>CM065369.1:9230433-9635433 GCA_033032245.1 Poecilia picta
TTTTCAAGTCAGGATTTAATTCATCAAGGGGGAATAAAAACTTAAAACTTCCTGAACCAGATTCAAATCTGAGCCAGATTTTAGTCTGTACTTTGACTAGGCCACTTCAGAAATGTAATTTAGTTTGTTGTTTTTTTAAAGTTTTTCAGAAGTGGACTTGCTGGATCATTGTCCAGCTGAGTTTTAATTTAAGGCTCCAAGCACAGACTGAACCTTTTCCTGCTGGATTTTCTACTAGAATAATTAAATAAATGAAACATAAATATTAGGTTAATCACAACAGATTCATGATTTTTGTTTTCACACAGGGTCAGATTATCTTTTGTATTTTACTCACAATTTATTTGCCTGATATTCAAATCTGATTGGCAGTCTAAGGTGTGACAGAAATGTAAAAATAAAGATGAGAGATGTAAATCTTGGTTATTATTTCTAAGTGAAACCCATTTTGTGAGTGCAGGGCAACGTGCCGTCCAGAGAGAGCATCCATGTTTACTACCAGAAGGCCATGAGGCTGAACATCTCCAGGCAGGCCAGCCTGGACCAGCTAAGCGAGGACGGGTCCATGTCCGGCTCCACCCAGGCCCGAAAGAGGAGGAGAGGCTACCCGATGGAGAGCCAGGACTCCACGGCCTCCAGAGACAGCATGTCCAGGTACACAGCGCCACACGCTGGATGCATCAACATCGATCATCCTCTAAAATCCAGAGAATAAATTCATTCCCCATGTTTAACTTACATTGCTTATTTACCATGACAAAAAAATAAATAGCTTAGAAGTTTTTTAATATGTAGCAAATAAACACTAACTTTGTTGATATAAACACACAGTTATACAAACTACTTAGTTGGATAATAAATGTCTTTTTGTTTCCGCAGATTACTGAAAATTATATTTGTTACAGAGCTTCAAATTCTGTTTCAGACATGTTTTGTATCGTTTTAAACATTTCATAGCATATAGCTTAAATTCTGCATTTATGCTTCATGTTATGCTCACAACATATTTTAGGGGCGATTGATCCGTTGTAACTTCTCTGAATTTTAAAGTTTTCTAACATTTTAAAGAAACTAACTTTTCAAAATTTACTTTTTGCACATTTTTGTATTTCCATTTGGTTTTCTACTGCTTCTAGAAACAGAACAAGTGCTTAAAAAACATCCAGCCATTTTCTGGCAATGGTTTCATGGGTTTTAGTCTCTGGAAACAAACTTTTGCAAATACCTCCATAGTATTAAGTCACTTTCAGCCAGCACTGCCCTGTTACCTAGCAACCCTGGCAGAGGTCCAGCTCTGTCACCTAGCAACCCCAGCCAAGTTCCAGCACGGTTTTACCCATAGACCTATTTTAACCTGTTCCAGGAAGGAAAGTATGTCCTCTTTAGATTAAATTAATTTTAAACTAGGTTAATACATGTGTTGTAAAGTAATATATGTTTTTCCTCTCTTTCTTGCTCTCTAACCTAAATAATTTATATGTAATGAATTCCATAAGATCGAGGATTTTTGATTGTTTATTGTGTTATGTTTATTAGTTGTGGCAGGAGTGCCTCTAACTGTATTTTGTTACCTAATAGAATTAGGTTTGGATTAATTAGCTATTTTTGGAAAACTCAATTGGTTAAATGTGAATTCTGAACATAAAATATCAATACTGACATATTTCATTCACTTTTGGAGCATAAGGTGTTAAAATACTACGTCACTGGACAACAAAACTGCCATATGTAGAGCGAGGTGCCGTGACGGATGTCGGAATTGAGGGACATCAATGTTTTCCCCAAGTTGTATTTGCCCATATGGCTTCTACTTATTTAAGTCGAGTTAATTTGTCTATGTTTATGTTTTTTGGTCTCTGGAAAACTTCCACATTATTAGGTCAATATCATGAGAAAACGTTCCCGTTATGTAGCAACCCCATCAGAGTTCCAGCCGAGTTACCTAGCAACCCCAGCAGAGTTCCAGCCGAGTTACCTAGCAACCCCAGCCAAGTTCTAGCAATCCTGGAAATAGCTAGCCAAGAAACCAATCCATACCATTTTCCTCCTCACGTTTGTTGATTTGATCAAATTGCCAACTTTAACTGAATTCACACCACATGATTTATATCACTTTGTCATAAATAGTGTTTCCTTTTACACTGGAGCAGACTTACAAGCGTACAAAAGTCTAGTTTTTTTGTATATGGTAGGCTACATAATTGTGAGGCATAATTATGAAGCATTTTCTCCACGGTTACTAAAAGTTAAACGCATCTTACTAATCTTACTTATAAAATATATGAAAGCTAATCTTGTAAAATCGTGTTTCCTGCAAATCCATGAATTCACCCTACGATCATTTCTACAATGAAATCAACTGATTTTAGGCTGCCAGCGATCAGTTTTTTGACCATCTTTACTGGAGCATGTAAGTTGTTTGGTTGTCAGTCATGGTGGAGTGGGGCCACTTTTTGAAGAGAGTGACATTGCATGCAAAGGGTCAATATCCTTTTAGCATCATTAAATGGAGTCGATTCACTTTTTGTTTTTACCATCATGCATCATTACTGAACATCGTCTGTCCCTCTCACTGCTGCTCGTCATCCCTTCCCATCACTGCCTGCCAGTGCCATCACGGAGGCCACCACCCTGTTTTCCCGCCAGTCCACTCTGGAAGACATGGACCCAATGCCGGAGAACATTCCCAAAACCAGTCAGCGCCCCAGGCCCAGCCTGCGGAAGATGTACAGCATGGACATTGCTAATTCGTCCATAGACAGCGGCAGCAGCATCGTGTCCAGGTGCTTTGCCATTTCACTCACATGAATACCATCGCTGCATCTCATGACTGTTTTCATCAAGTTCATTGCTTTTAAGACTGTTTTTTTCCCCCTGTAAAATAAATAGATTTTGTTTGTTTTCTCGTTTAGTGAAACAACTCAAAGCGTCATGATCTACTCCAGACAAGGAACCACAGACACCATCGAGGAAGTGGAGGACGAACAAGATCAAGGAGAAGACGCTGAGCGTCCCGCGGACGATCAGGAAGCAGAGGAGACGCAGCGTGATGAGGTGAACGTTGAAGATGATGATAAAGAGCTGCAGGAACCTGATGAGGAAGTTGGAGGAGAGGAACAGGAAGTAGAGGCTTCTCCCTGCGACTCCTTTAGCCCAGATGAGGGGCCGTCCGCCAGGCAGGACGACGCAGAATCGGCTGCCTCATCACGAGAGAACAACTCAATCAGCGAGAGCGAAGATGTACTCGGACAGCAGGACTTCTCGCAGACGGAGGACCAGGCCGTCATGCCCTACACCCCCGATACGGACGCTTCCAAAACGTCCGACGCCGACGTGCCGCCCAGCTACAGCAAAGCGGTGAGCTTTGACCGCCTGGAGGTCAGCGACGATGAGAGCGACTCGTACCCGAGGCGGCGGTTGGTCATGACGTCCGACAGCCGCTCAGACAGCAGGTCGGACATCATGCTGCCGTCGATGACCACCGAGCTGACGGCCAGCGAGCTGCTGCTCAACAAGTAGGTCCATTTGATCAAAAATGATCAATATAAACAGGTCACTGCAAAAATATTCATCCCTTTGAACATCTAGCACTGCAAAAAGCTAAATTTTACCAAGTATCTTTGGTCTAGATTAGTGCAAAAATCTTAGAACACTTACTTACTTAGGCAAGAGCCGGTTTTAAATAAAAAAACATGACATAGTATTGATGGAAAAGTATCAGTTGTAAGTTAAATAATCTGCCAGTAAAACAAGACATTTTTCACATATTCTACGTTAAAGTGTCTGGTTGGTTTGAGTAGAAAGTCCAATTCCTTTGGAAGGCATGAATCTACGATCGAACTCTGATATGGACCAAAACATCAAAATCTGGTCCACCTAAAAACTTATGCCTTGGTTTTTTTTTAAGTGAACTCTGGTGCGCTTTGAATGCAAATGTGAACGCCAAGTGAACTGAAGACAAAAAACAGGAAGTGACCTATAGAGCAAAGCAATCTGGGTAAAAACAAGCAAATCAAAATTGCATTGGGTCTTTTACTAAAGACAATAGAGAAATCCCATAACTGCTCAAATCTGACATCACTCCATTTTTGTTTGCGTTTTGTGAAGAAGGAAGTTGCGTTCAAGGTCTTCTTCAGAGGCTTTTGTGTCGTTTCCTTCAGTGGTTCTTGGTGCAGCGCCACCCCAGGCAAGGAGGAGAACAGGATTTTCAGAGGATTTAATTCGTTCGACAGTGCAGTGTGAGAGTGAAACGCACCAGATGGAAATAGAACAAATGTTGCAATTTTGGTCGAACAAAATCTCCTAGACTATCTGGTCTGTAAACACCCTTACTGCGTTTGCCTCTTTTCTGGGATGTTTTTGTCGGTTTTCAGTGTGAGGTCTGGTTTACCCCCTTCTCTTCTCCTATTCCTATTTGTTTAGATTTTGACCTGTATGCTTCGAGTGTCTCAGCCCAAGTTCCCAGGTTTTTCATGGCCGCCTTTCTGCGTTCAGGATGTTCTACGACGAGGAGCTGGAGCAGTCGGATCATTTCTACCAAACCCAGCCACTGATCCTGCAGCTCTGCTATGCCCTCTACAACATGCTGGTGGCCCACTCCGAGTTCGTTTGCTACCTGGTCATCATTATCAACCACATGGTGTCGGCCTCCTTCGTCACCCTGGTTCTCCCCGTCACCATCTTCCTCTGGGCCATGCTGTCGGTGCCGCGGCCCAGTAAACGCTACTGGATGACGGCCATCATCTACACAGAGGTAAAATCACAGAAACGGTGATGGACGCATCTACATGATGTTTCATTTTGTTAGTTTTCTAGATCGTCTCGAGGCGGTGAGAGGATTCCTTTAGTATTTATTTCCTGAAGCTTAAATAAACTCATCTGTTTCCCCTGCAGGTCACCATTGTCATGAAGTACTTCTTCCAGTTTGGCTTCTTCCCCTTCAACCAGGACAAGTTAGACAGGAATAAACCATTTTATCCTCCCAACATCATCGGTGTGGAGAAGAAAGACGGATACGTCCACTATGACCTGATCCAGTTGCTGGCTCTGTTCTTCCACAGGTCCATCCTGAAGGTACCAGCAAATGGAGATATTGAAAGTCTCTTAAATGGTGAAACATTCAGTACTGCTCTGCACTGCAAAACTTCCAAGTATTTCTTTTGTCTTGTTTCTAAAGCAAATATCTTAGAACACTTAAAACTAAATAAAACTAACAAATAACTTGTATATATGTAGGAGCTTGTTTTAAGTAAATATTTTGATAATTTGATATTGATATTTTGAATAATTTTGATAAAAATTAAGCAATCTCTTGTTATAAGTGAATGATCTGCCAGTAAAACTAGAACTTTTTCATGAATATTAAGGAATTATTGACTTAAAACAAGCTCATACATCTTGCTGAAAAGTTACTTCATTAGTTTTGACTTATTTAAAGCATACTAAGATATTTGCACTAAAAACTAAGCAAACAATACTTGATAAGATGTTGTGTTTTTGCAGTGTGTATTAGTCTTTCAGTAACTGGCCTCTATTTGAGTCTGTATACTCCAATTAATCAATTGCAATTATTTAATTAATCAGTGTTAATTTGAAGTGTCTTCATCCGGTTGCTCTCCTCCTCTTTCTTAGTGTCACGGTTTGTGGGACGAAGACGACTCCAAGGAGAAAAAAGAGGCGGCTCGTCAGAGCGAATCTGAGGACGAAGGGCGAGACAAAGAGGAGAGCGAGAAGGAGTCGGAGCCGGCCTCATCGCTGATCAACGAGAGGAGAGGCTCCAACCACACCTTGAGGTCCATGACCTTTGGCACCTCCGTTGATTCAGGACAGGTCCAGGTTCAATACCCACAGCCGCAGACGTACCAGAGGCGGAAAAGCTCCAGCGGAGGCTCGCATGTTTCCTACCGATCTCGAGGTTCTTCTGCAAGATCCAAGAGAGGTGAAGCCTCTTATTTCTGCCAGCTTGTTTGGCATCCACACTTATTGACGTCTGAGGCCAACATAATCAATCAATCAATTAAGTTCAAGTGTAAAGCACATTTCAGCACCAAGGCAGTTCAAAGTGCTTTAAATCACAAAACACAAACTACACCGACTGAGACAATTGAGAAAATTAGTAAATATTACATTTTGCCAAGTTCCATCATTACACATCAAAATGTTTGTTAATCTTTCATTTATTGTAGATAATAAGCAGCTGGGTTTTGGTCTTGATTTAAAGAAACTCTGTGTTTTAGCTGCAATTTTCTGGAAGTTTGCTCCAGGTTTGTAATGCTGCTTCTCCATGTTTGGTTCTGGGGATACAGAGCAGAACCAGAACCTGAAGACCTCAGAGGTCTCGAAGGTTGATGCAATATAAGTGGATTATTCTTTACATTTCTGGGGTTTTTGGAGTGAAGATCACATTCTCAAATATATGCAACTTTGTATCTGTTATCTGCAAACAACCTGAAAGTGCCCCACATGCGCAGTAGAGGGCGCAATAACGTCACACGTAGAGAGCTCAGTGTTTTGCCAACTGCCATAAAGAAGAAGAAGAAGAAGAAGAGCTCACTGTTTGCGGAAGTAAACATGGGGTCTAACGGTGGAGCTTAGCTCACATATTTGAAGTTGTTGTCCGACCGCAGCCGGCATACTAACAACTTAATCCTCATTATAGTCCGCCTTGATTGTTGTTTTTCTCCCGGTTTGCACGTATCAGGACGCAGAATAGTGATATTTATCGAGTATCGATGACGTTCAGGTCGGGTAAATCGAAAAAAATCCGACCTGTGTTGTTCAGACTGTTGTGAAAAGATCAGATACTAAATGGTATTTGTGTAACCGGATCCTTTTCTGCGTTGTGCTGGTTATCGATTGAATGGACCGTGACACAGTTTATCTTTCGAACAGATGATTCTCGGTTCATTTCTGACAAGAATACAGAGACAAAACAACCGTGTTAAAGGGTTAAAGGTTGCCCGCTCCATGTCCTACACCAAACAAAAGTATAAAACAAAAATTTACTTAGTAGATCTATAAATAAACTGAATGTATTTAGATGGAAAAATAAAGTGCCCACCTCACCCGCAGGACATGTCAAAAGGGGAGGGGCTAAAGGGCGCAAACAATTTAAAGACAATACCACAGAAGAAGAAATAAAAGGGAGGGGCTTCAGATCTTAAAGTAACACGGTTAAAACAATGACAGAGGTGTTTCAGTAAGATAAGGAACAAAACAAATAATAATAAAAAGACATTTTGTGTAATTATAACAAAAGAGAATTCCAACCAGGTTACATTTGGGTCACTTCAGGCTGCAGCGATAATGTAATCTGTCCAAGCAGTGACGCAAAAAATGGGTATGCAGCGTATGCAATGCATAGGGGCGCAGCACTGGAGGGGGCGACGCCCCAACGATGTTTTCCCATACACTTCAGCGCGCCTTTCGGGGTGGGGGTAGGGGAGGCGTTCTATGTTTTCGCATCCACCTGAATAATGTGTAGTTGCGCCACTGTGTCCAAGTTATGTGAAAACTCAAGATTAATAAAGCCAAATTATTGACACTTTTTAGCGTTGGCACAATCTTTAACCTACGTGTTTTCCCTTTTCCAGACATGATTTTGAAGATAAAGTCTGTGTCTCATCGTCACGGAGCATTAACGGCTCAACATGTAAACTGCTCCCACAGGAAGTACGGCTTCCCGCCACAGCAGCCACAGGGACGGCAGCCAGGCCAGCGTCCAGCAGAAGACCCGCAAGCAGATGATCATCGAGAAGCTGAGGGAGCAGCTGCTCAAAGCCAAGGCTTTCGCCATAAAGCGGTATGACGCCGCGCCGTTTCGCAGAAACTGACTCACTGCCTGCTGGTTTCCCGTGTTTCTGTCACATTAGCAGAGCTGGGGGTGGGGGGGTTGGGGGGGGGGGGGGGGAGGGAATATTCCTGTTGGGTGATGGAGAGACGCATCCCGTCCCGCTAAAACCTTTTACGGCTCTAAGTTTAGACCTTTAATTACGGCTTTCCAGTCAGGCCACGGCGGCCGATCAAAGCTTGTTGTTCTGCTAAATGGACTCATGACTGCGGTGAGTGGTTGCCATGCCAACAACAGGAAGTTAGCCCCAAGTTCCCCGGTTCTCCCGCGAATCATCAGGGTTCGTACAGGTGTTTGGATGCCATTTAGGTGTTCTCAAGCTTGGTAAAGTTCCTGATTTCTGTGTAAAACTGCTCAACTCTAAAAGCTTAAAATTGGAAAACATCATTTGCAGTTGACGAGTATCGGTAGTATGGTAGTATGTATCGTAAGGTATCGTATGTATCGGTCAATACCGATCCAATACAGAAAAACAGCGCTGAATTGATTTAAACGGTTTCTTCAAAATAAAAATAAAACACAGACACATATATACATATTTATTTTACACCACTAAGGCCCATGTAAACACACCAATAAAAACAAAACAACTTTAATTTGTTCAGTCAAATTAGGAGTATAATGTGAAATAAATAATAAAGAAACAGACAAAAATAACTGTGTAAAGAATAAACCACAACAAACCTTCTTTCAAATGGTTCAGAATTTTTAATATAATGTGAAATAAATGATAAAGCATAGAATTAGACTGAATAGATCAGCTCTTTTTGATGGGGAATATTGTTATTATTCCCGATATAGATATATAATTTTTCAATGACATATTAGATTAGATAATTTTCATAACCTGATGTAAAGACAGTCTTTTTTGCTGTCTGAAGTTAAATCAGACCGTTTTTTTGTTGTTTTAGATAAAATTATTTCTACTTGCTAAATGCCAGAACTTAGCATGTAAGTTTTTTAGATATTTATTTTGTAACTTTCTTTAAGAAGAAAGGTGATTTGCCTTAACTATATTTGTTTGGATTGTTTCAGTTTATTGAATATTTATCACTCCTAATGTCTCAATTATTCATCGTCTTATATTTTATATTTACATTAAACATTGATGTTAACATTGGGGAACTCTTTGTTTTGTTCTCAAATGTTGCTGTATTTTAGTTTATCTACAGTAGTACAACAAAACTAATATTAATAACAATGATAGAAGCTGAATTAAAAATGTTTTTTTGAGTTAATCTGTGTTGTTTTTATCTCCAGAGTTTAAAAACTTACCTTGAAAGTGCTCAAATTTTACTGTGGGGGAAACATACGAACTTTGGATCTTTTCCCTAACTTCTGTTAAAAAACAAACCTCAACTCAGTGATTGATTTTAAATCTGATCGATAACATCTGTTCTGGCCCCTGCAGGTTTTTGGAGCTCTACCTTCCCATGAAGCAGTTCTTCTACAACCTGATCCACCCGGAGTACAGCGCCGTCACCGACGTCTACGTCCTGATGTTCCTCGCCGACACCGTCGACTTCATCATCATCGTCTTTGGTTTCTGGGCCTTTGGGGTGAGTTTTACAATTTATATTCTCTTTAAATTACAAACACAAAAACTGCTTTTATGTTTGGATTTCTTTTAGAATGTCTTCAACATGCATAAGCACAAATTTTTAACCAGTTCTAGTAATTAAACTGCCTTTTATTTTCTTTAGAAATACATAATTTTAATTCATTCATAAATAAATTCCTTGCAGACAAAACATTTTTTTAAAGAATTGACCTTAATTCCCATCAATAAACATCAAATACTGTGTAGCTCTACTGGCTGTTTACTCTGTTTTAAACTATTTTATGTTATCATGGAAAAAGAAAGAAGTTTTTTTTGTTGTTGTTGTTTTGTTTTGTGTTCTTTTTTTAAGAATTGGCAGCAAGAATTAATGGATAGACTTTTTTTAAATTAAAATCTTCTGGGGGTTGTTTTTGGGGGAGTTTTTTTGGGAAGAAAAGAAAAGAAATGTATTTTTTTTATTCCATTTGCAAAACGAGATGGATATTTTGAGTGATCATAAACAAAGTTTTAGTTAAAGAAAATCTGCAATTAATTGGTTTGTTTTTCCACAATATTGTTAAAAAGTTGCCAAAACATTATTTATTTATTTTTTCACCATTTATTTAAACTTAAAAGAAAAATTAATTAAACATGAAATGCTGAAAGGATTTAACCATAATATAAATAAAATTGCAATGATAAGGTTAGAAAATATTATTTAAATGAGCACAAAAAAGCAAAAGTATGAAAAGATTACTATGTTTAGTTTAAAAAGGTGTATGAAGGATGTAAATGAATAAAAATATTGTCTGAAAAATGCAAAACGTGGAACAATTTTATGCGATTTCCATCAGTACAATGGAAGCCAAACAACACTAAGAAGTGTCAGATTTATGGAAAAACATTGAATTGTCCTCTTCATCCTCTTTAGAAACACTCGACGGCGGACATTACATCGTCTCTGTCGGAGGACCAGGTCCCCGGTCCCTTCCTGGTCATGGTTCTGATCCAGTTCGGCACCATGGTGGTGGACCGGGCCCTCTACCTCAGAAAGACCGTCCTGGGGAAGGTCATCTTCCAGGTCATCCTCGTCTTCGGGATCCACTTCTGGATGTTCTTCATCCTACCGGGAGTCACAGAAAAGTGAGAGCGTGAACTGACTTCTGATGAAATTCAGCAAAAGTATTTACACCCTTGAACATTTTTCCCAGTTTGGATGTTAACGTTCCTCAAAGGTTCTCTATCTAAAGGTGATTTATTGTGCTGCCTGGAGCAGGTAAGGATATGGCCTATACAAAACATGCACATTACATTTGAGCACAAAATTGTTCCGAGATAATGGGTTTTTTAGTTTAGTCTATTAACTGTTTTAGGGCATCTTGTCTCTTTAAATCCAAATAATCTGCTGCTGGCTACGCCCCTTCAGACCAGTGGCTGCCAGCAAAGTATACAACCGTACATCTTTGAAAAGCAGAAGTTTAGCCTTCTGTACACCCAACAAGAATGCAGCAAGTAGTTTCTAGATGGGAAATCAACAACAAAACACTTGTCTTTTCCAATAGCCATTGTGCACAACATAGAATTCCGCCTGGGTTGCTAGGTATCGGACTGGGGTTGCTAGGTAACGCTCAGTTCCTGAATGTGACTTAAGAAGTGGGAGGTTTTTGAAACGGCTACTTTTCCAGACACCAAAAAACATTAAATCATCGCCAAAAACCAGCTGAGTGTTTTTAGAAGAGTTGGGATGGATGTGGAAAATGTAAGTTTTGCAAAAGAAGTCCACTTTAAAGATCCTGGATATGTGTTAGGACTACTGTTGTTATTTTCCTGATAACAGATCATATCAGCCTTCGTACCTCTGTGTTCCTCCTCTTCCTCTCTCAGGCGTTTCAGTGAGAACAAGGTCGCCCAGATGTGGTATTTTGTCAAGTGCATCTACTTCGGGCTGTCAGCCTATCAGATCCGCTGCGGCTATCCAACCCGGGTCCTGGGAAACTTCCTCACCAAGAGCTACAATTATGTCAACCTCTTCCTGTTTCAGGGGTGAGTTCACACTATTTACCGTATTTTCCGCACTATAAGGCGCACCTAAAAACCTTAAATTTCCTCAAAAGCCGACAGTGCGCCTTACAACCCGGTGCGCCTAATATATGGACCAATATTGAGCCACAACAGGTCTAGCAACTACGGTAAGCAGCTGCCAACTTCATTTTCCCCGTAGAAGAAGCGCGCAGTGCATGCTGGGATAGTTGTCAAAAAACTGGTTTGTTAATAAAGTTTGACTGACCTATCTACCCATAGACATGTCTATGTATCTACCTACCCACCTAATAATAATCAGGTCGTCTGCAGGTCATCTAGCATCACGTTCTCCACCAACATGCTGTGCGCGAACGGAGACGGGTGACCATCGTCCAGACGCCCCATTCCAGTCGCTCTCCAGGTTCTCCTGGCGACCGGAATCGGACTGTTTTGTTGACATTCTTCATGTCAACAAAGTGGCTTTAGACAATTTTTTATTATTAGACATCCATATTTGTAGTGAACGGAACAAATCATGTCCCGTTCAATACCGGCTGGGTGGCAACATAACTGTGGCGTCTATTCTATGCGCCTTATAATGCGGTGCGCCTTATATATGGAAAAAGTTTTAAAATAGGCCATTCGTTGAATGTGCGCCTTATAGTCCGGTGCGCCTTATAGTGTGGAAAATACGGTACTGTACACACATAAATCTGAAGATATTGTCTTTGGACCTAAAGGTCCAGAGCTCCAAACTCATTTTCATTTTGGGCCATATCAAAATATGAATGTTTTTAAAGGGCCAGGATAAAACCCATTAAACTGTTACAATATCATTTTGTTTCAGCATTCAGTATGTTTTTCTTTAAAGAAAGTAATATTGCACATCTTTTCACTCTGGTCAGATCTGAACCTTCAGAGCCACGTAAAGACAGTTACAAAGTCGGTCTCCTGTCACCTGAAGAATATTTCCAGGATTAAAGGATGAATGTCCTAGAGAAGGGCTGCCCAAACCTTTTGAGAGCAAGATCTACTTTTTCTCTCACCAGCCGCCTGAGATCTACCTCATGACACAAAAACATAAAAAATGGAAATTAAACTCTATTGACTTATTTCATACTTATTTTATCCATCAGTTATAGCAGAAATAATAAAGTGACAGAAAACCTAATGCAGTTCCTTCCTCAGTGAGATTCTGACACTGGGAGCAGCTTAATGGTTTCTCAGCCGGAAAGAAGCTGGTTGCAAACCTGACGCCAGCAGGTTTCAGTCAGTCATGGTGGATCTGAACTTTGATTTGATGACCTCAGTATGACAAACTACAGACTGATAGGAGGAACCAAAGAGCCCAGTAAAGGTAAAGCCAAATCTTCTGAAGTTGGGATATAATTAATTTAATTTCACATAATTATCGCAATAGAATTTGTTAAAACTTAATGAAATATATTTGTTCTATTTGATGCTTGTTGTACGTATGCTCACAAAGAACGAGGTCATTAGTCCAAGTTTGTCGTTTATTGAACGTTCAGAAACTACAGCAGGTGTAATGAGCCACAGCAAAGGTAAACAAAGGTAAAACAATCCAAAAAGACAATCAACTCTAAACCTCTACTACCTTTTCACTCTCTGTCTCTTTGTTGTTTAAGCACATCCGCTGCTGTGGCAACCGCCTGAGCCCCCCAATCCAAGCAGAGATTATATTAACATCACAACATTCAGTCCGTTACGATATCAGCTTTCCAGGCTTGATATTTATTTCTAGATTATTAATAAGCGTCTCATGAACACAGCGGTGGTTGAGTAGCTGATTTAAACTCCTGCTCTGCTCGTCAGTCGGTCTTTCAGTCCCTTTTTTTCTCTTTTTTTGTTAATGGAACCGAAACGCACTGAGTTGCGCAACGCCTTGTAGAAACAATAATTACTGAGATTATTAATTTTAACATGTTTTGTTGACTTTTTTATAATTATTCTTTTTTTAATGAAGCTACAAACGTTTAGGATCTTACTGAATATTTTTGATCAAGCTGTCATAAGAGGAAGTGCTGGTCTCGGCATCCTGGCGGCGTTCAGTTTGTCACCTGCTGAGATCGACTCAAAACCGATGTAGTGGGCACCACTGTCCTAGAGAAACTCATCCAGGCGTTTATCTTTTGTCACACGAAACGATTCGATTTGCCTTGTTGCTGAAATGTACAAATGAACTTGGCTTGATCTTGAACTGGAGCGCCACATGAATAGTTCAGATTGTAACTTTCCTTCTTTGGTTTGAAGTTTTAGGTCACATTTTTTCTTTTTTCTTAATTGAACAAGCTTCGCCCGTAGCTGGAGGAAATGCTTTGTGGGCAGAAATGTTAAATTCCTTCATGTGTCTGGTTTGCTTGTTCAGTTTCCGCCTGGTGCCTTTCCTGACGGAGCTGCGAGCGGTGATGGACTGGGTCTGGACCGACACTTCCTTGTCCCTGTCCAGCTGGATCTGCGTGGAGGACATATACGCTCACATTTTCATCCTCAAATGTTGGAGAGAATCTGAGAAGGTGTGGCTATCTCTGTTGCTTGATCACAATTCTAACAAAGTTTTTCCTTCCACTTAATGTTCTACCTGTGTTTTTGTCATGCAGAGAATTTGAGCTGAAATATTTACTTTGTTTAAGGGGGGGTTGTTAATTTTGAGAAAATTACTTTGTACTTGTCCCTCCAAAAGATTAATTTGTCCTTTAATACATTTCCTGTGGTAGTTTTACCAAAGCAGAAAATCAGAAAAACGATTTTCTTCATGTCGTCCCTCTGTAGAGTTTGTTTGAGTAGAGTTCCCAAAAATTATACTCAAGTAAAATACATATAAACTTAACAAAAACTGCAGGTGTGTGTCTGTGTCTGGTGAGTTTTTGGTTGAAACGTGTTTGTTTTTCATTCAGTGGGTAGAAAATCCAGAAATGTCGCTCAAGTAAGAGTAGACAGACTTAATAAAATTACTAAAGTAAAAGTAAAAAGTACAGCGTAGTAAAAATACTCCTAAAAATACATTTTCAAAAGACTTACTCAAGTAAATGTAACTGAGTAGATGTAACCGGTTGCCGCTCTCTGCAGAGATACCCTCAGCCGCGAGGCCAGAAGAAGAAGAAGGTGGTGAAGTACGGGATGGGAGGGATGATCGTGGTCCTGCTCATCTGCATCGTCTGGTTCCCAGCTGCTCTTCATGTCGCTGGTCAAGTCTGTGGCCGGAGTCGTCAACGCGCCGCTGGACGTCTCTGTCACAATCACCCTGGCTGGATTCCAGGTACTGAGTTTTATCAAATAAATGGGATAAAAATACCCACGATCCAGAGCAAACGGGCATGTTTTTCATCATTATAAATGTCTCTAAAGCCTTAAAATGAATGTTATGCAGCAGGATAATCTCTCACACTCTATTTCACTCAGACCTTCAATTTGACTGAATTTAAAACATCCGTTTTAGGAATGATTTATTTTTAATATATCCATCATTTTCTTTACACCCTTGTCCCTTGGTGGGGTCAGGGGGTGCTGGTGCCTCTCCAGTTGATGTTCCAGGCGAGGGGCGGGGTCAGAGGTCACCCTGGACAGGTCGCCAGTCTGTCACAAACAGGACAAACAACCATGCACACACACACTCACACACACACACCTAGGGACAATTTAGACAGACCAATTAACCTGACAGTCATGTTTTTGGACTGTGGGAGGAAACTGGAGAACCCGGAGAAAAACCCACCATGCACAGGGAGAACATGCAAACTCCATGCAGAAAGACCGGGAATCGAACCCAGAACCTTCTTGCTGCAAGGCAACAGCTCTACCAACTGCGCCACTGTGCAGCCCTGTTTTTAATATATAGTTAATATAAAATAAATGTAACTTTTTATCTTGTAGTTGTTTTGATTGAAGTGTTTTTAGGACAGTTATTCCCCTTAGGTGTGACTGCTGTGCAATTTGCTACAAAATGTAGTGAAATATTTTTGTCTAGTTTCTGGTACATTTGAAATAAGACTAAACTAATTTACAAATAACTTTTCGGTGAGATGTGTGAGCTTGTTTTTAGTCGCTAGTCACTTAATTTTGATCAAAAGTACTATTTCCACTGGCAGATATTTTCACTTACTACAAGGTAAAAATGTCTCTTTATGAATGAAGTAATTCGATGGTGGAATTAGTATGTTTTTAAAATTAATATTAAGGAATTACTGACTTAAAACAATCTATTTCTTGCTGAAATGCTAGTTGTAAGTTAGCTTTATCTATTTAAAATTTACTAAGATATTTGCACCAGAAACTAGTCAAAAACACTTACAGCATTGGAAGGATTTTTATTCTTACTTTTCTACTTTTGCACAGTTGTTCTGATGTGTAACCGTGGCAACAATGTATTGTTTGTTTTTTTCTTTCTTTTGCAACCAGAAGCAGCTGATTAGCTACCAAACGATACGAATAGTTGAACAGGAGGATGCAGAGCTGGACCCGAATCTAACGTCTCTCTGCCTGATGTTCTAACCAAACTGCCAGAGAAATTAAAAAAGAAGCAGCAAAAGCAAATACGGAGGATTAGCAGAGATACTTATTCAGGACATTTACTGTGAAATATTATCTCTGCTGCCTGGACACTGAACTGTTAGCATGTCATGAGTCTTGTGTCAGATTTGTTGCAACTCTGACTGCTACTGCATTGCTTCCACTGTTACTGGGGTATAAAAACCCCTATGATAATTAAAGAAAGGATGCCTAGCCTGGAGGGGGAGCAAGTAAAGTCTGGAGGCCCGCCAGGCTTATAAACCACTGGGAGAAACCCTGTTTTGTGCGATCACTCTGACTTCAGCAAATTAAACCCAGATTTTTCCCAAACTTGCATTTATTTAAAATTCTGTCTCCACAGCCTATCTTCACCATGAGTGCTCAGCAAAAGCAGCTCCACTCTGTGAAAGAGGCCGACTTTTACACATTTAAGAAGGAATTCCTGACAGGCGATGAAGCCAAAACAAGTGTGAGACTATAAACCTACAACATGTTGTGTGTATTATGTGTTTAATGTTGCCGAACTGATTTCAGTCATTCATCTGTTTAAAGTGAAGTTTGATTGAATTGGTTTTCATGTCGTTCCGCGGGCAGATGGCCGTGCAGTTCCTGGAGACGTACTTTGCAGAGGATCTGATCATCGCGGAGCTGAAAGGCAGCTCCAACTCTCTGTGGACCATCAGCCCGCCCAGCAGACTCACCCTGATAGAAATGTTGGGATCGAAGGACAAAGGGGAGAAGGTGGAAGATCAGGAGTTCCTGATCACCGTCTCCTGGACTGTGCAGAGGTAATATCTGTTATCAAACACAAGCAGATGTTGGACAGAAACTAGGGGAAAATTATTAAAATTTCCCTCAAATAATTGATGTTTTAAATAATTAGGCCGGTCACTTTAACAAATTTTACTGGACGATAAATTATCCTAGAATTTCTAGCGATAAACAATAATATTGTTGTTTTGAGACCATTTTCAATTGATATAATGAAAATGTCACATTCTCAAATATCAAACTTCAAATTCTAATGAACTTTTAACACTGAAAGGGGAATTTTAAATATCCAAAATAAATATCCAAAATAAATAAATAAACAAAACAACAAATAAAAATGAGTTATGACGTCTCAGAAAACAAAGTTGTTCTTCAACAAAACAAAAACGCCAGACTGAAGGCCAGTAAAAAGAGAGAGAAAAGAGGAAAAACTACAAGTAAAGTAAATGGAAATTATTCAATTTTTTTTTAATTCACAGGTGTCCAAAGTGCGGCTCAGGGGCCATTTGTGGCCCTTCGGCTGATTTTGTGCGACCCTCAACTGCAGTTCAAAAAATGATTAATTTGGCCCATTGATGCAGAGGGAGACGTTTAATTTCTAATCAGGGTAAAAATTATCACCAATGTTGTTTTCTTGCAGAGGAAACAAAACATTCGACTTTTATTAACCAAGTTTAAACAAAAGTTTATCCAGAAGCTGCAACTGAAAAGCCATATTTGTTGAACCAAAAACAGCTTTTATTTTTTCTTAAACTTAGTTAAATGCAGCAAACATTTTGACAGAAAGTGACCCAGATCCTGTTTTTATTACTGAAAATAAATTTATTCAAACTGAAAACTGGAAAACTTTCCTTCAATACAACAAACATGCTCAATCAAAGTAGCAGTAAGCAGCACATTTCTGCCAAAAATACTTTGAGAGTAATCTCAGAAATTTTGAAACAAAGAAAAATCAGTCTTTAGATTAATATTAGAAATTTTCACCAAAAATTTGGAAATTTCTAAATTTCAGATGTTGATTGAAGATTTTTCTGGAAAATTTCTGAGAACAATCACGAAATTTACTCTTTTTTTATATCTACAATGGCCCAAATAAAACATTGTAAAAATCACTTTCAAATTTTGGATCTATAATAAATGTTTTGCTAGATTTTTGTCTTTTGGGACACCCGTTTTAATTTATGATGTGATTAGCTGATTTAATGTTTATTATTACAGGCCTGGCGAAACAAACAGGCAACAAGGTTCCTGTTTTGCATTGCTGTGAGCCTTGACTTAATGCTGTCTTTCCTTTTTTCTGCTTTTGGTTCTTTCTTTTCTTTTTTTTTGTTTTCGTTCAGAAAGACGAGGCTTAAAGAAAAGTTCCTAACACTTTTTACTCTCCTTCTCTGTTGCCAGAAACTTGAGTCTTGGTGCCAAATCTGAGATGGCATCTGGGAAAAATGTGATACCTCTAGAAGAAAACACGAAGCGGGATCTTGTGATGCTTCTGAATGGGACAGCCAGCGAGTTAAAAGTGTAAGTTAACCTCCTTCCCTGCAGGTGGCGCCCTCCTTCCCGCTGCACATGGAAAACCTGTTTTAATGAGGGTGTTTTCTCTGGATTTTTGCCAACTTTCAAGCAGAATTGGCACCGTTAAGCATAGTTAACAGAGTAAAGAACAACAGTCACTCCCAGTTTTGCTCCAACAAACGGAGATCGCCAATGCCATGATCTTCTTCTTCTGTGCAGGATGATCCCAGAACTCATTCCCCGCTACATCCGAGCCCCCAGCGACTCTGAAGCCACACCCGTTGAACAGCTCGGTGAGAAAACTCGGTAGTCCTGAAAATACAAGGTTACCTGTAAAGCAAGGGTGTTCAAACCGCGGTTTGAGGGCCATTTGCAGCCGTTGAACTGATTTTGTACGGCCTCTCCGATGACAGAAATTAAATACATTAGGACAAAACTACGACTTTTAATTTAAAATCTACTCAGAAAAATGTTAAATGCAACACAAAGTGATTAAGTTTACCAAACGTTTTGGTTTCCTTCTGTTGTCATGGTAACTAGGACCACATCTACTCTAAAGCAGTGGTCCCCAACCCCCGGTCCACGGGCCGGGGGTTGGTACCAATTGGACCGTGGACCAATTGGTACCGGTCCGCGGCGCAAGAAATAATTAAATATTTCCGTTTTACGTATTATTTGAGTCTGGAGCATCTTTTATTTTGAAAATCCTGTAACTGGATTCTCTCGGTTAGTAAAGGGGGAAAAGAGACACATCGCGGCCTGGTAGGTGAGTCCTACGTTACAATCCGCTCTGCGTAACGGCTTTTGCCTTAGCGCGCGCATCAACCCCGGTCCGCCGAAAAATTTCAAAGTCTCAACCGGTCCGTGGCACAAGAAAGGTTGGGGACCACTGCTCTAAAGTACGCCTTGATGCACCAAAATCTGCTTTATTAAAACTTGGCTAAATTACTGAAAGTGTTTTCAGATGACTTAAATCTTTTTTTTGTTGTTGTTGAGAATAGATGTTTTATTAATTAATTTATTAATTAATATTTTCAGTTTTCTTGCGAGCCCAAAATAATAAACAACCTGTGTGCCAAAGGCGTCCAAACTCTTCGTCATGTTGACCAAAATCAAGACGAAAGTGTTTGCACCACAAGAAAATTAAACCAATGCTACAATAAAGTTGCCCAACTCTTAGTTTTTTGTCTATTATATGAAACTGATGTTTTTTATCGTAGACCTAAAACATATTAAGGATTTCTTTGGATTAAAAAAATTAAACCACATTTTGAATTCTTTTGGGCTCGACTGAACAACTTTATTGAATTATAAGAAAAGAATTTGAGTCATTTTCTTTCAAAGCCCTTTTGTAAAGTAAATAAAACCTGAAAAAGATGAATACTTAACGTTTTTGTATCTCTGGGATGAATTTGCATCTTTCTTGAATCGCAGTTGGGGGCCACACAAAATCCATCCAGGGGCTACAAATGGCCCCCAGCCCACACTTTGGACACTCTTGCTGCTTGCTTTAAAACCAGTTGAAGTTTGGGATCTACAATCCTGTACTCAAATAAAAAATCTGATTATTTTATTTGTGCAACTAAAATAGTTGATGCTTAATTTATTATTGAATGTGAAACAAAAAATCACAGCATTTTTAGTGATTTTAGTTTAGATATAAAACAGATGCAAATAAAGTTAATTCAGAAATAGTCAGTTATTTACTTCTACTAAAATATGTTTTAACTTGTGGAATTACTGTTAGATTTAAAGTGACTTACCTGTTTCCTTATTATTTATACCTTTGTTTTCGTTTCAGGTGAAAACATGTTCAACGTTTCCCTCACTCTGAAGCGAGCCAACAACGAATCTGATCAGATCCAGGAATGGTGGATTGTGGACCAGCTTCAATCCGGACCCATAGGGAACATCGGTACCAAAGGCGAACCGGGCCTGCACATCTACATCTTCAGCGACCAAGTGAGCCCGCCAGCCTGGGCTTCTGGCAACGGGTACCAGCGATCATGAACGAGCTAACGAAACACTGATCAATCAGAAAAGACTGGGCTTAATCGAAAAGACCTGGGCTCAATCAGAAAAGACCTGGGGTCAATCAGAAAAGACCTGGGCTCAATCGAAAGACCTGGGTCAATCAGAAAAGACTGGGCATCAAAGCCTGGGGTCAATCAGAAAAGACCTGGGGTCAATCAGAAAAGACCTGGGGTCAATCAGAAAAGACCTGGGCTCAATCAGAAAAGACCTGGGTCAATCAGAAAAGACCTGGGTCAATCAGAAAAGACTGGAATCAAAACTGGGGTCAATCAGAAAAGACCTGGGCTAATCAGAAAAACCTGGGGTCAATCAGAAAAGACCTGGGTCAATCAGAAAAGACCTGGGGTCAATCAGAAAAGACCTGGGCTCAATCAGAAAAGACCTGGGGTCAATCAGAAAAGACCTGGGGTCAATCAGAAAACACCTGGAGCTCAATCAGAAAACACCTGAGCTTAATAGAAAACACCTGGGGTCAATGAGAAAACACCTGGGTCAATCAGAAAACACCTGGCTCAATGAGAAAAACCTGGGGTCAATCAGAAAACACCTGGGGTCAATCGGAAAACACCTGAGTCAATCAGAAAACACCTGGTGGTCAATCAGAAAACACCTGGGGTCAATCAGAAAACACCTGAGGTCAATCAGAAAACACCTGGGGTCAATCAGAAAACACCTGGGGTCAATGAGAAAACACCTGAGCTCAATCAGAAACACACCTGGGGTCAATGAGAAAACACCTGAGCTCAATCAGAAAACACCTGGGGTCAATAGAAAACACCTGAGGTCAATCAGAAAACACCTGAGCTTAATGAGAAAACACCTGGGGTCAATGAGAAAACACCTGAGCTCAATCAGAAAACACCTGGGTCATCAGAAACACCTGGGTCAATGAGAAAACACCTGAGCTCAATCAGAAAACACCTGGGGTCAATCAGAAAACACCTGAGTCAATCAGAAAACACCTGGGTCAATCAGAAAACACCTGAGTCAATCAGAAAACACCTGGGGTCAATGAGAAAACACCTGAGCTCAATCAGAAAACACCTGAGCTCAATCAGAAAACACCTGAGCTCAATCAGAAAACACCTGGGGTCAATCAGAAAACACCTGAGCTCATCAGAAAACACTGAGCTCAATCAGAAAACACCTGAGCTCAATCAGAAAACACCTGGGGTCAATCAGAAAACACCTGAGTCAATCAGAACACCTGGTCAATCAGAAAACACCTGAGCTCATTTTCAAAATGGACGCTCACTATGAGGAAGAGAAGAAATTGTTTATTCTTATTGCATATTTTCAGCATCAGTTCCATTCAAAGTGCTTTACATGATTAGAAGAAAAACAAAAACAACTCAACAAACAACAAACTACACTGTAAAATGTTCCAGCTGATTTTAATCGAAGGTAGCTCCACACAGGTGAGTTTTCACCCTCAATTTAAATGAGATTAGTGAAATTTAAAAACACAAAAATTCTATCATTAAACTCAACAATTTAAATGTTGCATTGAGTAAAGAGCCATTATTAAAATGTCCATTTATTATGTTTCAAAAGCAGATCCAAACAGTCTAGATTTAAAGGCGTTCAAGTTTCTGCTGTTTTTACTCCCGTTAACAATTAATCAATTAAATTAAACTTAAACCGACTTCATTGTCACTGCATGAAGACACAACAGCAAAATTTGGCTACAAAATGCAACTGCTTGGTCACCGGAATACAAAAAATACTGAAAAACTGTGGGACTATAAATACATACAGTATATACAAGTGTTACTAGTGCAGGTGAAAAAACAGTAACAATAATAATAGTGATTTTATTTGTAATACCGTTTTTACCTTTAGATCTTAAAGGGCAGGAAACAAAGAAAACAAGCTAAATAATTAAATAAGTGAATAAATGCATAAATAAGAGAACCAAAAATTTAGCTAAAAATAAAAATTTATGGTCTTTTTTAAAACAGTCAGTGGATTGTGTTGCCCTCAGTGTCAATGAAAAATAATACATGAATTAAAAAAAATCTAGAATAGATATACAAATAATAATAAATATATTATTATTTAAACATGTAAAAACGATATTGAACTTTCAGACAGTCTGGTCGGGGATTATTGGTGTTGAGAAATTTGATGGCAAATCAGCTGTTATTTCAATAATTGATTAATCACAATTATTCTGACCAGTCCGATTAATTGCGATTACCATATTTTCCGCACTATAAGGGACAGAACGGAACGGGTGCGTTCACATTACAACCTGCGTTCCACCGACCCCAAGCGTTCCAGCAGCTGATTGGCTGATATTGAGACAAAAATCAGCGTCTGACTCCATAACGGGCAATCAGCTGCTGGTTCTAAGCAGAAACGCTTGGGGCCGAGTTAACAGTTACTACGACGACAACAATGGACGACATGGATCTAATTTTGCTGCTCATCAACCTCATACAATTATTTAAATTCCGCCAACAAGCTGCCCTCAGAAGACAAAATGCTGAACGACTTCTACGTGTTGCAAGGAGAAATACGGAAGAAAAATACCACTAGTTACAAAATACAGCGAGAGCCAGCTGTCAACGGAAATCAACGTCTGACTCCACAACAACCAGCGGCCAATCAGCTGCTGGGACGCTTGGGGTCGGGTGGAACGCAGGTTGTAATGTGAACACAGCCGTTCCGTCCCGTTCCTGCAGTGTGAAGTCGCCTTCTCTGTACGCACACAGCATGTTGGTGGAGAACGTGATGCTAAATGACCTGCAGACGACCTGATTATCAGGTCGGTAGGTAGATAGGTCAATCAAACTTTATTAATAGATTACAAACCAGCGTTCTGACAACTATCCCAGCATGCACCGCACGCTTCTTCTTCTACAGGCAAAAATGAAGTCAGTTGCTGTTTACCGTAGTTGCTAGACCTGTTGTGGCTCAATATTGGTCCATATATAAGGCACACAGGATTATAAGGCTCACTGTCGGCTTTTGAGGAAATTGAAGGTTTTTCGGTGCCTTATAGTGCGGAAAATACGGTAATCGTTTAATGTGAAGGCAGCTGCTTGACACCACCGGGTCTGACTCTCTTTCTTTTTGTGCCCGTCTAGAATCATGGGTCTGTACGCCTCCGTTGTTCTGGTCATCGGGAAATTTGTGCGCGAGTTTTTCAGCGGCATCTCGCACACCATCATGTTCGAGGAGCTGCCCAACGTGGACCGCATCCTCAAGCTGTGCACCGACATCTTCCTGGTGCGAGAGACGGGCGAGCTGGACCTGGAGGAGGACATGTACGCCAAACTCATCTTCCTCTACCGCTCGCCGGAGACCATGATCAAGTGGACCCGGGAGAAAACCGAGTGACAAACGGAGGCGACTCGGAGCTTTTCAGGGGAACTGCGAGAGCGCAAAACGGCGCCCAGTCGGCCATGATGCCTCGCAGAAACACTGATTTTAACTAAAACTGGTACATTTTACTTGATAAGGACGAAAAGCAGCGACGGCGATCGAAACTGAGCACAAGTCTTCAGCTGCAGAAGTTGTTTCTACTGCTCACGTGGCTGCAGTGTTACTGATGTAAGGGCTTTCCACTGACGAGCATGAGCACAGTGAGGACCAGACAAGCGCAATCCCAGACTCTCCAAACTGGATCTGTCGGATCCGGACCGAGCAATGATGGGCGCACACACACACAAAAAAGTCAATTAGTGACCGAGAAACATTACCTTTCTTTACACAAGGCTCTCTGAAATGAGAAAAAAGAGACTTTCTTGCCTTATTTTGTTTGTATGAGAAGAACTGAACCTGCTCAGAATCACACATCTTTCTCAGGAAGAGCCGTTTTCACCGATACGTTTGTGTCGTACCTGTAGGCTTTAACACATCTAAAAGAATGCGAGACTGTAGAAAAGGTGAGAACTATTTAAATGGCATGAAATATAAATAGACCGACTGAAGTCAAGTTTGTTTACTGCACATTTGGGAATGACGGGTCGGGGGGGTGGGGGGGGTTTCTTTGAAAAGATTGAGATTATTGCCAATCAATTACATCCATTCAATCTGAGTCTTCATCACCCATAAACCCACAGAGAGACGGAAGAAGAAACGCTTCTTCACAAAAAAGGGCTGGGAGACACGAGCCCTTTGATCCAAACTATGCATTAAATAACATTTTAGCATGACTGAAAAACTTAATTATTGCCATGAATAATTTTCAGAACATGTACGTACAGGGGGGGCCATGTTACCGAAGGGGCCAGGCGCCGAGGAACGACGTGTGAAATCGTAGCTGTATATTAAGACGATGTGACAAGGTGTGCAAATAAAAGATGTCTTGAAAGGGTTTTTCTTTGGTGCTTTGTTTGGAGAAACGATGATGGAAAACAGCTGCGGCATTTAGGGGCCACACTGCAAAAACACCAAATCCTACCAGCTACGTTTGTCTGGTTTCTACTGCAAATATCTTGACAAACTTGAAATGAGACAAAACTAAGAATGTTATAAATATGAAAAAGCGAGAAGATATATGAGGAGAGAGTTTGAAAGTCTTAAGGATAAAGTTATTTTATTAGATTATTTTGAGGAAGAATTTGGGGAGTAAAATACAAAGTTATTCGATTTGTAAAGAAAACCAAATTATTTCATGGAACTTGATTATAGTAGGTGTGTTTGTGAATGTGTGTGATAAATAGATGTTGTGTACAAAGTTATGTATTTGTGTGTGTGTGTGTATATTTATAGGTACGATACATTTATTTTTACTGTATTTATGTTGGAGAGAGAGAATGAATCACGAACCACACTCCATACCAGTAGGTGGTGCTAATGCTACTAAAAGTTTACCAACCGCCAATAAAACCAAGAAGACAAAACTAACTTGCAAGTAACTTTTATGCAAGAAACGAGCTTGTTTTAAGAAAATAATTCCTTCATATTTATGAAAAACTGCTACTACTACTGGCAGATTATTTCATATAACATGGGAAAATGTCTCATTATACTGAAATAATCTGCAGAAGAAACTGGTACTTTTTAAATCAATATTAAAGAATTGGCTCTTATGTTTTGCTTAAAAGTTACTTGTAAGTTAGTTTTGTCTTATCATACACTAAACCAAAAATACTTGGTAAAATTCTCTGTTGTACCCATGTGGGAGGATTTTTTACTTTAGGAGATTTAAAGAGCGATGTGCCAATTAAGGAGGAAAACGCCAGGAGTAGCAGCTTGGAGACCTAGCAAACCAGCATCTTTTGGAGGGCCTTAAAAGCTCTCTGTGGTGTGTCCAGTTTCTCTGTTTATCCACCACACACTTAAAAATAGCATGTCTAGTTTCTAGTCAAATATCTTGGTACACTTTAAATGAATCAAAACTAACGAGTAAATTTACGTCCAGATACTGAGTTCATTTGGAAAAAATAAAATAACATGATCTCCTCTCTAGTAAGCAATGCAAACAAAATAAGCCCCAGTCAAGTAGTAAAAGGACTTTTCATCAAAATTATCTGAAATTAGCATTTTAACTGCATCACTGTGAGTATATTAAATGTGAGTTCCACTTTTTTAAACTGAACTAGTGAATTAAATTAATTGTTCAATGATTTCTTAAAGAGGCTGCACAGTGGCGCAGTTGGTAGAGCTGTTGCCTTGCAGCAAGAAGGTTCTGGGTTCGATTCCTGGCCCCGGCCTTTCTGCATGGAGTTTGCATGTTCTCCCTGTGCATGGTGGGTTTTCTCCAGGTACTCCGGTTTCCTCCCACAGTCCAAAAACATGACTGTCAGGTTAATTGGTCTGTCTAAATTGCCCTAGGTGTGAGTGTGTTTGTGCATGGTTGTTTGTCCTGTGTGTGTCTCTGTGTGGCCCTGCGACAGACTGGCGACCTGTCCAGGGCGTACCCTGCCTCTCACCCGGAACGCCAGCTGGAGATGGGCACCAGCACCTCCCGACCCCATTAAGGGACAAGGGTGTAGGAAAATGGATGGATGGATGGATTTCTTAAAGAACCTGAGGCACAGCTGTACTTTTAAAATATCTGTCTTTGCAGCAACAAAACTGTAGAAAAGACTAATAGGATTTTTCCAGGTGCGGAGCTACAGGGAGGCCTGATGGGGGGCCCGAGTCTGGAGGTGCTAGGGTGGGAGAAAAGGGTTCAAGACGCTTTAATGTCTGATTATAGACGGAGAAAGTGCGCCCTCGCCTGTTCAGAAAGGTGTATGTAATGTTAAAGTTACTGTCCCTCAATGGAATATATAGTAGTCAGTCCCAGTGACGGTTTAGTCAATGTGCTTCCTGGGAAAAAATGAAACAAGAAAGGCGGCCCATACCACACCGCGTAATTCCCCCCCCCCAACAGTTTCCAGCAGTGCAGCCATTGGCCCCGCCCCCCGGCCCGGTCATCGGCCCCGCCCCCCAGCCCGGTCATTGGCCCCGCCCCCTGGCCCAACGCTGACTTGTTCCGCTTGTAGATTTGTCATAATAGAAAAAAACTTGGACTGACTCTCGTTTCCTCCTAGTTGTTTACTTCAAACACATAAAATCTGACTTCTACAGACAGAAAGCATTAACCTCACCAGGGCTGCATCCATCTCATCAGGGACGCATCCATCTGTTCTGGATCTGGAAATGGACTCCGACTGATCTGGCCGATACTTAAAGGAAGCGAAACACACCAAGAGCCTTCGAGGGCCACAAAACAGGTTTATTGAGAAGTGTGCAAAGTTTGGGAATCTGGTTGAGGAGTAAACAGGAAATGATGGGGAAAAGGAATAAATAAAAAACGTAAACAAGCCACTTTATCATCTTAATAAGCCTAAGATCAGATCATGTATAACCTCCATCATGGTCCCGTTTTTATGTTTCCCATTTAAGTCTCTGATTTATACATTGCAAAAAAAAAGATGGCGGTACACACAGGACTATATTTCTTTATTTTAAGGTAGCACACACCTCGAAGTAGAAGAACAAACTTAGCGTATATTTTGATTATTATTGTAATCACTGATGCTGAAGACAACAGGGTCGTTCTAGATGATTCTTAAATGCACCATATTTAACTTTGCATGACCATGTTTTTAATTTTATTGTTTTTAAACATGCATTATTACCAGTGTGATTGCATATTGCTTCGGTATCGTTCCCAGCAGCCGCGAATACTGAATAAATTATCTCTGTACAAGTAAAACACCTATCCACTGATCCGGTCGCATTTAGAGTATTTTTATAGTTATTCATCTACCCACAAACAATAACAGCAAAATGTACAGCTTCACCGAGACGACACAAAACAGAACAGGTTCCTACGCCAGGCAGAACAACAAACTTAAGAGGCCCGATATTCTCCTCTGCCGCAGCGGCTGGAACCGTTTGGGTTTTTTATCGCTTGTTGGAGATCAAACAGGCCAACGTCCGGGTGGAAAAGGTTCTGAACACAGAGGAGGTTCTGGTGGCGACCGGTTAACACAACCCGCCCTCGTACTCGTCCTCCTCCACGTCCTTTGCAGCTGAAGGCGCCCCGCCGGCGCCACCCTGTGGCGCAGCGGCGGCCTTCTTCTTCTTCCCTCCTCCTCCAGGGACTTTCAGGGAAATGGCCAGTTTGGCGTACTGGAAATACAGAAAAGGTATTTTAAGAAATATCTATGTAATTACGTCAGGAGCTAGATCAACTTTTAAAGAGAATCAAAGGTATTATAATTGTAGGAACAAACTCATTAAATACATATTTGTATTACAGACACTTTCTAATTTTACTTTTGTGTTTCAGTGACAATAAATTAGGCAACTTTGTACAATAAAGTTGTAGAAACGATTACACTTTACAGATGTAACACTATATAATCATCATTTTACAAGTTTACATTGAAAAGCAATGCAGCGCGTAACCAGTGATGAAAAAGTAACTTTAATTGGATTAACTTAGTTCTTAACTTAGTTCGATTACAAGTTACTTTATTAGTGACTTTCTGCTGACAACAATCTCAACATAAAAAATACATTGAGTTTAACCAACAGTTACTTAGTTATTTGTTAATGGTAATTAATGCAGTCTTATTGTTGCATTGTAATAGTCTTTACACAATGTTACAATATAGAAATGCAATGAACTATTTTATTGGTTATTCTATTTATTATTCTGACGCTTGGTCCATTAATTGTGTAAAAAAATGCATGTTTTTCATTTACTCACAGAAGAACACGAGATCTGATTGTCAACTGAACATTTACAGATGCTTTTCATTAGAGATGTGCTGATCAGGCTATTTTCCTGCCGATACCAATAACCCATGAGGGACGATCACCGACACCGATCACATAATTATTATTTTTTATCATAAACACTACCGTTACATTATGTGGAAAAAGGAACCACGAATTCACCTTAATTTAGACAAAAACTAGTTTTTAATAACTTTTTCCAAGAAGAAAACTAAACAAAACAGGCATTGTGCAAATTGAACTGCTATCAATAATACTATCTTTAACAGACTGATAACATATGAGGCTCTGAAGAGGCTAAATAATGCAAAAAGCCAAAATGAAACCTCTCAACATTGACAAAAGATTTAAGTATAAAACTTAACATTCAAAGGAAAAACAGGATCCATTACAATAAACAATCCTGAGTTACTGAATGAAATCTGTCTCATGTTAGGACAGAGAAAGTTTTAATACGTATGTAAAATGTATTTTTTAGGTTAGATGCTGCAGCTTTAAACAGGTTCGGTGAGAGTCTCTACCAGGTGGAGCAGAAGCGGCTCTGTGTCAAATATTACTAAATATTAAATATTACTACCTGTAGCGTAGCAGCTGGTTCAACAGCAGAACCAGCGTCTTACATCGCAGCTCCAAGACTCAAATCATTTTACAGGTTATTAGTTTATCTTTCTGACCGTCATGCTAATCCGGTGAGTGTTTGTAGCTGCGCTGCTTTACCTGCTGTCTGATCCTCCATGTCTTTTTACTGCACTGAGC
This sequence comes from Poecilia picta, assembly GCA_033032245.1. NCBI lineage: Eukaryota > Metazoa > Chordata > Actinopteri > Cyprinodontiformes > Poeciliidae > Poecilia > Poecilia picta. The sequence continues at coordinate 9,259,635 of CM065369.1, forward strand.
CTCGATGTAGCCAAACTCCGTCATTGTTTTTATGTCTATTAGCTTCGTTGTGCTGATGCATTTTGATCTGCTTCTATTTTCCGCCGCAACACGCAAACGTCCCCATTCACTCAGTGCTTATAGTTACACATCGCTTAGCATTTGTGAAGAGTGAAGGAAAGACGAGACCAGCTGCTCAGACAGGCTGAGAAATAAGAAGCAGGTGATCGTATCGGCAACAAGAGCCAATGATCGCCGATCACCGATCAGGCACTTTTTAACAGAAATCGGTCGATTACGATCGGTGACCGATCAATCGGCACACCTCTAATTTTCATGTCGTGGAGGCAGATTTGTTTCCGGATTTTTATTGGTGAAATGTAAACCAGTGTGTAGTTTTCCTTCCACTTCTCAATTACGCCTGGCTTTGTGCAAAAGTAAAAGTTAGGCGAGACGCCGTGAGGATACCGAATACTCACGTCGTTGTCCATGTACTTCAGCAGAGGGGAGTTGCACACGCGGTAGACCTGATCCTCGTCCTGCTCGTCGTAGCCCTGCAGCAGCGTCTCCATGGCAACGCAGTCCTCACTTCCGCTGTAGCCGGGCAGACTGGCGGAGACGCAACGCTTTATACGGCCAGCGCCTTCGCTAATGAACGTAAAGTTAAAGATGGCGGCGGAGCCTTTCCGTACCTGTAACTCTCCCGGACACATTTGTCGGCCGCCACGAAGTCGCCGCGGTGAAGATGGACCAGAACCTGGGCCGTCGTTTTCTGAAGCATCAGAACATTACATCACGAGGTCAGCGAGGTCAGGTCAGCGAGAAGGACTCGATTGATTAACACTCTTGAGTTTTATAATTGGTCGCTTTACACTGAGTTCATGTAAAGAAAAGAGGGAAGGAAGGATTTATGACAAAACAAAGAATTTATCAGAAAAGTAAAAGATTTCTGACAAAACAAAACGATTTGTGACAAAAAGAAGGAAGGAACAAACTCTGTAACTCTTTTCTACCTTAACAGATAACAGAACAGAGAAGCATAAATCAACCCGGAACAGTTCTGCCTGCTTTCCCTTCAGGATCAGACCCGGTCAATCCAGAACCAGAACCTGAGCAGACCCACCTTGAAACACATGGGGAAGTTCTCGATCTCTTTGTACATGTTCTTCTCCTTCTGCAGAGCGACTGCAGCTTCGTCCAGCCTGTTTAAAATACATTTAATCACTTTTCTATCACATTATCTGCTCTACATCCCAACCACCATGTAGGTTAGTAATTTCAACACATCATCATCATTTCCAGGCATATTTTCTAACTGTATGCATCACCTAAACAGATAAAGTGGATGGAAAAATGTGTTTTTAATTTAGTTGTGTGATAATTCTGCACAACAATTGCGCACGTTTAGATATTTTCCTAAAAAAAGGTAACAAAAAGGGTTATTTGAGCGCTATAGTTGGTAATTAATATAAAATAATCCTCAGAAATAACACTAATTTTCCACACAATGTGCAAAACAATCCAGTGGAAAATGACAACTGTTGAAATATAATCATGGTTTAGTGTTTTGTTGAACTCAATTATAGAACCATTTCTAGTGCTTTAGTTTAGTGAATCTTTTACTACTATAATCATTTTTTGGTGTTTGAGTTAGCTCTAAGGTCAGGAGTTTTTGTGTCACTGAGATCGTAAAACCACAGGAGGTTTGTGCTTAAGGAAGGCGACAGGAAATCTTCTCACCCTGCCTGAGTCAGGACATTGCATAAATTGGTGTAATAAAAACCTGAATTTATGGTCGTCTTTGAAACGATTGACCTGCAGTTCACCTTAAGACAATTTGGTCTAAAACAATACAGCTAAGTCTCCTGAGGCATTTGTAAGTTGTAAAAGTCAGCAGGATTTTTAGAGTTCTGGTTAACCTCAAATAACATCAAGGAGGTAAAAGTCTCTTTGATGTCTCGGCAGATGGTAGGGAAGTGCCGTTTTCAGGGGTGCTCGGAGGCGGCTTCTAATTGGTCGAGAGGTGTTGCCCCTTATTTGAATAGAACACACCTACTAGCACAAAACCTCTTGCGCAGGGAGAATAAGGCAGAAAATAGTCAATTCTTAGCACCATGGGCTGACTGTTTCTCCGGGGACGTCTCCGACGTCTTCGTCTTTTCCTCTATCTGTTTTTGTTATATCAGGTGACTAATCGGTGAATGTGTTTTCCTTTAACTTTCTGTCTTGTGTGATACTTTCTTCTGATTTGGATTAAATTCTGAACTTCTGTGACGCCATCACGCTGCTTACGTCTCTTCTGTGTCTCGCGAGAGTTATCAGACCGCGGACAAGAAAACCGGGACCAAAGAACAAAGGAAGAATCAAAATTGCATAGTTTAAAGGTTTTACAATAAGAATCCCCTTATGATCATCGACACAACCAAATAATCTTTCACCTTTTTAACCTGACCAGCAGTCTGGAGGCTTTTCCCAGCAGCTCCACTGCCTGACGCAGACGGTCTTCGTTCTGCAAACGTTGCACCACGATGTCGTTAAGCAACAGCATAATAACCAAAAAAGCTGAATTATTCAACTTGTAAAGAAATCCTCACCTCAAACACTCCTGCCGCTTTCTGGTAGAGGTCAACAGCTTTCTCTAGATTTATGGGCTCTATGAGTCTGAGCAGGAAAAATGTGTTTTAGTTCAGAGGAAAATCAGCTGTTTGCACCGTTGGATTTTATGACCAGAAGCTAAAATGCAAAGGTTCTCATATCTGTTAAGTTTTTCTCATTTTAAGGTGCTACTGTCACAGACTTTGGCGTATTTTAATGTTTTTATCTGACACACAAACAAAAGGTGTTGCAAAATTGTGAAATTTTCAATATATTTTGCAAATAAAAATGTGAAAATTAATACAATTTGTACTCTGATAATCCTAAATAAAGTCCAGAGCAACCAAACACATTCAGGATTCACCTAATTATTAATAGTAATAATAATAATATTATTATTATTATTATTAATTTTAAAAAAGGAGTTAGAACATTAGGGTTGTAAGTAATCCATTGTAGGGTTGTAGTAATCCATTAATCTATTTATTAATCGATGTATTAATCGATTAATCAGATAAAGAATTGCACATTCTTCATATTTTTCATTTAATCACTTAAGTCTTTTTTTATACATTAGAAATGCATTCAAATATGTAAATAAACAAATAATTCAGCTCCTTTTTAAATAAGATAAACATTTTATTGCTTGAAATGAAACAATATTGCATTTTGTTAGTGAATTTAAACCAGGTGAAGCTAAAACTAAGTGCCACTTGAAGAGTTTTGGGTAAAACATTCACTTTTTTATCTTAAATGCAAAAACTATATATATATTTTGTACAACTGTGATTTAATTACTGCTCTGGTTATGTTGTTCTTTCAGCAAATGGCCTCTGTTTGAGTCCGATTAATCGATTACTAAATTAGTTGACGATTTTTTAAATAGATGAATCCATTCAGCCCTACAGCCAATCTCTTCATGAGGCTGTTATGCAATATCATAACAGTGTCTTCAGTCAGAGGCTTCTTTTGAACAGCTGTACTACAGACTGCTACAGGAGATCCTTCCAGCAGCTCTTTAGAGAAAACTGCACAAGTTAAAAATCATTTAACTTCCCTCCAGGATAAATGAAGTATATTTTAAATTAATTGAGTTAAATTTGCAGCCATTAAGCCTTTAAGGACTGGAACTCGAAACCTTTGCATTAAAGGTGTCGTCGTAATGCAGCAAACTACGATGAAACCCAGAGTGTCAGCTGACTGTTTATCACGTAAATTAACTCTTGTGCTTCTCTAAGGAGAAAATGGTGTTGGTTTTACTTTCCGGCCCGATCCAAGGCCATGGCGGCCGTGTCAGGAGTCCCGTTCTCCATGTACATCATGCAGGCTTTCTCTATGTACTGGATGGCCTCTGGCATTTTCTTTTGCTCCTGTTGTAACAAGGCAGGTTAATCCACACCGGGTAAATATCATCGCTTCCCAGTGGATCCTGCCAGCACCTCACCTTCATCATCATCCCGGCCTGCTCAATAGCCCTGAGGAAGAGGAGGGCAGTTAGAGACGAGACAAACGGCGGGTCTCACGTTTGCGGCGGGTTAAATATAATTAATGATACTTACTTTGCAGCATGAAAGAGTCTGTAGATCAAGTTAAGGAAACGTGGAGAACATGCTTAAAATGGACATTAAGCAGATTTATCTGTGCTTTTAATTACAACGGAAAAATAAAAAATCTTACCAAGTATTTTGATCTGGTTACTGGGGCAAATATCTTAGTGAACTTAAAATAAGACAAAACGAACTTACAAGTTACTTTCCAGCAAGATATAGGAGGTTGTTTTAAGTAAATAATTAATTGATGTTGATTTAAAAAGTACTAGTTCCTTTGGCAGATTATTTCACTTATAAAATGGGGAAAAAAAATTGTCATAAGTGAAATAATCTGAACTTTTTTATTAATATTAAGTAAATACTGACTTAAAACAAGCTCACTTATCTTGCTGAAAAGTTCCCAGTTTGGTCTCATTTTAAGTGTACTAAAAAAAACACACAAAATCTAAGAAAAAGAAAAACACAAAAACTTTAAAGTTTCCTTGTTTCTGCTAACTGAAAGATTAACTATTAAGCTAATAAATCTCACTTACTTCTTAAAGTTCCAGGGAATGGAAATGAAATATTTAAGAACTAGAAGAATAAACAGTTTAAATAAAGTAAATAAAATAAATATTTGAGCAAAGAACTAGACAATATGTGTCAAACCGAGACAAAACTGTCCGAGAAATGGTCAAAATAACAAAACAGATGCAGCGCTTTCAGAAAGCAAAACAAGTTTATATTAATTTAGAAACAAGAATCCTAATGTTTTAACTCAGGAAGAGTTCAGAAATCAATATTTGGTGGAATAAACAGGAGGTCCAATGGGGTTCAGAGCAGTGGCCTCTTCTTTATGCTGTCCAGGTCAGCATAAAGCTGACAAATACGTAAATAATCAAACTTTGACCTGGAGAACAATTTGTTAGCAACTACGTGAAGTTCTACAGAAATATACAGGAGTATCTGGGTGATTAACGGCAGCAGAAGGTAGCCAGATGTGGTGACAAACTTTAAAACCTTGTTTCGTTTGTAATGGGCGTTAAATGCCATGTATCTGCAGGATACGCCTTGTTTTCTGTGTGGTACTCCGCCTCCTTCAGGTAAGCATCCTTAGCCTGATCATACTGCTTTGCGTTCTTGAAGCAAACAGCTGCAAACAGAAGATCCACACACAGACAGTTTACTGTAAACTCGTTAGAAACCTCCTCCAGGTGTGAAACCGGGCTTACCTGCTTTGGCGTACTCTGATGCCGCACTGTCAAAGTCAGGTTTCCATTTGGTCAGACTCGTCTTTAAGCTACAACATTAAAAATAATGAATTAATACCAATCAGGCTAAGCAGCCACGATGAGAAAATACTTAACCCCGAGCGTAAGTGTCTATTAAATGTTTATTAATGTCGCAGTAGCATGTAGGGAAGCTGCTACGGTGGCCTTGCAGCAGCTACAGCTACATAAACCGCTGCTAACTCCGCGGATGAATCTCCTCATTTCTGCCGTTTCTCACCATTTCTCGGCTTTGGCGATGTGTTCGTGGGCTTCGTTTATCTTCTGCGCTGCCATCCCGACGCTCTTCGGCGGTCCCGGTATCGGTAATAATCCCGTGGATGTTGCTCCCGTCCGTGTTTGGATTAACAGGAACGGAAACGTCGTTGGATGTCGCAGCCTACGGGAGCCGCGGAGGACAAACGTCTTGCGCGAGAATGAACGCAACGTGAAAGTTGAGGAGAAAAGTGAATATTTCATAGAATACTGTAAAGAAACACAAAATAAATATAAATAAATGAAGGAATGTAAAAAAAAGCGAATTGGGGGGGGGGGGTGTCTAAAAATCAGATTTTATTTCTCTGAATTTTGACCTTTTTTCACAATTCTTGTATTAAAGCCTGAATTTGATCTCAGACTTCTGACTATAATCTAAGACTTTTGATTTTATTCTGAGAATTGTAATCTTAATCTCAGAAGTTTTACCTTTTTTCCATCTCAGATTTCAAACTTTTACCTCCAAATTCTGACTTTAATCTTGGACTTTTGATACTACTCAGAATTTTGATTTTTTTTTTCTACAATTGTACCTTTTTACTCTCTGAATTTTTAATTCTTTCTATCTTAGATTTCAAACTTTTTTGAATCACAATTAAGACTTTTTTTTATCAGAGTTCTGGGAATAAAATCTGACTTTTATATCTGAATTCTGACTTCAATCTCAGATTTCTGATACTAATGGGGCACAGAACAAAAGAATGAAAAAAGTCTATATTTAATTGTTTAATATATTAAGTGAGCCACAGAGTCACTTGCGCCTCCAGAGCTTCAGGGTTCACAGATGAAAACTGTGATCCTATCTCAGTATGACTGAAGCTAAAATAGCAGAAACTTAATTTTCAATTCAATTGAAATAGTAAAACTGAGTAGAGACCAATTAGTTCCAGTTTCTGTGTCAGTGCGTATAATAAGAAATTGATTTAGTATTAGGTCTTCTGCACAGGGGTCATAAAATGGATCAGGACAAATTGTACCAGGGCACTGGCCCCTGGTGGTCCCCATCTAGGACCGCCCATGGGTAAACCTCCTACATAAACATTATCAGATGCAAAGGAATTAAATACTTTTCTTGCCAACCGCTAATAAAATTAAAAGAGAAGAAATTAAATTAACTTTATTTAAACTGTTTATTCTTCTAGTTCTTAAATATTTCCTTTCCATTCCCTAGAACTGTAAGAAGGAAGTGAGATTTATTAGCTTAATAGTTAATCTTTCAGTTAGCGGAAACAAGGAAACGTTAAAGTTTTTGTGTTTTTCATTTTCTTTTTCTTAGATTTTGTGTGTTTTTTTATTTTATTTTTAGAAGCAAATATTTGGATCAAACTGAGTCTGGTGAAACGGAAATGACGCAACGACATCCAGGGTCTCTAATGGCTGAACAACAACAACAACTATCAGCGGGCAAACAAACTTTCCCTAACTTCTCCGGACAATAAAGAAAGTTTGAAGTAGCAAACTACTTCGGCAGTATTTAATCTTAGGTTTGCTCATATGTTACTCTGGTTGTCATATATGTGGAATTACTGATGGATCCGAGATATGATATACCGCGGAGGGCCGCGGCCGGCGGCGGCGGCGGCGGCTCCGAGAGCTCGTCCCCGGCTCTGGGGGCTCAGTCCCGCCGCAGGAAGATGCCTCCGCGCCCCGCCGACTTCAAACTCCAGATCATAATTATTGGCTCCCGTGGAGTGGGTAAAACCAGCCTCATGGAGAGGTTCACCGACGATACTTTCTGCGAGTCATGCAAGTCGACAGTAGGTGAGGACACGCTCTGTTTTTTTTTTTTCCTACTTTTTATTCGCGCAGTTTCAGTTGGTTTTAAAAACGGGATCCGACTACTTCCTGGAGAGCCATTAAAACCGCGATGGAAGGAGCGAAATGCGGCTTTTTTTCCTCCATGTTTTTCTGTGAGAAGCTAATTCATGCTAACTGGTTTAAGGTGGCAAAGAGTGAAGTTTATAGCAATAGAGTTAAGTTCTATTTGCCGTAGTATTAATAGGTTTCTAACAGTCTAAAAATTATCTATATAGCTAATAGTTGCAATTAAAATATACTGTTAAGTAGGGCTGTATAATAATATCGATATCACGATATATATCGATATTTTCTTTCCTAGAAAAAAATCGATATTCATCTTCAAGTATCGTAACATCACCTTTCTCACTCACTGCTTGCTTCGCACCAGGTCATCAGGCTTAGAGTGATTCCTTCAGATGTTCAGGTTTAAAAGGTATCAAACTATTCAGAGCAGGAACTTGGTTCACTTTATTTACTTTACTAATGCATGTCAGCTGCAGTTTGGACTGTTTCAACTAAAAGAAACATGTTTTCTCACCTCTTCTTTATTCATTTTGTCCAGCTGTCCACTTTAAGTCTGTGTCCAAACAGAGCCAGGTATTGTGTAGTTGGTGCTTTTAATCAGTTTTCAGTTAAATTAATTCAATCCAACTTTATAACAGTCACAAAATATCACCAAAATCACTCTGTCCCTGTAAAATAGTTCAGAAAATCGAAAAATGTTGATTTGTATCGTTTGCTGAATATCGCAATATATATCGTATCATGGCCAGAATATCGTGTATCGTATCATATCGTGAGATTATTGTATCACTACAGCCCTAGTGTTAAGCGTGAATTAATATTAAAAAAAATATGAAGGTTTTACGAGGTGGCTGGTCTAGTTCAGCCACCATTTCCCATTTTAAATTTGAATATTTTCCTGCATCATTTTGATATAAAAAATGTGCCTTTCTTGTTTATTTAAACATGAAACTAATTGTTGTTGCGACCCTGTAAACAGTCCTGTGACCTGGACTCCAGCCAGCCACAATGGCCAGTCCCAAAATAGTCACACACACAAGCACCTGCTATGATGGAGGTCCATGTTGTCTTGTCATTCCTGTGACCCAGCAACGGCTTTCTGATATTATGTTAACTTTATCAGAGGCCACTTGTGGAAATGTTTTGCATTGTCCCGTGTAATGTTTATTTATATCCTGTAATATAAGTCTGCTGGGTTCTCAACTTGTGTTTCCTATTTACTTTCAAATATGCGACAATTAGACTGTTTACTACTTGTTGTCAGACCTCTCAAATTCACATTTAATGCTGTAGAAGAGCTCAGAGAAATTATTTTCTCTAAGTAACACAAAATATAGTGAAAATATGACGTAAAATTCAAAGTCTTTCAGCTTGCACTTAGCCAAAGTAGCAGATGTCAGTAAAATAGATTCAGTCAGGTTGTTGGTTACCAATGGTTGGAGTTTTTTATTGTTTTGTATAAATTTGGGATACATTTTCAGACCTGCAGCCCAGGAACCTTTGGCTGCGGCTGCTCTTTTGCCCAGCTGGGGTCGAGTGGAGGGGGTGACCGTCACAGGCCACTGTCTTGCTGTTCTTCTCTGTCAAGCAGATTTTTCTGCAAACTTTGAGCATCTAAATGCTGAATTTAAGTCTATTCTTTTTATATAATAGCACAAACTCAGTCAGATTGCCTACAGAAGAGCTCAGTTTCAAATCTGAACTCTTGTAACAATTTTTGATTGGATGAAGTTCTATAATTATACATTATTATTATTTAGGGATTTTGTCCAGCAGATAGGTGAATCTCCATCCTAGTCTTTAGTCTTTTTTATTTGTTTTTGTATCTTCTGCAAATCTCTGTCTTCAAAGACAGAGATTTTGAAAACAGACTGACACAAGAAAGTGTCAGAAGTGACCAATTAGGTCACTTCTGACACTTTATAGAGATTTTATTTTTTAAAATGTAAATACAAAAGCAGTCTACCCTCCACTGCAAAATCATGTTCTGTTTTGTTTTTTATCCCATAAAATGCACTAAAGTCTGTTGTCGTAATGTAATAAAATGTTAAAAAGCTTATCGAAGGAACCAAAGGTAAATTTAAACCAGATTAGAAACCAGCCAAATGGACCCCCCCAGAAACTACTCCTATGAAAATTAAAGCATCAGAAGAAACTTCAATGTCAACCTTCATCAACTCAGTAAAAAACAAAGTACATGATATACCTGCTTCTAAAAATGTTTGTCGTTGGAGTATAGTTGTTATTTTGTCTGTTTTTTAAAAAATTCTTCCTTTTTTGCTGTGTGATGTTTTACTGTCTTCTGATCAGATCGTTGTTGAAAATGAGAATTTGTTCTCAATGAAGTCACCTGGTTAAATAAAATGAATCATGGATGGTATTCGGCTGAATTCACGTTTCTGTTTCCTTTTGTAGGTGTTGATTTCAAGATCAAGACCGTTGAATTGAGAGGAAAGAAGATCAGACTTCAGATATGGTGAGTTTTCCTCTGGGATGAGATGCAGTTGATGCAAACCTTCTGCTTGGTTTCTTTGGGTGCGTTCACACTGCAGCCTGAAGTGACCCAATTCCGATTTTTTGACGTAATGCGACCTGTATTCGATCTTTTCATGGCAGTGTGAACAGCTCAGGTCGGATTCTTTTAGAATGTGACCCATATCCGATACGTATCCGATTCAAATGAGACCATAACGTCCAGGTCTCATTCATCCAAACTGAACGTCACTGATTCTCAACAAATCTCACTATTCTGTGTCCTGATACGCAAGTGGGAAGAAAAACAACAACCATGACGGACTATATGAGGATTAAGTTGTTAATATGTTGCTCTGGTTGGACAACATCTTCAAATATGTGAGCTAAGCTCCACCGTTAGCCTCCATGTTTACTTCCTCAAACTCTGAGCTCTTCTTCTTCTTTTTATGGCGGTTGGCAGATCACTGAGAACGCTGACGCTATTGCGCCCTCTACTGCGCATGCGGGACACTTTCAGGTCGTTTGTCCGTTCACACTGCATATCACATACAGGTCCATTTACTGACAGTGTGAACGGCCCGGAAAAAAAATCAGAATTGCCATAGAATCGGAATTGGGTCACTTCAGGCTGCAGTGTGAACGCAGCCTTTGTCCTGCACTAACCAAGCCATGCAAAGCTCATCTGACCTGTGCAGATGGTTTGTTTATTTTTAAATTTTAAAAATACACATTTTAAAGGCGGTGCCAGTTTTTACCTAATATTTACATACATCTAAAAAAACAAACACATATTCTATTACCTCACTGCACTAATGTGCTCTAATAATGTAGCACTAATTACCAAATATTATCTTAATGATGTTCATGAAGAGTTTGTTCAGTTTGGTTTCATTCAGTATTTTTCTAAGTTGTGTCTCTCTTAAAACTTTAAATCGTCCTGAATATTTGAAATAGAAATCTAAAATGTAATCATACTTATGATTAAATTATATAATTATAGATTAAATGTTATTTTAGGTTCTGGAACAAACAAACATAAAATAAAATAAATTTTCCCAAATGGAAGAAAACGTTTAGTTTAGTAAAAATAAAAATACTAGATTTCTTTGCTAATAGAATATTTTATTCACTATTATTAAAAAAAACAAAAATAGGTCACATTTATCATTTTTGATTACTTTATTGTTGTGGCTTTGTCATATACGACAAATAATTTAACTAAACTCTGTGTTTTCCAAGCTATTTGTCCCAATACTATTTAAAATCTGAAGGTCTTGATGCTCAATCACAATTTTTTTTAAATGAATTTATTTATTTTTTACTGAAGTTCACTTATTTATTTTTTGTATGGTTGTTCATGCTAAATAAATGTCAGTAATCTGTGAGTGGTTTACGACCCCAAAGCGACTCGCATGCGCAGAAGAAACAAGTCAACGTTACGTTTGTGTCGCATAAAGATTATGACGTCGCTTTAATTATCAAATTCAGAACTGCCTTTACTGTCATTGTGCAAGAATAAAGCACAAAGCTGTATGAAAAAAATAGCAGCTCTCAAAGAAACAAAGAACAACTGGGATGGTAAGAATAAAATAAATAACAGTGAATAAATAAAGATCAGGTTTTAGATGGATTTGCTATGTTTAGTGCAACAACAGTTCTTTTAGAAACTGTTCTTTGGTCTGTTTGTCCTTGATTTTATTTTAAATACAAATGTTTCTCCCGTTTTCACTTTTCTGAATTTAGTTGTTTTTTTTAATTTAATTTGTAACCATATTTATTAACCCAGTTCTGGTACTGACAACGTGTAAATCTCAAGTTCCCAATAAAGCACTTGTTTTGGAGAATTTTAGATTTATTGAATTTCAGTTTTATCCAGCTTATTTGGAAAGTTTTCTTTGTGAAAAATGATACAAACTGAACTGTATGGATTAGTTTTTGGGTCCGAGTCGCGCCGCGCGGAGCGTGGCTTCGATGTGGGATCTCCTCTCCTCTGCTTGTTTCACTAACACATTTCTGCTGCTGACTATCCGTCATCCACCTTCCCATCTCAAACTCACTCCTCCACCAGTCCTCACTCTGATCTGGACAGCTGTCACCCACGGTGTGTGTGTGTGTGTGTTTATGTTCTCGTCGTGTTGAAATCTGTCATCAAGCTCCGCCTCGGCTTTGTCCAGTCTCGGCTAACCCTGCCATTGTGCTGCTGTCTGTCCACTCTCCTGCTCGTTAGCCTGACTGTGACTCACTGGGGAAAATGGAGAGACTAGCTGGCTGAAGGTACAGTAGCTCTGCACTTAGTGCTGCTTTTACTGCTGTCATCAAAATACAACTGTGGGTTGTTGGTTTTGTTTTTTTTCTTCCTTTGAATCTTTAAATGAAATCTGTGAACAGAGAATTCAATTCAACATCATTAAGCCATGACATTGTAATTACAGACCTGTGTACAATCATTCCACTTTTTATGTTATTTCACCACCTGTTTAAATGTGATTGTGTCGTAACACACAAGCATTACGTACTTTGTAGATTTAGAAATTTTAATGGTAAAAATTACAAAAATCTATGTATTTAAATCAGAGTTTAAACAATTAATCGGATTGTTGAAATCATCATAAACTAATTTAGTAGTTGATTAATCTGAGAAAAAGAAGTCGACCCATAGAGCTTAACTATAAAGGCATGCCACACTTTTCAGATTTTTATTCATAAGAAATGATCAATTCATAACGAAATGATCAATCAGATAAATGGTGATGAATAAGTTATTGAAATAATCAACTAATTTAGTAATTGATTAACTGGAGAATGCAGACTTAGAAAAAATTGCTGAAAGAACAGCAACAGCATAGAGCAGGGATTAAGCCAAACTATACAAAAAATATGTACATTTTGCATTGAAGATTAGCGCTGGAACGATTATTTGTGATTAATTAATCATTTAAATAATTGTTAACTAGTTTAGGACTCAAAAAAGCCGTTTACTGAAAGAACAAGCTGTCATTTTCATGTCAAACTGGTTCATTTGAAGTAGCAGGAGAATATGTAGTTTATGAACCTTATCTGTTAATAAAAATTCAGAAAAATGTGGCATTTTTGTTCAACCCTCTTTACTCTGATACGTCGAAATGAAGGATCATAACGTTACGGCTCTCAGCTGTCATTAATCAGAGAAAACAACAAATCAGGAAGATGATTATACGATACTGTAGAAACGAGTTTCCTCCACTGATTCTTCTTTTACATCTTCATTTAATGTAATGAAGTACCATATTTTCCGCACTATAAGGCGCACCGGATTATAAGGCGCACCTTCAACGAATGGCCTATTTTAAACCTTTTTCATATATAAGGCGCACCGCATTATAAGGCGCATAGATGCCACAGTTATGTTGCCACCCGTCTGGTATTGAACGGGACAGGATTTGTTCTGTTCACTACAAATATGGATGTCTAATAATAAAAATTGGTCCTGAGTCCTATATATAGCATCTGCACCAGTCATTGTTTCACTCACGGTTTTGGTGTTGCCATATTGTGCCCAACTGCTTTCTGGTTAGCACAGACCAACCGACACGCTGCCGCCGCAGCCTCTGTCTCTCTTCCACCCACGGCTTTAAATGTATAGGTGCTGGTCCCTTGGTAACTCTAGCCGAAGCTCCCCGATAAATGTCTAAAGCCACTTTGTTGACATAAAGAATGTCAACAAAACAGTCCGATTCCGGTCGCCAGGAGAGGCTGGAGAGCAACTGGAATGGGGCGTCTGGACGATGGTCACCCGTCTCCGTTCGCGCACAGCATGTTGGTGGAGAACCTGATGCTAGATGACCTGCAGACGACCTGATTATTAGGTGGGTAGGTAGATACATAGACATGTCTATGGGTAGATAGGTCAGTCAAACTTTATTAACAAACCAGTTTTTTGACAACATCCCAACATGCACTGCGCGCTTCTTCTACGGGGAAAATGGAGTCGGCAGCTGCTTACCGTAGTTGCTAGACCTGTTGTGGCTCAATATTGGTCCATATATTAGGCGCACCGGGTTATAAGGCGCACTGTTGGCTTTTGAGGAAATTTAAGGTTTTTAGGTGAGCCTTATAGTGCGGAAAATACGGTAAATGAAAGTAAATTTTTTTCTAATTAAACTGACGTTTTTGTTTATATTTAAATCCTTTTTGAATAATGTGGTCTGATCTCTTTGCTACAGGGACACTGCAGGCCAGGAGAGGTTCAACAGCATCACATCGGCCTACTACAGAGGAGCCAAGGGAATCGTCGTGGTTTATGACATCACAAAACAGGAAACCTTCGAGGACCTTCCTAAATGGATGAAAATGATAGACAAGGTAAAAGACACTTACCAGATGTATTTGATTAAGAAGACACCTGTCAAATGTTGTGAAAAACATCTCAAACCGAATTAACTGACCCAATGGGTTTTTTTTCCAGCCAACATTGCTGGATACTAGGGATGTAGGTTTTTTTCTGCCGATACCGATCACCCCTGAGGGCTGATGGCTGATACCGATCACCGATACCGATCACATAGTTATGATTTATTTATTTTTTATCATAAACTCTATCGTTACATTATGTGAAAAAGGAACCTTGAATTCACCTTAATTTAGACAAAAACTTGTTTTTAATAACTTTTTCCAAGAAGAAAACTAAACAAAACAGGCATTGTGTGCAAATTGAACTGCTATCAATAATACTATCTTTAACAGACTGATAACATATGAAGCTCTGAAGAGGCTAAATAATGCAAAGAGCCAAAATAAAACCTCTCAACATTGCCAAAACGTTCAAGTATAAAACTTAACATTCAAAGGCAAAAACAGGTTCAATAAACAATCCAGAGTTACTGATTGAAAACTTCCTGTTAGCATAGCGGCTAGCTGGTTACTGCTAGTTCTGGCTGTTTCTGACTGAGAGGAGTAACAGGGAGGAGATCGATTATTTTTTAGAGATTATCTGTCTCATGTTAGGACAGAGAAAGTTTTAATACGCATGTAAAATGTATTTTTTAAGTTAGATGCTGCAGCTTTAAACAGGTTCGGTGTGAGTCTCTACCAGGTGGAGCAGAAGCGGCTCCGTGTCAAATATTACTAAATATTAAATATTACTACCTGTAGCGTAGCAGCGGTTCAACAGCAGAACCAGCGTCTTACATCGCAGCTCCAAGACTTAAATCATTTAGCGGGTTATTAGTTTATCTTTCTGACCGTCATGCTAATCTGGTGAGTGTTTGTAGCTGCGCTCAGACAGCAGGATCAGACCTGCTGTCTGATCCTCCGTGTCTTTTTACTGCACTGAGCCTGATGTAGCCAAACTCCGTCAAGTATGTTATTGTTTTTATGTCTATTAGCTTCGTTGTGTTGATGCATTTTGACCTGCTTCAATTTTCCGCCGCAAAACGCAAACGTCCTCATTCACTCAGTGCTTATAGTTACACATCGCTTAGCATTTGTTGCTGAAGGAAAGAGGAGACCAGCTGCTCAGACAGGCTGAGGAATGAGATGCAGGTGATCGGCAACAGAGCCAATGATCGCCGATCACCGATCAGGCACTTTTTCAAGGAAATCGCCCCGATTATGATCGGTGACCGATCGATCGGCACACCTCTACTGGATACTGTACATTTCTAAAAACCCAGTGCCGTTTCCTGAGTTGATGAAGCTGTTTTTCTGCCCCGTTTCTCGTCAGTACGCCTCAGAGGAAGCAGAGCTTCTGCTGGTAGGGAACAAGCTGGACTGCGAGACGGATCGGATCATCTCAAAACAACAAGGAGAGAGAGTGAGTTCACGTCTTCACATCATCACTACAACTTCAAACTTTCATCTCATCTATACCAGCTGATGTCACAATAATCAATAAATCAATTAATCACACGATAAATTAAAGCAAACTCAATGATTTCCATTTGCATGGCTTTTTTCCCTACCAAAAACTGGGTGATAAAAGTCTTCAACCTGCTGCTTTTGGCTTGACTAAACAACCTTTTTTTTCTGAAGGACATTTTTGTTTACATATCATAATTTATTTTATTTGTCGTCAGTGACAGTTTATTTAACAGGTGTTCATGAGACATGGAGTTTTCATGAATGTCTGACTGTTGTCATAAAGTGTCGCTGAGTAAATAATAGGGCTGTGTAATAATATCGATATTGCGATATATATCGATATTTTCATCCGCAAGTATTGTAACATCTAACTGTCACCTTTCTCACTCACTGAGCAAAGGTGACAGTTGTCCTGAGAGTGACCCAATCACTCTCCTGGTTCATCAGGCTTAGAGTGATTCCTTCAGATGTTCAGGTTAAAAAGGTATCAAACTATTCAGAGCAGGAACTTGGTTCACTTTATTTACTTTACTAATGCATGTCAGCTACAGTTTGGACTGTTTCAACTAAAAGAAACATGTTTTCTCTCCACTTCTTTGATTCATTTTGTCCAGCTGTCCACTTTAAGTCTGTGTCCAACCAGAACCAGGTATTGTGTAGTTGGTGCTTTTAATCAGTTTTCAGTTAAATTAATTAAATCCAACTTTATAACAGTCACAAAATGTCACCAAAATCACTCTGTCCCTCTAAAATCTTTCAGAAAATCGCAAAAGTGTATTGAATTGTATCGTTTGCTGTATATCGCAATATATATGTATTGTGGGCAGAATGTCGTGTATCTTATCATATCATGAAATTATTGTATCACTACAGCCCTAGTAAATAATGGGACTTTTAGTGCAACTTCTCAGTAAATGTGTAATTATTTACCGAATTACACTTCATAGCATTCATGAAGACTCCTCACACACACCGTCAGAGTGTTTCCGTTGTTTGTTTATTCTAGATATCTAAAAGTTTTCCAGTTCCAGTGTTAAATGTTCACTAGAACTTAAAGTTTATCCATCTTTCACAATGGGTTATTATTACTTGAACATGGTCTCAAAACATCAATTTTATCGTTTGCCGCAATTACGTCTGGGACAATTTATCGTCTAGTAAAAGTTGTCATCTTCCGATGGGTCGTCCTTTCCAGGCCTGAATGCTACTGATGCTGATTTATTTTGTATTTTACAGTTTGCCTCTCGGATAAGTGGGATGCGCTTCTGCGAAGCCAGTGCCAAGGATAATTTTAACGTGGATGAGATTTTCGTCAAGCTTGTTGATGACATTCTCAGCAAGGTTGGTGTGTTTAGGATTTTGAATATTTATTTATTTATGAGGTAAAACGATGTGCAGCTGAGTTAAGAATTCATGTTTTAACTGATTATGTATAGAACCATCGAAAGAGACTTTTATCTTTTATTGTTCCATTAGTTCAGTTGTTCTTAACCTTTTTTGAGGTACCGAACCCACCAGTTTCTTATGCGCATTCACTGAATCCTTCAGTAGTGATAAATAAAATATTTTTTTCCTCCCCAAATTCAAGACATAAAGTCTTGATCACACCAAGATCACCAAGTCTTCTTAAAAGGTAGAGTCTCTGAGAACAGTTCTTCAAAATATTGTCAGTGTTTTCAGCACAGTTGAGCTGACTGTCCAGGAACGACCCAAGGTATTTAAAATTTACCAGTTTCAAAAGGTTTGACCATCCTGAGAAACTGGAACCACTTTAAGGTCTTGTTTATATCATTTAATTAACTTTACATTCTTAAGAGAATGAAAAATTAATAATAAATATTAAATACTTTGCGGTATTCTGATTTAGTAATGTAATGTAATTATATTAGTTGTGTTACCACCTCCACACCACTAGAGGCAGTACCAACCCCGAAAAGATACGACTATGGAGCAGATTTAGACTATAGAATTTGGTAAAAACAGTGAGTTTTGCTGAAGACACAAGTTCAAATCCATGCTGAGAGTGGAGCTCCTCCAATCAGCTCCTCCGCAGCTCTGATTGGCTAAGCAATGTAACGTGATCCTCTGATTGGCTAAGCAATGTAACATGATCCTCTGATTGGCTAAGCAATGTAACGTGATCCTCTGCAGCAAGTGATGGCAAAGCGGGGTGTGATTAGGACTTTACACAAGTGAGTCTTTACCTCAGAGGCTTCGCCGAACCCCTGGGACCGACTCACCGAACCGCTGGGGTTCAACCAAACCCAGGTTAAGAACCAGTGGATTAGTGTCATTAGATTTTAAATAATTTAATGGTATTAAGAGAGATCAGATCTAACATTCAGCAAAGAAAAGAATTGGCATTTAATTGCATATATTATATAAAATTATTTTGTTTTGAAACAACTGAAATTTGCTTTTTCAATGAATCCCATCTGATTTAGGAACTTTTCTTTTTTTTTTTACTAGTATTATAATTGAAAATCGCATATGTTCTGAGAAAAATCAGCTATTTTAATTTTAATCCCCATCTCTCAGCTCCAGTGCAGGTAAAGCTGCTGTTTGTTGCCATTTCTGTCTCGTTTTCTCACCTCTGCACGGCTGAGTTTCCTGTTTTTATCCCCCAGATGCCTCTTGAAGTTCCCAACAAGGAGCTCTCCAACAGCGTCCTGTCTCTGCAGCCTGAACCCGAAGTGCCACCGGAGCTGCCCCCTTCCCGCATGCGCTGCTGCTGAGACTCTGTGTGGAATCACACCCGACACACACACACACACACACACACCCCAGACGCTCTCTGAAACCTGCAGCGCACCAACGTGGCCACATGGGGGCAGTACACAGCAGCACTTTAGAGTTATTGACCGCTGCTGTAATTGTTGCATGAATCGAGCAGTATTGTCCTCCGTTACTGAACACTTTGACCTGCAGCGCACTAACGCTTTCACCTGGAGAACCTTCCTACCACCTGCCTGTCTACACCCAGACTACCTCAGTGTTTGGACGGTGACACGAGGCATGTGGGGAACCTCTCACTAATTTTAAAATCGTCCGAGTCGCTCCGAGACAAAGGGGTTACATCTCACATCTCTCTGTAGCTCCGTTTAAACTTGACGTGTTTTAATAAGAGACAGATTAAAGCATAAATACGGTGTGGTTGCTGTAATTACTGGATAAAGTGGAGATATTTTTGCCAAGTCATACATCTATTTCACCTTGAAGTATTAATGTGGCTGGAGTTATTTTTTTCTATAAATTGTAACATTTTGCACTACAAAACCAGATTTCCATTTTAAGCTGACATGAAGGAAAACAAAATAACACAAGTTGTAGTTTGTTTAGCACAAATGTGGCTACGCTTTGTAGACGCAAGGAGATATGGGTAATGTAGTCCTGGATCTATTTCTGTTGAGCAGAGGAATAAAGACAGTAATACCACCAGAATACAGACATGGTTCTATCCTTTCTTGTTACTAATACTTCTCTGTTGTTTGTTTATTTTCTTATGAATTCGGGGGGGAGAAAAAAGAATAAAGGTTTAAAACGTTGAAGCAGTTGAAGGCGACTTGCTTGGTGTTTGTGTGACTCAGGAAACTGATGGGCTGCACAGTTGGGATTTTCTTCTGAATTGTGATCAATTAAAGCCCCATTATGTTAAGTGTACTGACATCTAGTGGTGAAGTTGTAAACTGCATCTAACTTAACCTTTCTATTTTTCCACGTTTAGAGGACTAATAATCTTGCATTTCTCCCATGTTTTGGTCTGGTGGATTGTTTAAGTTCAGGCTTTGTTTGTTATTAAATTATCGCAGAAGTAGCAACATAGCACTGAGTTTTCACAATAAAAAAGAAACTCAAACTGACAGCTTTTCTAGAATAAAAAAACACATTACGTTTTCAGATAAACCTCTTAGCAATAAGATTATCGTCCAGCAGGATACCGTTTGTGCTGAAATTATCTGGAAAATTGGGATTTTTATCGCCTGATAAGTTTGGAAGTGCGAGCGTTTCTTCAGATAGCGATGTTCGTTTGGAAAGGAAACCTTTCTCCCCTCGACATTTTGGCACTAACCCTGTGGACTTTGTTCTGATAACCAAGCCTTTTACTACTTTGTGGTTTTTAACTATACATTTAAAGAATTGCATTTTATTTGCGACGTGTATCCTTTATGATGTATGTCTGTTATTTTGTGTTAAAACCAGTCTCTGGAAGGTTTAAAGCAGATTGACTGTATTTATAACTTGTGGCATTCTTGAACTAATGAAATGCAATTAAAGATATCTATATTTATTACTAAAGCTTTGTGTTTATTTAAGATTTTTTGGTGACTGAGAGATTAGGAAGTGTGTGGTGGTGGCAGCATCATGTGGAGAAAAAACTTAAGAGTCTGCAAAAAATACGAGACAGGATGACAAGCATGAAGCCTGACGCTAAAATCAAATGGCTTTGAATAAAGCACATTCATGTGTTCAAATGGTGTAGTCAAAGTCCAGTCCTTAATCTAATTTGGAATATGTGGCAAAGCCTGAACAGTTGGCTTCTTTCCCGCTCGGTTCCTCCAGACTAGCAGCAGCAGTGATTAGCAAACACCTGGAAGAACTGCAACTCTGTGGAACTCATCTTACAGGTTACTTTTCTGTCCAACTCTCTTAAAAACAGCTGTAAATAGTTTATATCTGCAGAATGTAGCTTTTATTAAATATACATATTTTTTCATATTAGTTAAAAATGTCACCATGTCGTCACAGTTTGGTAGGAGAAAGATAATCAATGGAAAAATCAAACTCCTCTGTCTTCTCCAAAGGCAAACTTCAGGAATACACCATTCAGACAGAATCGACCAATCAGGGCCAGGAGGAGGGTCTTAGTGCTGTCAATCATGCTTGTATTACTCACTACATTTTCTACCCAATAGCAGAATGCTATGCTAGCTAGCATGGCCACCGATCACTGCAGATTCCTGTAAAGGTAAGTTCTTTCTCCGCCACTTACACATATAGCAATGAGTGCATGATGTTGATTGACAGCGCTAGGACCCGCCTCCGGGCTCTGATTGGTTGTTTCTGATCTTTTCACAGATTGTCTCATGGAGGCAGCTGTACATATTTTTGTAAAAGTGACATGCTGCAGCTTTAAATGGATAAGGTTTGTTGTGATGACAACAAAGGCAGCCGTCTGAAAGAGAAAGCAGCTGTCTTCTTAAAGAGACAGACGTCAAATTGGAAAGTCACTTCTTTTCATTTATGTTTGATATTTACACTTTTTCATAATTCAATTTACTGTATTATGTCACTGTGTGCCTGTGAACTTCATAACATCGCCCCTACAAAGCTATACTCCTCAGATTTGTACTTGTAAAGGAAAATGACTCATCAAAAATGCTTCCACCTAATTTACCACAACTTTGCTTTAAGTTTTTGTCGAACATTTTGGTTCGATATTCTGTTCGCCTTCATTGGGCTTTTGCATAAACGTTTGTCTTTCTGTGAAAAGGTGTTCAACAGCCTCCAGGACACGCATGCGCAGCAGAGCGCGGCAGACCTGGTCCCACAGAAAACGAGGGGTGTGAAGCAGCAGCGCATGCGCCTCGCAGGAATCCACGGGCGTCGAGCCTCACGCCGCAGCGATTGCAGATTTTGCGTGTCATTTGTGAAGGAGGGCGACTGGCTGGGGGTCTGGGGGTGGGGGGGGAGAGAGTCCGGAGCGCATGAGACGGGAATGGAGGAGGAAGCGACCTGACTCCGGCTCACCTCTGTGATTCCCAAGTTGAGTTGAAGCAGCCCGGGCTGCAGATGCAACCTGCCACTAATCCCCTCTCCTTCATTGCAGTGTTTCCTCTGGCGGCTCCACAGGCGGAGGGGACTACAATGACAACCTGGTGAATGTTGCCGGATGGAGTGAAAAGCAGCATCCAGCCCGCCGCAGGATGCGCATCCCCAAACCGACAAGGAAGAAGAAAGCAGAGCAACTTGGCTGCGTCCCTGCGGGATTTCACGCCAGAGATTTTCCTCGGTGCCGTGGATTGATCGCTTCCTTCCCCGATCGTCCTCCTGTATAATGGAGAGCTCCAATGGCTCTGACTCCAAACCGCAGAGCCAACAGTTGGAGAAGAAGAGGCTGAACCGAGCGCCTTCCCCGGCGAGACCTTTCCTCAAGGATGTGCATTCCCGCTCCAACAAGCCACCTGCCATCGTCCCCAAATCCCCGAAACTCGCCAAGCAGCAGCAGCAGCAGCAGCAGCAGTCTGCCACCGCGTCCTTAGCCCATCCGAACCGAACCTCCAGGCGCAACACAACCGGGGCCAAAGAGAAACCAGCCACGCCAAAAAGTAGCATCAAGTCCCCCGCCGCGAAAAAACCCACAAAGGCGCCGCAGCAGGCAGCGGCCAGCAGCACCAAGCCGGACAGCACCAGCAGTCCGATCCGCACCAAAGGCAGGAAGGGCAAACTGGCCGCGGGATCCCCGGGGCCTCTCAGCCAAGGATCCCCGATCAGGGTTCCGACCGGCGCGCAGCTCAGCCGGGTCAGCCAGACGGACAGCAGCTCGGACCTGTCGGACTGCCCGTCCGATCCGCTGTCCGACGAACACAAGCAGGCGCCGGCCGCCAGCGACGCCGAGTCCGGCGCCGGCTCCAGCGACCGGGATCAGCCTGTGGGCGATGATCCCGCTGCGTCTCCGGCGCCCAGCGGCGCGTCTCCGGCTCAGGTCGCTCCGGGGCCGCAGGGTGAGAGGCAGAAACCCGAGAGACCCGAGAAACCGTCCACCAGCGCACAATTCAAACCGGCAGGAACCAGCAGGGCTGCAGTCGAGGACGACCTGCTGCGGGAGATAGACGAGCTGAGATCTGAAAACGACTACCTCAAGGTACCGACCGGGTTTGGTAAACGCCTGGACCACAGGCGCCTCTTGGACGCTTTATGGTGGTTGGCTGGGGGGGGGGGGGGGGGGGGGGGGGGGGGGGGGGGGCTCTAATTATGTCGGATGTCAAACCAAAATTCAAAGTAGCAGAATTTTGAGTTTTATTTAGGTGTGGGAGTTGAAACTTATGCTGTGTCCCAGTTACCTCTGAAGTCAGGACCCTGCGTTTAAAGCTGCACCATTTCACTTTTCTAAAAAATATATATACATATTTTACATATTTGTTGAAGATGTCACCCTGTCATCAAAGTACAATATGACAGATAATCTGTGAAAAGATCGACCTCCTTCACCTCCTCCCTGAGCTGCTGTAGCTGTCTGAAGAAATACACCACTCCCGGTTAAAACCAGCCAATCAGAGCCAGGAGGCGGGTCTTAACGTTGTCAATCAATGCGCTAATAATGGAGAAATAACTTAGAGCTCCAGGAAAACCGTTTATCCCCTGTCACTTGTAGCTAGGCTAACTAGGCTTAGCGTTAGTGGCAGACTATGTTGTGGTGAACCAGTTGTAGCAGAGAGCAAAAGGGAAGAGGTGAGCATGAGAGTGATTGACAGCGCTAAGACCCTCCTCCCGGCTCTGATTGGATGTTTCTGACTGAGTGATGTATGTCTGCAGTTAGAACTGGGAAGAAGCGGAGATGTTTTTTCACATTATCTGTTTTATACTGTCAACATTTTAGCAAATACCTGTATGTAAAATATTTTTTTTTTACAAGTTGCTAACTGAGTTTTGGATTTCCAACATGGTGGCGCTCATAGACACAGTAGCTTTCATAAACATAATTTTAAGCGAGCATCACTTTTAATTTGTTCAGTTTACAGCTGCAGGTGCTACATGTAGCATGTTAATTTTAGACGCATTTTTACATGTGCGTGTTGTAAAATAAACATGTTTCCACCACATCTTACTGCTGTTGATGCAATGAGCGGCCATATTGAAATGCCAAGTCGCCAAGTAAATGCTTCTCAAGTCGGAGTTGCTCTCCCCAGTGGGAAATCCGACTTCGGAGAGCATTCCAGTTGGTTTTTCCAAAAGAGACATTAACTAGCACATCTTAGCAGTTATCCTTATCTATACTCTTGTGTGTTCAGCCAGTTAGCACCAAGGAAAATGGGTGCCGCTTCTGGATTGGCTGCTTTGTGTAGGAACATTTCAGCTTCCTAAGCTGCATTTTCTTTTTATATATTTTAGATTTCCCTGCAAAAAAATGGACAAATACGCAAATTTTCCACGAGTAATTTGGAGAGACATTCCACAGACAAAGCCTCAAATACACGAGGATCAAAAAATCCACCAGTTTCACGTTCGAATGTGAAAATAAGGCGCAGTTTATGCATACAATCATAAGACCATCTGACCGCGGATGGGGGAATTAGTGGGGGAAGGGAGCAGCAGATTTTAGGGGTCGCCCCGGTCTTCTCCTTTACTGGCTGCCTAAAATAAAAATTCTCAGCTGATTGTTATTGATGCCCTTGACTTTTCACCTGCTTTATTATAACCTAATTTTTCATCTATATCTCAAATCTAAACACATTCCCACTGGTTTTCCATCCATCATGTCATCCTGGTAATCTTCTCAGCCTCCTCTGCGGATTTGACCTTTATTGATGGGACTTTTATGAGGGGGAGGCTTCATCCTGGTGCTTCCCATGTTTTTTTCTTTTTCAGTCAAAGCTAAAGCCTGTTCTGACATAAAGTCTCACGTTTTGCTCAGATTAGTGCATGTGTGCTGATGAGAGCCGGATTGTGCAGGAAACAATATTCTCACTGCAAAAACATGAAATTAAGCAAATCTGGAGCTTGGTAAAGCATATTTTGCGTATTTGTTTTCGTTTGGTGTGTCTTTGTTTTGATGCAAGTGATTGTGGTCGACCACAAATCTATTAGTAAACCTAAAAGAAGACGAAAACTAACTTACAAGTGAAATATTAGCTTGTTGTAAGTAAATAATTAATACCGGTGGCAGATTTTCACTTTTAAGAACAGATTTTTCCATGTTATGAGTGAAATAATTTGCATTGGAACTAGTAATTGTTTAACCAATATTTAGGAACAATTTACTCAAAACAACCTAATACTGTATTTCTTGCTGAAAAGTAACTTGTAAGTACGTTTTCATCTTATTTAAAGTGTACTAATAGATTAGCATTCGAAATTAGACCAAATTACTCGGTAAGATTTTGTGCTAATTTTCTATTTCTTTAAAGATTATCTGTAAAAGCTGGATACTTGACACAGGAAGCATATTTTTAAAACAAAGCTTAAATCTAAATTGGACTTTCCGTCTCATTCGCTGCTATAAAATGTAGCTACAAATCAATAAAAAAGACAACAAAACAAAAATGCAACTTCAGTTTTTCCATTTTGAAGATGAAAAGGTTACATTTGAACACAGATGAAAGTAATATTTCGAACTTGATCACTCGTTTCTGTCTCGATCGGTCGAGACACAGGAGAGTTAATCAGCTTTGCTGCCTCTGGCTGTAACGGCTTTATCCCCCAGGACTCGATGACAGTCGGCCGTTCAAAACCCGCCAGTCGCTGCCTGCCAGCTGCGTCTCTGAGGTCCTCTATCCTCCCCCCAAAAAAACATGTTTACCTAAATAACTGAGTCTCCCACCCCCACTAAGCAAAGTCTGCAGCTTGGTAGAACAAATTTGCTTTCATTTGGTGTGACTTTGTTTGGATGCAGCTGGGTTTCTGCAACAAGTTCCCCTCGATTGGCTGGTAAATTTATCTTTAGCTGCAAATATATGCAAATGTTGTCTGTGAGTTATCCAATTAACTGGTCTGCCACTTTAATTTTTCTCCTCTTAATTAACTGTTTAATTAAGAGTGGGTTTTATCGTATTGTTCATAATTTATCGTAATAAATTCCTTATCATGATAAGAATTTTGATTTATTTTTGTCACAATAAATTTAAATTAATGATGTTTAAAACAGCCAAAACTGTCCAGATTGTAAGTTTTAGTGTTTTCTCCACTGTTTGTTCAGTGATCGCATCTTTACTTATCAATAAATATAAGATTTACTGATGCATAATAGATTATGTAAAAAGGTTAAACTGCATTTTAATGCAGTTTGATTATATTTAACTGCATTTAATATCATTAAATCCATTTGCTGTGAGCAATTTAGTGACATAAATCATTTGAAAAGAAGTAATAGTTTTTGTCGTCACTTTTATCGTTATCACAATATTACCCCAATACGTCGCAATAAAACTTTACGTTATTATCACTTATCCCTACTACTTACAAATACTAATTTTACACCAGTTATTTCTATTTTCTAAATAAGAACATATGGAATAAAAACAGTAATAATAAGTAAGTATGTTGGATATGTCAGGGTTAATTATACCAAAACAAGCTGTGAAATATATTTCGATATCACTCCACTATTTTTATATTTCCACTTGAAACGTCGCTTTTCTAAAAAAAAAAGGCAATAAAACCCCCAATTCATTTAAAATAACATTTCAAATCTTATAGTTTTTGCTTTATTTTGGTAAATTTACATTACAAAAGAATTAAACTAAATAAAACGCCTTTTTAGAAATTAGCAATTTACCTAAAACGTTTTATGAATGCTTAATTTGCTCTTAATTAATATTTTTCTTGATTATAGTACATTATATTGACATCTTTACAACTTTTTCTTTTAATTTTGACCAGTTGTGTTGCTCACAATTTCATTTAAATGTTCAAAGTTTAAAAATCTGCAGAAACGGATTAGAAAAAGCCAAATTGAGGAAACTTGATTAGGCCGAAAAATGTTTGCAAAACAAAATTGGGCTCAAATTCACTAAAAGAAAATCGTGTTGTTGCAACTTAGGAAAAATTTTTTTTAAATTATTTTTTATAAAAGGAACTGAATTAATTATTTGTATCTTTTAATGTATTTCTACCATATATTAAATGGCTTTATTCAGTAGAATGCTACAATTTTTTATCTGATTAATAGTCAGATTACTAAAATAATCATTAGTTGCAGCCCTGGATCAATCTATGCAACGTAGAGACATTTAATTTCTCATAATTAGACCTGTCACAATAAATCAGTAAATCAATGACACGATAAATTAAAACAAGCTCAATAATTTCCATTTGCACAATTTATTGTTTAGGTTTTTTTTTTGTACCAAAAACTGGATGATAAAAGTCTATAGTCTGGTGTTTTGGTCCCAAATAGCCATTTTTTAAGGATAATTTTATGTACAGAGACTTCATAATTCATTTTATTTGTCGTTTCTGCCGTTTTGTTTTTTATTTTGGATTTTTAAAATGTCTTCCGGTTTCATTAGCATCTAAAGTTTATTGATTTTCAGAATATGTTCTTGCATTATTGTGGCATTACCATTATATTACCTGAAAATGTTCTCAAAACAACAACATTATTGTTTATCGCGATAACTTCTGGGACGACTTATCATCCCGTAAAATTTATCGTGACAGGCGTAGTTCTAGTAGCAAATTAAAACCCAGTCAGAAAACCTCCCAGCTCATATTTCATTGAGAAAAAAAGAACAAAAGGTTCACTTCAAACCTTTTTATTTTGCATACAACCTTTCTAAGCAATCAGAACCACTGATGGCTGAAGAGAAAGTGTCATTAAAAACAGGACGAAACACTCCTGTAATAAACACCAGAGGTTTTCTTTAAGTGTGCCGCTCTGAACCTGTGCATCGATCGCTTCGACCGTCTGCCAGGTCATTAGCTGCTTCCTGCTCAGATAACACTGGCCTCAGTGCTTTCCCAAATCAGGATGGATTTAGTTTTCTTTAATTGACACGGTTCTCCCTCCTTCATTGTCTTTTCATCACATGTTGGGATCGCTGTCCCCGGGGAAATCTACACAGCAAACAGATCCGGGACAGAAACCTCCGCATGTTGATGAGACGCTTCAGCCCAGTTATGGATGTTACGTCATCATTACTGGAGCTCCTGCTTAACCATATAAAAGTATTAATGTAATCCACATAAGTGGACGGCATATTTTCCTTAATAGATTTATGCCAGAAAATAACTTGAACTCACCCTTGTGATTGGGGAACCTTTTCCTGATCTTTTAGATCTGTTTTTATGACACAGTTTCATCACATTGACATTTACTGATCAATTTTGTTTTATAGCAGAAAAAATAAACATTTATTTAACTAGTTTCCTTTTTAATCTCATCTTGTGTCTCTCAGATCTGAACTTTCTGCACAGTTGTCCTTAAAAGAGGCTCAGTTTTTTAACATTTAGTTGCAGAAAAGCCTCATTAAAATTAGTTTTGCCTTTCGAATGAAAGAAACCTTTATTTTATTAAATAAATAAAGTTTAAACCTTTATTAATATTTTGTAACAACAGTTTGAACTGAAATTAATATTTGTTGATTTGGGTAAATTTATTCAGCTCCAGCATGTTTGGTCAGCTGGTTTTGTATGCACTGTACAATGGCAGCTGGAAAAGAGAAGTATTTTGCTATTGACTTGCTGTCCAGAAACCACTTGCTACAGTTTTGTTGGTTGTGCAGAAGGCTCTACTAATGCTTTTCAGAAAGAAGCCTTAAAACGTATGACTATTTTGTTTCAGTGGAAAAAACTAACATCAAAATGTGTTAATTTGTGTACATTTATTCAGCTCCAGCACATTTGGTCAGCTGTTTATACATCTGTATGTGCAGTACAATGGCTGCTGGAAAAGAGAAGTGTTTTGTCGTTGACTTACCATCCAGAAACCACTTGCTGCATTCTTCTTGGTTGTGCAGGAGGCTTTACTAATGCTTTTCAAAGATGTACAGTTGGATAATTGTGCATCTTTTTTCAGCCATTTTCACATGCAAGTGTATTTGTTGAGGTGGAGCGTGGCCAGCAGCAGCTTATTTGGATTGAAAGCAGCTCAAAATATTGAATTGAACTGAACTAAAATCTCATTTTCTAAGAATGATTTTGTGTAAAAATGCAATCATGTTTTTTCATCGCCCTTGCACCAGAAGCTGTACAAGGTAACAGGTCACCTTTTAATTTGATGACGCATTAAGAACCAAAACATTTTTTTGTTTCCTCCGTCTCTGCGTCTCCCAGGATGAAGTGGAGGAGCTGCGAGCGGAGATGGAGGAGGTTCGGGACAGCTACCTGGAGGAGGAGGTCTACCAGGTGCAGGAGCTGCGGCGGGAATTGGACCGGGCCAACAAGAACTGCCGCATCCTGCAGTACCGGCTGAGGAAAGCGGAGCAGAAGAGCCTGCGTGTTGCTCAGACGGGCCATGTGGACGGAGAGCTGCTGCGCAGTCTGGAGCAGGACCTCAAGGTGCTGCTTGTTGGTTCGATTCGTCCGAAATTTCTTTTTGTAAAACATTCAACATCAAGGAAGAAATACTTCTACGGTTTTTTACAGCAGACAGCTCAGGAAAAAATTCAAACACCACTTTGAATGATCAGTTTCTCTGAGTTTTACTCTTCATAGGTTTATGTTTGAGTAAAATGAACATTGCTCTTTGATTCTATGAACTACCGGCAACATGTTTCTGAAATTCCAAGCAAAAAGTTTGTATTTATTAGCAGAAAATGAGAAATGGTCAAAACAACAGAAAAGGGTTGAGGTTAGTCAGTTGGAAGACATTTTCTATCATTTCTCTTCCTCTGCTCTACTTTGTGTTCAAGACGTTAAAGTACTGAAGTCTGAAAAAGAATTACAGATGAGTCGTCAAAAATATTAATCTTGTGCAACCAAACGGTCCTCAGGTTGCTAAAGACGTGTCGGTGCGTCTGCACAACGAGCTGGAGAGCACGGAGGACAAGCGCAGCCGAGCGGAGGACGAGAACGAGACGCTCCGGCAGAAGATCATCGAGGTGGAGATCTCCAAGCAGGCGCTGCACAACGAGCTGGAGAGGATCAAAGAGGTGAGGCAGCGGCGCGTCCTTAGCATCCGTTAGCATCTGTGAGCGTCCGTAAGCATCTGTGAGCGTCCGTAAGCATATGTGAGAGTCCGATGGTATCTGTGAGCGTCAGTTAATGGCCATGGACCTTACCACAGGGGCCGCGTTTCATTGGCTAATGCCAATTTTACGTCACAGTGCAGCTACCACATGCTTGATCGTCTCACAAACACAAGCTACAGTAGTAAACACATGCTAATATACATTGTGGACTAGCAGACCGGCAGAAAGTTTTTGTGTCAGGACTCGGGGAAAAAAAAAGGTTCTCCACTGTCGGTGGGGTATCTGTACTCTGATGTCAGGTATCCTGATCGTATTTGTGGAACTAAAAGTCACAGATTTCCAAAATCTGAAACGGAAAGTCTTGCTTGGATTAAACTTTTTCACGACGCATTAGCAGCTCAACCTTCATAGGATCAATAACAACAAAGGATTGTCTGCTGGTGTATTATCGCTTTGCTTTCTTTGTGTTTAGTGAATGAAAAACATAAAGTCAATAATAAACACATCCATTATTAAAACTTTTTAGCCAAGTGGCAGCACCGATACAACTTCTACACCTTGAGGCCTGTCTGTTACAGCCTTATTTTAGCTGAACAGATCAATATGCAATGTGTACCGTATCTGACATACATTAAAGATTTTATTTTACCTGAAAAGGCTTTTTACTAAACTGTAACTGTACTAAACTTTTTACTAAACTTTTTACTAAACTGTAATCGTGTTAGCCACGCTAATCGTGTTAGCCACCGAGTACCGTGTATCAGGCCTAGGCACATTCGACCCCTCTAAACCATGAATGTCCGACTTACCCAGCCTTGCAAGAACAACAGGCATCAGTGATTTTGTCCACAGCTATATTTATGCTGAGGGTGTGAGGATCTGATGTTTTTCTTATTGACCGGTAGCTTTAGCTGTGACGCGCACAATGTTGGAGGCATCGTGTGGCTAAACCACCTTGATGTCCTCCAGAAAAGATGACATGAACTTGTTGGTTTCCCTGTCCATTGTCGTGGCTGATATTTTTTGAAAATAAAAAGCAGAAATGCTACACTAATCGACTCAGAAATACTCTGCAGAGAGTCAGTCGAAATGAAAGACGCCATGTTTACATAGAAGCTAAGCCCCGCGAGGCTTTATTTGTGAGACATGCAGCCATGTGGGATTTTTGAGTGTGTTTCTAGGTGGAGCTTGGTAAGGTCCATTAGCAGAGGAAAGCCAGAGGCTGAATTTTTTGAAACCTGTAGAATCACAGAGAGAAAGCTCATCATTTAGATCACAACTGTGATCTAAATGGGCCGTTTGCCATGGATATTACAGGACTTGTCAAACCTGCATAAATAACTAAAGTTACACTCCATCATATTTTTGATGAGTGAATAACATTATACCATGATGTAAAGCTCAAAAGTCAATTTTACCGCCTCTTCAAAAATGTGCAATATTCCTAATTGGCATCTTCAACGTTCACCAGTAGTGTCACAGTTACATGTTTTCCTGATTTTTGCAGTGATGCTTTGCTGCTGTGTTGGCCAAAGAAAGAAGGAGGAAGTTTTTACTTTGACGATTGTGAAGTAAAGTCTCACCAGTAATCAGATGAGCTGAGATTATTCTCAGAGCCGCTCAGGTCGGTCTGCTTAACTTATTGATTCTGACAGCAGCAGGTTAGCCTCCGTCTGCCAGCCCAGAGGAAGTAGGCCAATCCCAGACACACCGAGCAGTTTGGTGATTCCCAAACTCCGTCTTCATCTGTGGACTTTGGCTTCAGATCAGAATAGCCAAAGTCAAGGCTGGTGTTTTGGTCTAAACTAGACCTTTTATTTTATACACAATTTTGATTATAGAGACTTCATAATTAATTTTATTTGTTGTTCTGTTTGATTATTTTGGATATTTAAAATGTCTTCCAGCTCCAGTGTTAAATATTGATCAGAATTTAAAGTTAATTTATTTTTGAGAATATGTTCTTTCATTATTGCTTTGCTTGAAAACAACAATATTATCGTCTATCGCAATAACTTTTGGGACAATTTATTGTCCAACAAATTTCCTGCATACATGCATGAGCAGCAGATGACATGCAGAGCGTCTCGTTGAGAGGAAGGGGAGGAGATGAGTCGAAGGGCTGCTGCTCCAAATGATTGCAGGTTTTCTTCTCTTCCCCCGTGGTTTGTCCCAGAAAAACACGTTTCCATTTCTGGGTGTTTTTTTTTTTTTTAAAATTATTATTATTTTTTGATGAAACACCCCCACCATGTCTTTAAATAACAGCTCCACATTTCTTCAGATATGTTTCACTTCTGGAGGGAGCCTGTTGAAGTTTTAATGAACAGAGAGTAATTATTTCAATGCTACTGTTTGAGACGTGCAAAAACAAGCTAATTGGGGGTCAGATGTAAAAACCGGAGGTATAACTCAGCTGCTTGACTCACATTCTCAGACGTAAGAGGAGGAAGTTGAGCTTTACTGATGAGAATGTTGCCTGACTGGAAGGAGAAGATGCTACTGATTTACTGCTTTAGCCACACCTTGTAAATCATAGCTTGGGAACAAATAATAAAATTTCATGTTGTTTTAAAACCACATATTTTAAAGCACCTTTAACTACCTTGTTGCGGAAAACATGCTAAATAATAAAAAACATTCTTCTTCTTATGTTTTACTTCTGTTTGCTAAATTTCAAAAATGTTGTTGGGTCTCCTGTAGCAGTCACACTCACAGCGAATCTGAAGAATCCTCTGGTCAAAGACTGCATGACAGTCATGAACTGTGGACGACTGTGGCTCTGTGGGTAGAGTAGGGCTGTATAATAATAATATCGATATCGCAATATATATCGATTTTTTTCTTTCCTAGAAAAAAATAATCGATATTCATCTGCAAGTATCATAACATCCAACTGTCACCTTGTTCACTCACTGCTGGCTTCACCAGGTCATCAGGCTTAGAGTGATTCCTTCAGATGTTCAGGTTTAAAAGGTATCAAACTATTCAGAGCAGGAACTTGGTTCACTTTATTTACTTTATTAATGCATGTCAGCTACAGTTTGGACTGTTTCAACTAAAAGAAACATGTTTTCTCCCACTTCTTTGATTCATTTTGTCCAGCTGTCCACTTTAAGTCTGTGTCCAACCAGAACCAGGTATTATGTAGTTGGTGCTTTTAATCAGTTTTCAGTTAAATTAATTCAATCCAACTTTATAACAGTCACAAAATGTCACCAAAATCACTCTGTCCCTCTGAAATCTTTCAGAAAATCGAAAAATGTATTGAATTGCATCGTTTGCTGAATATCACAATATATATCGTATTGTGGG
The DNA here is from genome assembly GCA_033032245.1 of Poecilia picta. Lineage (NCBI taxonomy): Eukaryota > Metazoa > Chordata > Actinopteri > Cyprinodontiformes > Poeciliidae > Poecilia > Poecilia picta. Next base: position 9,292,581 of record CM065369.1, read on the forward strand.
CAGAATATCATGTATCGTATCGTATCGTATCGTGAAATTATTTTATCACTACAGCCCTAGAATAGAGTAGTCATCTTGTGATCTGAAGGTTGCAGGTTCGATTCCAACTTCCTCCTGCCACATGTCAATGTGCCCTGGGCAAGGCACCCAACCTCAAATTGCCCACTGAGCCGCGTATCGATATGTACATGTGTGAGTGCGAATGGGTGAATGTGGCTCTAGTCTATAGCACTTTGAGTGGTCAGAAATGATTAGATAAAGCACTACATAAGTTCAGTCCATTTACCATGACTGTTGTCAAGCTAGCAGCCTGATTTCTCAGCAATGTGTCCTGGATGAAAACTTTAGCTGTTAGCAAGCACTGCTAATCCACCTCATTTGCTTTTGCCACTTATCTTTAAATCTCTGGCTGCGATTCAAGTGTGCATAAGTTTTACACACATTTGTAACGTACGCAAAACTTTGTCAATATTCTGCTAATGTTAAATAAACGCAATTGATATGACGCCGGCTCCAACCCCATTCGGATGGAGAGCAGACCTCCGACAAACAATCAGTGTTGTAATGGCAGAGGTGGCAGAACTCAATGCGTTACCAGAGATAGTTTTGAGTCATTTTTGCCTCATAAGCCAACAGTAAGGCAAGAAAATTCTCCATTGAGTCCTACGTCAGGTCTGTAAGGTTATTAGTGGAAAACGGCAGCAAAATCAGCGTTAAAACCCAAGAGGAAAATTTGTGAGGTGTTGCATGGTTTCATTTGATGTGAGTGTGAATGCTGTGTCTGACGCATTTTGCATGTACAAAGCGGGTGAATAATGAGTCAAACAATACCAGCTTGTGAAAATCTGCCGTCAGGAAAATCCTTAAAAATACCCATTGGCATAAAAAACTGCTTAAATGTAAATACTGCAGTTACTGCTGGGCTTGTTTCCATGCTGCCATAGAGCTAACATTGGAATTTACACACTGGAGCAGCGCTGCACCCCACGCTAACTAACCGCATCTTAACACCTAAAATAAAATGATTTATGTTGGACTACCTACTGGATGAAAGAAAATGTTAATTTTGCCAAAGCAACTCAAGTCTGTTTTTGAATAATTTAAAAATGATTAATTATTACAATAATAATGAACTAATTTCAAGTCTTTTTTTCTTTTATTTTGCTTCTATGAAGAGTAGAATTAATATTTTTCTATCATTAACACCCTAAAACATCAGCCGGTCACATTTACAGACAGCGCCACCTTCAGTGTAGGAGGAACAAAGACAATGAGTTAAGAGACTAATATTGTAATTTCAGGTTCTGTATGTTAAGATGTTGTGACTTCTAGTTATTTGGTCTGTAAGTGTTGGTTAAATGGTATAAGTGGTCTGAAAAAGTTTGAGAAACTGATTTAAAGCCATTCTGGTTGACAGGATCTGCTGCTGCTTTTTGTAAAACCAGCCAGGAAGCGATCTGAGAGTTGTTTCTTGTTTTTAACGAAGAGCGGCCCTCTGATGTGCGTAATGCAGTGGTTCTTAACCTTTCTTCAGGTACCGGACCCCCCAGTTGCATATGCAAATTCACCAAACACCCCCCACCCCCACTGGAGGCAGTATCAACCCCGAAAAGATGCGACTAAGGAGCAGATTTAGACTACAGAATTTGGTAAAAACTGTGAGCTTTGCTGAAGTAATTAAAGACTAAAGTTCAAATCCATGCTGAGAGTGAAGCTTCTTCAATCAGAGCTCTCCTCAGCTCTGATTGGCTAAGCAATGTAACGTGATCCTCTGATTGGCTAAGCAATGTAACCTGATCCTCTGATTGGCTAAGCAATGTAACCTGATCCTCTGATTGGCTAAGCAATGTAACCTGATCCTCTGATTGGCTAAGCAATGTAACCTGATCCTCTGATTGGCTAAGCAATGTAACCTGATCCTCTGATTGGCTAAGCAATGTAACCTGATCCTCTGATTGGCTAAGCAATGTAACCTGATTCCTCTGTATTAGGCTAAGCAATGTAACCTGATCCTCTGATTGGCTAAGCAATGTAACCTGATCCTCTGATTGGCTAAGCAATGTAACGTGATCTCTGATTGGCTAAGCAATGTAACTGATCCTCTGATTGGCTAAGCAATGTAACTGATCCTCTGATTGGCTAAGCAATGTAACCTGATCCTCTTTGCAGCAAGTACTGACCGCGCAACAAACGGGCGTCATCACGACTTTACACAAGTGAGTCTTTACCTCTGCCGAACCCCTGAGACCGACTCACCGAACCCCTGGGGTTCGATCGAACCCAGGTTAAGAACCACTGGCTTAATGAAATGAGACAAATAAAATGTCTGCTGCACGCGGAGCGTCAGGTGATTTATTGTGCGTTGCCACTCTGCTGTGATAAATTAATCTTTCATGAAAGACGGATGCTTGGCCTCTGTGCGGTTCTGTTCCTGCTCGCTGACTTCCAGGTATTCCTCCTGGCACATTTCCGCAACACTCCGTAAAGTCGGGACGTAATTTACGCCACGCTCTGCTATGCTCTTTATTTAAACCATCAGTGCGTTTAGCTGCTGCTCTTTATGAGGGATCTTTCTTACATGTGGTGAATTGTGACCTTTCAGGCAGTCAGATGCGGCTCATTTGTTCAGTCAAATAGATTTTAGTTCAATCATTTTTGCAGCTTAAGCTTGGAAATGATTACATTGAAAAATGGTCACTTCTTGTTTGCTACAGGGATAATTTATTTTAAAATTATTTGCCATTGCTGCCACCTATATTTTACAATTAATAGAAAAAAATATAAAATATTGTCATGAGATAATAAAACGTCTAACCATCCACTTTGTTCACGAGAGGGAAAATGGAGAAATATCAGTTTTTTGTTTTTGTACAACCTCCTTTCACAACTTAAAAGTCTTTGTAACATTTCACTAGCCATGTTGTTGCGGTTCATCCTGAACAAGAACTGTTTAAAACTAACTGATTCATGTTCACAGTTTACCTTAAACTTAAATTAGCTCTTGTTCATTTAACATATTTTAACTAAAATAAAGTTTAAATATATATTTAGTCCATTCTACTGTTGTCTTTTCTCACACAAACTGTGTTTTATAATGACTTAATTATCAGATTTGATATTTAAATTGATGTTTTTTTAATGTATTTAGTGTCAGAAAACACATTGAGTCTGAAATCAAGCCTTACTTTAGACTATTTTGTAATTACTGTAAATTGGTATAAAAGCAACAATATTATCATTTATCTGGGATAATTTATCATTTTTTCATAAATTGTCATCGTGACAGACCTTATTAGGCTTTTTTTCTTCACATATTCGCTCTCAGAGTTGCCAGTTTCAATAATCTCAGTCGTTTTGTTGCTCACTGACTGAGGAACAACGGCAGCATGAACTTTGAGCTTTTGTTTGATCACACCTAGAAACGTTTAATCCAACAGGAAATCCTCCATCATCGAGTCTTTTCTAGGTGCGTTTTGCTCCTAAAACAAACGTGTTCACGTTTTAATAAGTCACGGTGTCTGAGCGACAGTGACTTGTCTTCATCTCTCTGTGTTGTATTTCCTGTTCTTCTGCTTCCCTGCTGTAGTAATATAAAGGAATCTCATTGACCTACTTAATATCCTGTCTGACTCCACCAGCAGGAAGGGGAGCGTTCACGAGGAGAGGAGAAATCTGCTGCAGTGACATACATCCATATGCAACACATCACCATGTAGCTGCTGTGCAGATCGCTGAAAACACCCAAATTTACCATCTGTGGAACAAAGAAAAGAGTTTAGACACGTTTTCCTGCACAATATGCTGCAGAATTCAAATCCTTTTAAATCGTCTCTCGCATTCTTCTGCAGGTAAACTTTGGGTTGCGTAGAGAAAATGGGGCAACCGTCAATTGAGTGAAACCTTGGGGAGTTTGTCGCTTTCCTTTGAAGTTTAAAACCCATGAAAGGTTGAATTTGTCATCCGCGCAGACGGGATTTTCTGAAAATGTTTTGCAAGTGATATAATTTACTGAAGCATCAAAGCTGCCACTCGGTAAATGAGAGCGCCGTCGTACGAACGTCAGAGTGCCTCTTAAAACGTCTTCAGACGAATCAAGGCTTTTCAAAACAGCATCAAAAGATTATTTGTTGCGATCTTCGGAGATCTTAAGGTTCTGCTTGTTTTTTCTGTTTATTCAAGCATCATCTACATCACATCAGTGATGAAAATATAAATTTGATTTGGCTTTTTGGCTAAGAGCAGCAGAATTAAGATCAAATACATGTATTTTTATGCTATGCATATTTATTTTTTTAAAAAAGCTGAGAACTCAGTTAATGAATAGTGATGATTTTATGTTTCGACCATCAAACTCAGTCATAAGTGCAAAACAAACTACAAACCAGAGACTGAAATAGTGATGCATCTGCAGATCAGCACAAGTTAAAGGTGAAGGGCAGGACATGTAGGTTCACACAAAGATAAAAGTATTAAAATGTATAAAAAACAAACTTAAGAGTAAGATACTATACAGGAAAGGCAAGAATATAGCATAAAATCTACAATTATCAAAAATTATTCCTCAGTTCTGTGCATCTGAGTTGAAAAATAAAAAAATAGAGAAAGGATCTGCTTTAACATATTTTTGTGCACCTAGGATGCAGCAATTTATCAGTAACAAATGTTTTCCCTTTATTTGGAGGAAACAATGCTGCTACAGCTAGCTAAGCTAACGTTTTGTAAGCTAGCTTACAAAAAAGTTGAAATTGCTCCACATAACCTTCAAAATAAGACATAACGTAAAGCTAAAAACTTAGATTTTTACGTAATTCCTCTCAGTTTTAAGAAAACAATAGAAAGACACTTTTAGTGGCTTTGTTTTCTAGCTGTAAGACATATTTACCCCTTAAATCATAAGAAGCAAAATACAAATCAACAGAATTTGTAGGGTTTATTTTCCATGTAGAACAGAAACCAGATCCGTGACAGATGGATATTCATATATATTCCCCTCCTACAAAGTATCTTTTGTTTGAGTATTTTACGCTAAATAATCCAGTTTCATTTCTTTGAAGCTGTAAGAGAATCTCGGTAGATTCTCTGGAGTGCAAATGTTTGATTTGCAGGAAAAATTAGAAATACTGAAACCTCTTTCAGTTTGCAAACCTCCGCCGTATCAGTGGCAGCGACAGACGCCTCGTCGTCTGGCAGCTTTAACCTCAAAACATCAGAATGTTTCGCCCAGAAGCCGGTGTTGTGGGAGCTTCTCCTCAGCGTGGCGAATGGCGTTAGCTGTTATATTTAGGGATGTTGACAGCAGCTTGGCAGGCGGTAACTCTGACTGATTCAGAGCATTCCTCACCTCCGCTGCAAGCAGAAGGAGAGAAACCGGCTGTCGGGAAAATAGAGCCTCCGATAAAACAGAGGGGAACGTCGCATCGACGGAAATACTGTCGGGAAAGTTAGTAATTCTCTCTAAGAGTTGACGAAAGAGAAAAGATGTCAGGTTCACATCTAAAATGGATGCTGGCAGAGATGGGTATTAACCACTTACATTTACTTGAGTTAAAAGTTTTACTTTTACCGCGCTGTACTTTCTGCTTTTACTTGAGTAAATTTCTGGATTCTCTACCCACTGAATGAAAACCAAATGTGTTTGAATAAAACATTCAGGTGTGTCAGACTCAGACACACACCTGCAGTTTCTGTTAAAGTTTCACAAGTTTATTTTAATGAAAGAAACTGATTTGGAATATTTTCCTTTTGCCAGATTTTGTTATTTTTTCATTACTTACATGAATTGTTGTCATTAAAATACAAAACTTTCCATGAGGCCGTTTTTCCAATATTACGCAGTACTTGGGTAGATCTTTTACCAAATACTTTTTGACTCTTACTTGATTAATTTCTTGGATTGCTACTTCTTACTTTTAATTGAGTAAAAATACGTTGAAGAATTGCTACTCTTGTTTGAGTATATATTTCTGTGTCCTCTGCCCTCCTCTGGATGTTGGTATGAGTTCATAATAAAACGTTGAAGTAGATTTAAAATATCTAAACACATCGAATTGCAAAGTCAAACAGAAACATGGCGACTGAAATTTTACAAATTATCATTTTAAAGTTTATTTGGACATATTAACTTCCTTCGCAGAAGCCAAGTCCTAAGCGAAACATGTTCAGACTTGGCAAAAGTGCTAAATGGAAAGCAAGCAATGCTATTAGCATGATAGTGACTTAGCGGAGTCACTATCATGACTCCGCTAAGCAACAAATCAATTAATAGCAAGATAAATTAAAATGTAGTTAATATGATTTATTGTTTTTCTCTTTTCTCTCTTTCTACCAAAAACTGGATGATCAAAGTTTTCAGTGTTTTGGTCTCGACTCGCCCTTATAATTCATTTTATTTGTTGTTTCTGTTGTTTTGTTTATTCATTTATGATATTTAAAATTTAGCATTAAATGATGGTTTGAATTTAAACTTTTTTGATCTATGTTCTTTCGTTGTTATGCCATTGTTACCATTATAATACTAGAAAATGTCTCAAAACAGCTATATTATTGTTTATTGCAATAACTACTGGGACAATTTATCATTCAGTGAAATTTGTTATCATAGCAAGCCTAAGTGGAGGTGTGGCCATCACTGGTGACATTTTGTTTTTATTTAAAAAATATAAGTACAATCCAAAATATAATTCTTGACATCTTCAGAAACGGTGACTTTACCCAGCAGCTGTTGCAGTTATGAGTCCATCAGGGTTCAGATGTAGTTAAACGTACCTGCAGCTTCACAATCTTGGTTGATAAAACATTTAAAATTTTACTTTCTGCTCCCTTTGGGCCATTTTTTTCATCCAAGTGTGCAGAAGAGGGAACCCCTCCCTCCTATTGTGAACTGCGAGGCCACCGTGAAACGCTAACCTCATTAGCAGACAGATGGAGAGTCGTGGCCTCCCGTTTTTCAGAGCTCCTGTCAGAGATGAGAATAATGCCCCGTTGTCTGAACCAGAAAACATCAGGGCAGCTCTGATGGAAAGACCCAGATACAAGTCTACGATCCCAGATTAGTGAAGTTTTATTTATCTATCTGAGTCTCACTTCACATAGCTGCTGGTGTCTACCACCAAAAACAACAGATGATAATAAATGTCTGATTTAATTTCACCACAGAAACCATCTTGGAAATGTTGTGGGGGGGTGGGGGGGGTTATTTTTATTTTATTTTTTGGATTTTTGACTGGAAAAACATTAATTTTCTTTTTTAAATTCTGTCTCAAAATCCAAGATTTTTTGAAACTCAAAGCCTCACAGCAAAAACACCAAATCAGTAATTTGTCCGTTCAGGAGAAAACCATCAGAATCAGCAGCATGGAGACCTAGCAAACCAGCATCCTCTGGAGGGGCTTCAAAGCTCTCTGTGCTTAGTCCAGTCTCTCAAACACTGCAATAACACAAAATCTTACCAAGTATTATTGGTCTGGTTTCTAGTGAAAATATCTTGTTACACTTAAAAAAGACAAAACTATCTTACAAGTAACTTTTCAGCAAGATACAGATTCTCGTTTTAAGTGAATAATTCCTTAATATTGGTGAAAAAGGGCTAGTTTCATTGGCACGTTTTTTTCACTTCTGGGAAAACTGTCTTACTATAAGTCCCATCCGCCTCTCCTTTACGGCCGCCGTTCGCCGGCTCTATCCCAGAATGCCTGGCGGCGGCCCATCGAGTCGGGCAGAAGACACGGCAGCTCATCCCTCCTCCTGGCCCGTCTGAGTTGCAGCAACATTAATAGCTGCTGGTGTTGCTCCACAAACGCGTTGATTTTTAATTTTTTTTATTTTTATAGCGATGCTCGGAGCCTCGTCCGGTTTCAGAGCCCAGTGTTTCAGGGTTTGATGTGACCTCCAGACTGAGACGGCGAGGCGTTGGCCTCCATTCGTCCCTCTCGTGGGATGAGAGACGAGCTGAGGAAAGCTCGCCGTCCTGCAGCTCGTTTACTCACAGTCTCACCTGGGAGCTGACCTTTCAGATCCACCTGCCCGGCTCTGAAGCGGAAAGAAATAATCTGCCTACCTGCATCTTTAAGCAATAATGTGCCGTGTTTTCTCATCGTAGTTATTCATTTTAAAGTGAAGTGCTGTAAAATATCTGAATGATGATACCAGCACTGAAAAAAAATGAAAATATTACCAAGTATTTTTCTAGTAAAAATATCTTGGTAAAAATAATTTAACTTACAAGTAACTTTTCAGTGAGATATAGGAGCTAGTTTTATCTCAATAAATCCTTAACATTGATTAAAAAAGTACTAGCATGTCATGAGATTGTCACATCAACAGTGTTCAGTCAGAGGCCTCTTCAGATTCATTGCAATACTAACTGCTACTGGAGACCCTCACCATAAACAATAATACTTTAAAGGGGCAGTATCATGTAAAATTGACTTTTCTGAGCTTTACATTGTGTTATAATGTTATTCCCTCATCAAAAACAAATGTGGAGTGTTGCTTTAATTCTTTCTAATGTTTGAGAGATCCTTTAGTCTCCATAGCAACCAGTCACCTTGTCAAATGGCTGGGGGGACCTAGCTCCGCCCTCAAGATACAGCTCCGCCTTACAGATGCCGTTTCCGAGCTTCTGCCTTGCAGAGCAGCTCCTTCAGACTAGCCAGCATCAATTAGCAAACATCTGGTGGAACTGCTGAGCTCATTTTATGAGCTACTTCTCTGTGTGATGCTGGTAAAAACGTCGTTAAAAGGCTAACAGTTGGGATGACTTTCTGAAGGCGGGTTTCAGAAAGAGCAGGATTTTCTTAAAGAGACAGAGACCCAATTTCAAGGAAGTCTTTTAAGTTATATTTGGTATAATTAATAGCATTTTTCTAGCAACTGAAGGTAACAAACTTACTTGACTTTGCTGTAAAATGGCACTATGTGGTTGTAAAACATAACACTGCCCCTTTACATACTTTTTTTGTATTTTCAAAGTTTACTGAACGTTTACTGTAAATTCCAAGTAAAATTACAGTAATTAACGTTGAAAGGAATGCGCAGAAGTAAAAACGTATTAAAATACTTTGATGATTTGAGTTAAATGACAACATTTAAATTCCCTGTGGGATAAATAAAATATTTTGAATTTAATTAAAATGGCAATCAGTACAGCAGCTGTTTGGACCTGGCGTTGGTCACGTTCTTGATGTTTTTTCCCTCCATCGCGTCCTGATGACCTTCTTCTACCAGTTTCCTCCTCCGGCCTCGCACTGTCCTTGTCAGACCCCCAAACCTCGAGGCATAGCTGCCACTTCTGGACTCATCAGGGCTTGTTGTCAGACTCGCAGCGACTCAAACGGTTCAAACAGAATGAGGTGGAGTTCATTTAAAAAGCTGAAAACATAAACTCAGCAACGGTTCAACTAAATAAATCAACTATCTGAGTTAAATGAACCCCATTCCTTCTGTTTCTTTTCTTCTTCAGATTCAGATTCTTCTTCAGGTTTTCTTTTCTTCTTCAGATTTGGGTGTTTTAAACCGTCTGTTACCACGGCAACCGGTGATGGGCGGCCGTCACGTTTAAATCTTTTAAACGTGAAAAGATTTGCTGCCTTTATTGCCGTTCGCGGAGTAACCAAGCGGCTACGGCTTCGGACTGCGAGCCAAGAGGGACGTCCGCGACGGTTCGTTGCCGTCTGCTCAGGAGCGTTTGCGTTTAATTAACTCGCTTTACGGGGTGGTCGTTCAGCGCTGCGGCGCGTAACGACACGACGAGAGAGGCAGAGGGAAAATTTCCTTACTGAAGATAAATCACTAATATGTTAAGTGAGACAGTAACTTGGAGCTTATAGCAGAGAGTTAAAAACGCTGTTGAATTGAGGCTTTGTGCTGCAAACTGAAGCAGTTTGCATTGATGTTCTCTTGTTTGGGGGAAACGTGTTTCCAGTGTTGTATCGTTTATCATTTATCGTGATGAAAAATTTTATTTGTTTATGCTTTGATAAATTCCAGTTAATGATGTTTAATTAAAAAAAAAAAAAACTGACAGTTTTTACAATTGTCTCCAATTGTTTGTTCAAAGGATTTCAGTAAAATTGAAAATATGATTGAATGCAGTTACAGTGCGCAGTTTAATTAAATAAAACTTAATTGTTTAAGTAACTGCAGTCATGAAGAAGCGATTCACATGGGAATAGCCATACAGCTAGTTAAAATATAAGTAATAAATATTTGTTTTTATCATAATCTTTCTTGTTATCACAATAAAACCATAAATCTAAATCATTCTAATCTAAATCCATATCACCCACCCCAACAGTGTTGATCTTCAGGTCAGAAATTTAAAGGTTTGGGGGATTTTTAAAGGGAAGCCGTAATTAAAAATTCTGTTTTTGCACATTTTTGTACTTTCATTGAGATTTCTACTGCTTCTAAAAACAGTCTAAAAAAATCCACCTTGCTGTTTTCTGGCAATAAGTTAATATTTTCTGGAGTCTAGAAAATGATTTGTTACTAAAATCACCCAGTTTCCAGTTGCAAATGGTGGACACTTCACCGTTACCTAGCAACCCCGGCCGAGCCCAGACCCGTTACCTAGCAACCACAGCAGAACTCGAGCACTGTTTGGTCAGCTGGTCTATATGGAAAAGACAAGTGTTTGATTATTGACTTATTCAAACATTAGTCGATATTTCAGGACTGAATTGAAATAATTTTTCATAGAGTGGCTTGAGGCAACATTTGTTGTTAATTTACTCCATAAATACACTGAGCTGAAGTAGTGGAAGTAGATGTACATATCTGAGCCTTTGTGTATTTCTTTTGTAGTAGTGGAAGTAGATGTACATATCTGAGCCTTTGTGTATTTCTTTTGTAGTAGTGGAAGTAGATGTACGTATCTGAGCCTTTGTGTATTTTTTTGAGTAGCAGAAGTAGATTACGTATCTGAGCTTGTGTATTTTTTGGAGTAGCAGAAGTAGATGTACGTATCTGAGCCTTTCTGTATTTTTTTTCTCCCTGTCATGAACTGCATGAATGAAATCATGAAGTATCACTGTCAATTAGCACTGCAGCTAATTGTTATTTTAGTACTCCATTATTCTGTTATTCTGACAGAGTAATTTGATTAATAAAAATTATTGCCTCATTCTGCAGATTTTTCCACTTAAGCACGTTATACAACATAAATATATATTTTATACAGTAATAAAAACACACAATAAAATCCAAACAAATATTTTAATTCTGTTTTTAAATAAGAAAAAACATATTGTTGCCTGAAATTTATTTCTTTTGATTGGCTTGATCATCTTATAAAATCCTTCTAACGTCAAATGTGAACAGCTCAGCCATTTCTGCTCGGCTTAACATCAATACAGTGTAATTAGTGACTGAATTAGTTGTTCTTTCACCAATCAGTTAATTAGTTACTAAATTATTTCATGATTATTCCAATAATTGATTCATCAAGATTAATCTGATTATTTGTTTCAGCTCTAGTAGCATTTAAACCTCTGACTTTCTTCCCCCAGCTGGTTTTTATCTGTTACTCTGCTAATGTTAAAAATAAATCTCCACTTTTAATTTAAATTTCCTGCTTTCCACTTCTTATAATCTCCATCCTGTAATTATACAACTCCTTGTGGCTCCCAGGTTTTTCTTCCCTATCAGTAATACCTGCATTTGAAACTTTTTGCTCCTTTATGCTTCCGTCAGGGGTTTATATTGAATAAAAATGGTTGTGGCCGGTTTGCGTGTCCTCGTGGGTCCCTGAAGCGGTTCTGATTGTAATTATACGTTTCACAGAAGCTAAAGCAGCTTACAGAAGTGCTCACTGAAGTGTAAGCCTTCCCCTCGTCTCTCGTCTAATTTTCTCCCCACCGTGGGATCTGCAGAGTCAGCATTACGGTCGGAGTATGCCATAACCAGTTTGCCAGCATGCCAGTAACTTATGCAAGCAAAACACTCTCTTGCATAAAAACACTGACTGAGGAAAAGATAGTTTTACTTTTTGTTAGCTTACATTTTTACCTTCTATGTTTTACTTGAGGTTTAAATGAGGTTTATGTGACATGGAGACTCAAATCGGAGACATGGAATTGGTCTCTTTTGTCACAAAAATAAAGATTTGATTTCAGTTTTAAAAGCTTTAGGCTGGATTCAGACTCTCAAGTTCTGGGGCTTGAGTCTAATCTGCAGATCAATGAGAAGAAAAGTCCTCCAACCCTATAAAGTATGTGTCAAACTTAAGGTTCACGGGCCAAATCCGGCCAAATCTGTCATAGCTTTTCATGCTGCACCATGGACTCTAAAGGGACACATAAATAGAACCATCAGGATAACAGTGTGCTTAAATAATATTTTATCAATCAATTCAAAGCAGATTATGCCCGTTTACTGCCAAATTACATCAATAAGTTCCTTCAGTTTCTTGCAAGTTATCGTGGAATTTCACGCAAAATCAGCAGATCGCTGCACTTTTTCATATACTTGTGAGTTTAAGTTTAAGAAACTGTGATCAACAGCAACTACCACATGTTCGTCTCACAAAAGTAACTGTCATAATGACACTTATTGATAGTCAAATCAATAAGTGAACGTAGTAATGCTTGATTTCATGTGTGTAAATTCCAATGTTATCTCTAGGGCAGCATAGAAACGTTTGCTGCAGTAACTGCGGTATTTACATTTAAGCAGCTTTTTATGCTAATGTTCATTTTTAAGCATTTTCCTGAAGGTAGATTTTCACAAGCCGATATTGTTTAAGTCATTACTCACCTGTTCTGTACGTTCTAAATGTGTCCGACACAGCGTTCACACTCACATCCAACCAGACTTTGTATCCCTCATAATTTTGGACTTTATCATTCATTTCTCTGTTATGTCCCGCTAATAACCTTGCAGACCTGATTCTGGAGAATTTTCCTGCTTCAGTGTTGGCTCATAAGTCAAAAATGACCCAGAAAATGTCTCAGATAACTAGAGGTGTGCCGATCGGTCACCGATCATAATCGGCCGATTTTCGTCAAAAAGTGCCTGATCGGTGATTGGCGATCGTTGTCTCTTGTTGCCGATCACCTGCATCTCATTTCTCAGCCTGCAGCAACAAATCCTAAGCGATGTGTAACTATAAGCACTGAGTGAATGGGGACGTTTGCGTGTTGTGGCGGAAAATAGAAGCAGGTCAAAATGCATCAACACAACGAAGCTAATAGACATAAAAACAATGACGGAGTTTGGCTACATCGAGCTCAGTGCAGTAAAAAGACATGGAGGATCAGACAGCAGGTAAAGCAGCCAGCTACAAACACTCACCGGGATTAGCATGACGGTCAGAAAGATAAACTAATTACCTGTAAAATGATTTAAGTCTTGGAGCTGCGATGTAAGACGCTGGTTCTGCTGTTGAACCGCAGCTCCGCTACAGGTAGTAATATTTAATATTTAGTAATATTTGACATGGAGCCGCTTCTGCTCCACCTGGTAGTGACTCTCACACCAAACCTGTTTAAAGCTGCAGCATCTAACTTTAAAAAAAAAATAACTATGTGATCAGTATCGGTAATCGGTATCGGCAGGAAAAATCCTGATCGGCACATCTCTACAGATAACGCATTGTATTCCACTACCTCTGTCATAATAACACCATTTGGCTCTACTTCCACATGCGGTTTATGAATTAGTCCAGTTGTTTGAGACTTTACTTGTAGTTGGGAACCTTATGACTACCTCCGTCCTGTTTGTATGTGTTTCATTAACCTGACATGCCACAAAGTGCCTCCTCACCGCTCCCTTGATGCCAGTTGCCTGCATGGCAGCGTGTCCTCTGCCATCAGCTTCCTGGGTTGACTGGGAAGATTTTTAAAGTGCCAGCAACATTCCTCCATGAAAGGCTCCGTTGTCTTTTTCACTGATGCTCCACATCTGCTCTCAGAGGTCAGAGTCGTCTTAGCGGAGAGGAGCAGTGAGGGAGTTGTTTTCGTTCTGCCGTACAGGGTGATGTACAACCTGTGCATCCTGGCAATGGTCACCATAGCAGCGACGTTCCGTCCTAATGGGAATTCTGTGTTTCCTGGATCTATAGCTTCTACATCCATCCAGCGAGAATCCAGCATGTGTTGGCTCACAACACATGCTGGAAACAAACAGCTTATTTATCATTAAGTTGTTTCATGTCAAGAAATAATGTGGAATTCCATAACCCTGTGCTGCTAAGATCTACGTTTCGGATCTCCTGCTTGTCCCAAACGATACATTTTGCTATTCTTCGGTAAGCTAATAGGTATTTGGACTTTTTCAGAGCTCTCAGTGATGCTGCATTTAAGTATCAATTGTACACTAAATAATTTATATTAGCTGTAAAAAAAAATCATCATTCATTGTTAGGGCTGTAGTGATACAATAATCTCACGATACGATACACGATCTTCTGCCCACGATATGATATGTATTGCAATATTCAGCGAACGATACTATTCGATACACTTTTGCGATTTTCTGAAAGATTTCAGAGGGACAGAGTGATTTTGGTGACATTTTGTGACTGTTATAAAGTTGGATTGAATTAATTTAACTGAAAACTGATTAAAAGCACCAACGACACAATACCTGGCTCTGGTTGGACACAGACTTAAAGTGGACAGCTGGACAAAATGAACCAAAGAAATGGAGAGAAAACATGTTTCTTTTAGTTGAAACAGTCCAAACTGTAGCTGACATGCATTAGTAAAGTAAATAAAGTGAACCAAGTTCCTGCTCTGAATAGTTTGATACCTTTTTAACCTGAACATCTGAAGGAATCACTCTAAGCCTGATGACCTGGTGAAGCAAGCAGTGAGTGAGAAAGGTGACAGTTGGATGTTACGATACTTGTAGATGAATATCGATTTTTTTCTAGGAAAGAAAATATCGATATGTATCGTGATATCGATATTATTATACAGCCCTATTAATTATCAGCACATTCACTGAGGTGAAAAACCAGAAAGTCATTTCAATAATTACTTTAAAACCATTTCTGATTCAATGGAGCCAAAACAAAGTAAATCTTCTAACTGCTGTGGTGTTTATTTTCTCTGTTAGCCAAGTCTGACAGCAAGAAGTCAAAATTCAATGGAAATGTGGGGAGAAATCTCCGGGCGGCCATTAATGTGAGGCGACAGAGACGCTTCGCCCGGCTTACGATGCTTTCTGGATGCATCCTCAGAAGTTTCTGCCGCCACGACTTCCTGACAAAACCACAGATTTAGAGAAACTCATCGTGACTGATAATATAAACACATCCTAAATAATCATTTAATCGCATGATAAATTGAAATGAATTTGATCATTTCCATTCTAATGATTAATTTTTTAAGTGCAGTTTGGCTTAAAGAGACTTCCTAAAACATATTTATTACTTTTGATTATCCAGCATCTATTGTTTGACATATTTTCCAATTTATTCCAGTGTTTGAAAAACAAGTTTATCTTTAAGTTGACTGAAGGACACTTAAAGATAAAGCCACTGAAGATTTTCAACCTTCCACTCAACTATCAAACAATATGCTTGGATATAGCTTTATGTGGACAGCCACCTCCTTAAAATTATAATTTATTGGTGTTAATGTAATAGTTATGATCATCAAAATTTGCAGAAATAATAACTTCAAATACTTCATATCATCTTGTAAGGGAGATATTTAGTAAGAGTTTCACTTGTTGAATTTAATTATATTTTTCCAATTTATTCCAGTGATTTCAACCAGACTTTTTCCTTCCACTCAATTGTCCGTCAGTATACTAAGATATTACTCCATATGAAAGGCCAGTTTTTTGTTAATATAGCAGTTAAATATTTCATTTCATAATCAAATTTCCCAGAAATAATGGCTTCAAATACTTTACATCATTGTGGATCCGAGGTATTTAGTACAAGTTTCAGTTGAATTGCTGGAATAAATAAAGTTTTTAATGGTTTTGTTGTAATTTTGCTCTGTTTTCAGCTGTAAATTGAGCTTCCATGTGTGTTTGTAGGATGGACGCCGTCCAGATTTAGTATATTTAGACTACTGCAGGTGCTGCAAGCCAGAGATGGATCGTGCCGGTAAAAATAACCCATCCCGATGCAGCGGCAGCTCCACTGTGTGTCCTTGGATTGGCCCAAAAAAAATTAAATCAAGCAACAAAAGGGGAGGCCTTTTGGCTCCCAAATGTGTTCAGTCAGGGCTGTGTTGTATTAATTAATTTATTCAAAGGGATTACAGGCCAGATTGAGCGCTCATTCACACAGATCTCACTAATATAATCTGCCTCTAAACATTTCAGAGCGACTTATTTCTCTGAGACTCGTTCGTTCTGTGGAGCCGGAGTCCTCCGTCGGGCTTTATCTATATCTGACGGCCGGCGCAGCGCCTTTTGTACCCACAATCCCCTCTAATCCCGCCCACTTCCCCCCTTACATCTCCGCTCCCATTTAATCCCCATCTAACAGCCGCCACTTCTTTCTTTGAGGAAAATCATGAATAGGCCAAGCTGATGAGTACAGATGCAGCTGAAATGTCTTCCACTCCTCCCAAAATGTTTTCCACACAGGGAATATTTAGAATATTTTTCTGGTGATGTCATTGTGTGATGTCATCCAGCTTCAAGGCGGGTCTAGTGACACGGAGTTCCTCATTTTCATGGTGGGAACGTTTGTTTTCAGCCGCATCTGCGGCATCGTTTCTGGCTTCAGTGATTTGTGTTTTAAGCTAATCGAGCAAGCACCAGCAACACGAGCAAACACACAACCTGCACCACCACAACACCAACAACGCACACCCACACACACAACAACACACACATGCACGCACGCACACACACACAAACACAGAGCCTGGTCTGCGAGGTTCTGCTAATTACTGTGGAGAGCAGTTAATTAATGCTAAGTACCAACGGAAGTAAAAGTCACTGTTGTGTCGTCATTTTGCAACTTATTTAGAGTGATTGTCCTCTGCTGGTTGGAGACATTCAGACAAAAAGAGATGGATGGATGGATGGATGGATGGATGGATGGAAATAGAAGCAAATAATGTTCCAGCTGCACAGGGAAGGATTCATTCACTGCAAAAACACAAAATCTTGATCTAGTTTTTGGTAAATTGTTTCACTTAGAACATGAGTAAAATATCTTGTAGAACTAGAATTTTTCACCAATATTAAGGAATTATTGACTCACAACAAGCTGCTGAAAAGTGACTTGTAAGTTAGCTTTGTTTTATTTCAAGTTTACTAAGACATTTGTACTAGAAACTAAATGAAAAAACGTCAGATTTTGTGTTTTTGCAATGTTGTCATTTATCATGCCACGCTTCAACCAAAAAAAAAACAATGGACAAAGTTCTAGAAAAAGAACCAATCTTTCAGTGGAAAAATGACGGATTGGATTTCAGTCCATATTTGGTTACAGAAAACAGGAAGTGAGTCACAGGCTGCTGTAGTTCAAATTAGTTTTATTTATCATGTTTTCTTTCCATTTGGACATGAATGATTCAGTCTGTCCCATTTTGGATGTCAGGGAAGACTTTGATGAATACAAAACAATTTAAAAAATCAACCAGGACATTTTTATTTTATTTAAAAGCAATAAGGAGAAGTTAAATTAGTTTAATCTTAATATTCAGCCTTTAATATACATTTTGAGATTAGACAAAATCAGCTCCTTTAGCAAATTTAAAAAACCTAATTCAAAGAAATATTTAACATTTAACTGTATAAACTGCGTGTCAACTGCCATAAAAGAAGAAGTGCTCACATCTATGAGTTTTTGTGGAAGTAAGCATGGAGGCTAACGGTGGAGCTTAGCTTACGATTTTGAGGTTGTTGTCCGACTGGAGCAGCACAGTAACAACTTAATCCTCATTATAGTCCGCCATGATTGTTACTTTTCTTCCCGCTTGCGGGACTTTATCACGACTTGATAAACGTTGTTACGTTTCTCAACGACGTTCAGGACCTGGCCGTTAGGATTCAGGAACTGGGTCACTTCGGCCTGCAGTGTGATCGCAGCCTTAAAGGTGTATTTACTTCCTCCTTGTAGGTATAAAGTCGTCTGGACACGACACGTAAAAACCCAACTATTATAAAAACTGATTCAAAACGTTTCTGAGAAAATCTGACACTTAAACGACTTTTTTTCTTAATCATAAGTAAGTAGAAGATATTCCTGAACGAAGCTCCATGACAGTTTAATAGGCAGTTATGGTTCCTAGAAGGAAGCTCTGCTGATCGTCAGACTTTAAATAACCGTCCGAGCAGCAATCTGTCTCTGGCAGCAGCTCCATTTATAGCTGGGAGTTTCTCCTTCCTGTCTTCTTCTCCTCCATCTTCTCCCCTGTTTGTCATATGATGATGTAAGACAAAATCTGAATGATTTTATTAGTTGGTGAGGCTAAGCCGGCGGTGCAGAAGGCTGCCTTGCTTTTGTTTTTTGTTTTTTATCCCGGCTTTGCGTGCGATGTGCCCTGCAGTGTTAGCTGCAGGACAGATTTCCATGGCGGGCAGACAGATGCTTTTCTCCCCTCCCCTTTGGTGTTTTTGGGAAGGCGAGAGGACGCGTTGGTGTGAAGCAGCATCGTGTTGCAAAGCTTGCAGCAGAGCGCACCGACTCGTGTTTATCAGGAAATGTTTTCAGTCTGTATTTATGTGGGATAAATCCCAGTATTCATCTCTGTTATTTTAATCTTAACCCTCTTCTGTCTTATTTCTGACTCTTCCTGTTGCAAAGATCATCAAATACCAATCATATCATAAACATTCATGTTCTTTAATTGGTTTTTGTCTCAGTGTTGGCCTTTTTAATTATCTTTTTTTTTTCATTTGCAGCATCATTAATGATCTAGGAGAACATTTTAAAAACTTAGTTTTCTCTCTTTTAGACTGCACTGAGGCGACGCGGAAGCAGGGAAGCTTTTAAGGACAAGAAATCCTCGAGTCAGGTAAAATTAATCCCTTTCACTTGAACTGTTTTATTCTATATACATTGCCAGCCATTTAAAAATGATTGAAGGTAAAATCTAGGAGTCAAAAACCCCCACAAATTTCATTTTTAAAGATAAAATATTGGATATTTTAGAGTAGCAGCATCTTGCACAAACTAACCCATTTAAGAAATTTGAATATTATTGAAAAGGTAAATTTATTTCAAAACCGCAACCACTAATCGTAAATATTAGTTCCTCTAATCGTAAAGTGTAAATTCAACGTGGTTTTTAGTGAAAGCTAATGCTGAAGCGCTAACTTTCATTTAGATTATGTCTGTACCCTTGAAAGACTACAATCCTTGAGTACGTATTTATTTTTATTATAATTCACATGCTGTCTTGTTTATGCTTATATCTTGCTCTCCAGTTGCCATTTTAATTTGTTCCTGTATCTTTCTTGTTTCAAATAAAGTTATTGGTGAAAAAATGAGAGAGGAAATTAAACTGCTGCATAAACTTCAAAATAAGAGTATGAATATAAATGTACATAATGTAAACTTCTTGATAACCAGAAGTTCAAGACAGATGTCAAAGTTTATTCAGCTGAAAGTTTACAAAACAAAAATTAGTGCTTTATAATTTATCTGGAAAAGTTATTTAGGGGAAGCTAAGTGCGCTAAATGTTTTGAGAGCTATCAAAAGCACTAAAGAACAAGTGTAAAAATTTGGAGTGGGCGTTTCCGAAAGCTCTGAGCTTCTGCCTCACAGAGCGCCCCTTCAGACTAGCGGCAGCAATTACCAAACACCTGGTGGATCTGCGCATCTGCTGAGTTCATTATATGAGCTACAGCTCAGTGAAACGTTGGTGAAAACATTGCTAAAGGCCTAACAGAGAAGCAGTGTTGTGATGTTCCTGAAGGCGGAAATTCAGAAAGAACAGGAGCTTCTTAAAGAGACAGAGACCCAATTTCAAGGCTTTAAATGACAAAGTCATGTTTCTTTTTAAGTCATGTTTGACATATATAGCAACTAAAGTTACTTGATTGTGCTATAAAATGTCACTCTGCCAATTAAAATCTCAACTTTGCCATTCTCCAGTCTTGACCTGCCTTGTCTTTATTTGCAGGAGGACAGTGCAGACCTTCGGTGCCAGCTGCAGTTCGCCAAAGAGGAGTCCGGCCTCATGAGGAAGAAGATGGCAAAGCTGGGTCGCGAGAAGGATGAACTTGAACAGGAGTTGCAGAAGTACAAATCAGTTTACGGCGACATCGACAGCCCCCTGCCCCTGACGGAGTGTGCAGGCGGCGGCCCTCATACGACTCGAGAGGCCGAGCTCCGGCTGCGCCTGAAGCTGGTGGAGGAGGAAGCCAACATCCTGGGGAGGAAGATCGTGGAGCTGGAGGTGGAAAACCGCAGTCTGCGAGCGGAGAACGAAGACATCCGCAGTCAGTACGAAAGAGACTGCTTTGGGCGGGAACCCTTCGCCAGCATGCCCTCGTCTCCTTACGGCGGAGACCCGTTGGAGTCGGCGGGTGAGCTGCGGCGACATCTCCAGTTCGTTGAAGAGGAAGCTGAACTTCTGCGCCGATCCATCTCCGAGATTGAGGACCACAACAGGCAGCTGACGTCTGAACTCAATCGCTTCAAGTTTGGCCCCAGCAGCTCCTCCGGACTCAGCGCTGACGAAGGCGGCGAGGCAGGATTGTTTAAATCTGGGAACGGGGCGACGGCGGCGGTAACGGCTCCGGCTGCGGGATGATGATGGAGGAGCTTAAATCGGCGCGGATGCAGATCAACGAGCTGAGCGGGAAGGTGATGAAGCTCCAGTACGAGAACCGAGTCCTGTGTCCAACGTCCAGCGCTGCGACCTGGCCGCGCACCTCGGCCTTCGCACTGGAGCCCTCGAGACAGCGACGTGGAGAGCGACGCCGGCCGGCGAGAGGCTGCCGAAGAGGAGGAAACGGGCCGACTTCTTCTCCTACAGCCAAAACGGGAGGGTCCAGTTGGCGGAGAGAGCGACTCCGAAGACCTGTTTGAGAAAACGGGAACCACCTCAGGGTTGGGAAGCATCAAACCCTCGGATGGCAGCGACCTGAGCGCCGTCGAGCTCGCCAATCGCAGAAGGGAGGAGCGGGAGTCGTTCGCCAACGTGAAAAGAGAGGCGGACCGGCTGGGGAAGACCGTCGACCGTCTGATCACAGACACCGACAGTCTGATCTTCGAAGGCAGGCTGCTGGTGACCACAGGGGAGAGCCTGGAAGGCGGATCCAAACCAGACACTCAAGTTCTGGACACCATCAACACTCGCATGAAGGCTTTCCGTACGGAGCTGCACATCTTCATGGAGAAGCTGGACCACGTAGGAGACGGGCTGAGAGAGCGGACCGACGATCTGTCTCCGATGCCGAACCTCACAGAGTCCAGCAGCTTCCTGTCTACGGTTACGTCCATGTCCCGCGACTCTCCCATCGGCACCTTCGGAAGAGACCTGGTCACGGACTTCCAGGTTAGTCCAAGACACTTTACTGCGGTTCCGTTCAATCAAGGTGACATTTTTACTTTGATTTTCATTTCTTCTGCTGCTTTAGTTCCTTGTAAAAACATAAAAGGAAAAAGATTTCTAATGACCAGCTCAAGCAAAGTCCTCTTACATTTATACTAGAGCTGAAACGATTAATCAAATTACTCATGCTTAATTGATTATTGAAATAATCATCACCTAATTTAGTAATCAGTTAATCATTAGCTGGAGTATATAGACTCCAAAAAAGGTAATTTGCAGAAAGAAGAACATATTCAGATGAGTAAATAAGCCAAAACTGTACAAAAATATATGCATTTTCCATTAAAGATAAAACCAACCCGTCCCTATCGGTTCTACCCAGAACTCGTCAATTGGCAGTTTTAGCTTCACCAAGTTCAAAATTTGTAAAAAACACCAAAAAAATCTTCTACTTGCTACCTTTTCCTTTACAGTTATTAATCATTTGATAAAAAATAATCAACAAATTATAAGTGAAGCACAAAACACTGAGCTTCCCATGTGATGTTAGAAGTATTTTAATATAAATGATTAATAGTACACTACAGAGATTCTATGTTATTGCATTTTAGGCAATAAAATAATTAATTATGTGGGTTTTTTTGGCATCTTCTAATGTATTTGTAATATCTAAATGGAAAATCTGCAGAATATGCCAGTTTATTTTAATTTGATTGATCGGTTAATAGACAGTAAAATCGATAACTAAAATAATCATTAGCTACATCCCTAATTTATTCAATTTCCAGTCTTAAAAGGATAATCTCAACATTAAACAAAATTGATTTGTCCCTGTCTTTACCGTTGTAGCAGATCAATCCAGATATATGGCTAATGATGGGTGAAGTCATTTTAAATGTAGGAATCTATTTGAGTCTGCATTAAACTTTCCCAAGTGTTCAGTCATTAGAGGAGCATTTACGGCCAAATCAACCAGATGAGTGCTTGAGTCAGCAGTGTGTGTGGAAAAAAAATCAGTCCTAATTAAAGATGGTGGCAACAGTGTGCAGCAACTGTCGAAGGGAAACCATCAGGTTGGAGCGAAATTCAATCTACTATAGTCTCTCAGATTAATTTTCTAGCTTGTCCTTATACAAAATGGGTTTATGACATTTCAGTAGTACTTCATTATAGGATAGGTTCAAGAAAATTAAAATTTCAGTTTACAGCTTCTGCACTATTTGGAAAGATGACTGTCATTACTCTTCTCTGCAGAAGAAGTGCAACTAAAATACTTTGTAATTGTTTTCTCTCCACTAAACCAGTGCTAATTTTTGTATTGCACTAGTTATTGTTGGCACATCCTTAAAAAGTCTAAAATTAAGGCTTTAAATGTATTAAAAGCATTAAAAGATTAAAATATATTATCTACAACTGCATTAATCACATGATTTAAATTTTGTCTTGCTATGACCATTTAATCTAGTAGTTTTTTATTTAATGCCTCGCAGGACTTTTCTGTCAGGCCGCTAATTTAACCATGCTAGCTAGTTGGCTAAGTCTTTTACGGCTATCATTCGTTTAGTGCAAATATGTTGCCAGTTCGTCTTCGCTATTGGCTTGTGTCTGTTGCCAACCCATATGAGGTGCAGTCTGTTCAAAAAAGCTTGGCACTGTGAGGGTTAATTATGCAGAGAGCATCGCAAAATATGCATTTTTTTTCTGTCTTGATACAGGTCTTAAATTTAATTCAGAACAGTCTTATAAAGGTCTTAAATGTGAGGTGGTGAAATCTGCTAAAGTCCTAAGTTATTTATCTGTGAAACTACTGTGAAAAAAAACTTTTATTTTGAGGTAGTTGACAAACTACAAAAATAAAATAAAATTCCAAGATGGAATCAGAAACTGAAGTATCAATCTTACTACGCTTTTATCTGTCCAATACTGATACCAGCTTGGTATCAGTATTATTATATTTTGGATTGTTTGGTTCACCTTGGTTAAAGTTGGAGTTTGTAACATTTAGAAAAATATATATTTTTTTACATATTTCTTAAAACTGTCACCATGTTGTGACAGTTTATGAGACAGATAATCGAAAGATCGGTTTACTTCACCCCTCCCTGAGCTGCTATTGCCGTCTGAAGAAATGCACCACTCCCAATCAAAAACAACCAATCAGAGCCAGGGGGAGGGTCCTAGCGCTGTCAATCAACCTTATATACACGCTGCTAAATCAGCTAATGGTGGAGAAATGACTTAGTGTTATTGGAAAACTGTTAATCTGTAGTCATCAGTGGATATGCTAAGTAGCCTTAGCATTAATGTTGGGCTCTGCTGACGGGGAGAAGATTGACAACGCTAAGACCCGCCTCCTTATTCTGATTGGTTGCTTTTTGTTAGCTTAATTTATTTTCTCTCATTAAACCGTCACAGCATTGTAACATAGTTTCAGCAAATGCGAAAAAATATTTTTATAAAAGTTACAGACTGCAGTTGTAAGCATTTCTGAATCACTTAAAAGAGTTATCTTACTCTACTGTGGTCCTAAAGCTAAATCGCCCTGAAATATTGGATGTTGTCAAAAATGTGGTAGTTCCCTGTTGACCTCCAGTCTCAGGGGTCTCCATGATAAGCCACCCAGCTCTGCCACACTGGCAATAGACGCCACTTCTCCTCAGTCCCACCGCCATCGCTTTCTGCTGCCGCTGCATCCACATCTGCATCTCCATGCACATCCTGATAGCCAGCAGCCCTGCCTGTCCGCCTCCCTGCACTCACAGCCCTCCTGCTTCCAGTCACCCGGGGCGCTGAGCGCAGTTTGCTTGGTGTGAATGGAGTAAGTACTGAACGGGTCACAGCAGCTTCTTCCATCTGGCTCAACTTTCTGGGCCTCCTTCTCTATTTGTTGCATGGTAAAAATTTATCTTTGACATTCTGCTGCGTTATTCTGATCTAGGGGTGGGCAATTATCGTTTAACGTGATGAATTTCTTGTCATGATGAGATTTTTGATTTATCGTTGTGGCTATAAACTTCAGACCCCTGGCTTTGAAATACTATTTTTTTCTGCTGTTTTTTTTTCCACAAGAGCATCAAGATATATTAGTAAATTCAAAAATGTTACATTTATTGATGAAGTTTTGGTCCAAAATAATTTTTTGATTTATTAGAAGAGGAAAAGATTTGTTTTTTTAGTTCACCATATTGGTTCATGTTTAAATACTAAAGGTTTGATATGTATTTTCCTATTTATTGAATGACAAGAGTAGGTGTGGGCAGTTATTGAATAGTTTATAGTTTATGATAATATATTTCTTGTCATTATAAGATTTTTGATTTATCGTTCTCACTATAAATTCCAGTTGATGTTTAAAATGCAATTTTTTCCATAAGGGCGTCAATAAATATCTGTTGAAATAAATGTGAAGGAAACATACCTAAGGCTCAGGCTTATTGATGAAGTTTTGGTCCAATAAATTATTTAATTTATTTGAACAGGAGAAAATTTGTTTTTAATTTAACATATCACCTAATGTTTAATACTAAGGGTTTGATATATGTGTACATTAGCCTGAGCAAGGTGCAGCTTCCACCAGAAATTAGTTTATGATTTTTAGTTTGATTGTGGACTTTAACCATAAATCTTGTTGTAAAACAATGGATGGATTTTTACCAAATGACAAGAGCAGGGGTGGGCAAATATTATATAATTTATTGTGACAAATTTCTTATGATTTATCATTGTGATGAGAAATTACAGTTAATGTTGAAGAAACTAAGATATTATTTTTACTATTTTCTCTACAATCTTTTTGACAAGAGCATCAATAAAAATCAGTAAATCTGAAAAATATGATTAATTTAAGTCTCCATTTGCAGTTTAGTGATATAAAACACACTTATTTAAGTATGTTGGGTCTTGAAAAGAAGCTTATTACAGATGGAATGGTTATGAATCCTTTGTCACGCAAAATAATTCATATGGTTTCTATTATTATTTTTATTGTCATCACAATAATACTGTAAAAAATTATCCATATTGCCCACCCCTATTCTGATTATATTTTTTTCCTGCATAAATGGTTTGGCTTTTGTGTGTTTTTTACAATATGTCATGTCAGATACTTGGACCTACATGGGGAAAGTGGTAACTGTTGTGTTTTTAGAGACACAGACCGTAAAATGTGAGGAGAAAATAACATGTTTTAGTGGCATTAGTTGCATGATGTTGTATGAGTGGCCTGTGGAAGAACCTTGTTGCCTGGCATCCTGCTTTCTGTCCATGTTTTACTGCGGCTCAGTGTCAGCAAACATGTCGGTACGGTTTACTTCTCCAAAGCAGCTTCATCATCTCTCTGCTGCATGATCAAGCAAGCATCTTGTGTTTTTTTCAAATCAGTCAAACTCTGTTGGAAATGATATGCCACTAGGAGAACCTTCTTCTTTGTAAAGAACGTTTTAAAACTTTCTGAAGGCTCATTTTGTCTAATGACTTGTTCCTGCTTTGCTGCGCTACCTGTAGGATTTACTGGTTAGTCTGGGAGAAGCTGGGTGGTTTACACAGCTAACCGCTGCTTTAATAGCCAGTACTTAGTCCTGATGTTTGTAAAAATAAAAATACATTTCAACACAGTCACCAAAGGAACAACAATACTCTTTATGTTGTATTTTCCCTGAAAAACATTTGACTGCAGATTTAATTTTATATTTATGACCTAAGACAAAACAAACTCCAGAAAAATGTTCCAGATCTACTCCTAGATTTAGGGTTAAGTTCTCCACCGAATGAAGATTCAATAGTAACGTTGAACTCAGGGTAGCGTTAGCATAAACTTGTTACATTGCGAACAACAAAAAAATGTGTATCATGTTTTATTCATTGTTAGTGAATCAAATCTGTGACTTAGGCTACATTCACACAGCAGGTCTTCATACTCAATTCCAAGTTTTTGCTGAAATTGGGTCCATTCACACTGCAGCCTGAAGTGACCCAATTACGAGTTTTTTGCCGGGCCGTTCACACTGCCAGTAAATGGACCTGTATGTGTTCTGCAGTCTGAACGGGCAAACGAGCTGAAAGTGACCCGCATGCGCAGTAGGGGGCGCAATAGCGTCAGCGTTCTCAGTGATCTGCCAACCGCCATAAAAAGAAGAAGAAGAAGAGCTCAGTGTTTGAGGAAGTAAACATGGAGGCTAACGGTGGAGCTTAGCTTATATATTTGAAGTTGTTGTCCGACCAGAGCAACATATAAGCAACTTAATCCTCATATAGTCCGTCATGGTTGTTGTTTTTTCTTCCCACTTGCGTGTATCAGGACTCAGAATAGTGAGATTTGTTGAGAATCAGTGACGTTCAGTTCGGATGAATGAGACCTGGACTTTATGGTCACATTGAATCGGATACGTATCGGATATGGATCACATTATAAAAAGAATCTGACCTGAGCTGTTCACACTGCCATGAAAAGATCAGATACAGGTCGCATTACGTCAAAATAATCAGAATTGGGTCACTTCAGGCTGCAGTGTGAACGCAACCTTTGTTTTTTTTTGGGGGGGGTTGCGTGGTTGTTCATACTGCTGATTAAAGTGTGATCAAACTTTTTAAAATCTGGATACATACAGTCTTATTTAAAAATGAGAAAACATGAAAGTTGACCATTTTGAAGTGGTTACATTGTTGTATATTTGATCAATCCAGACATTTGCTCCGCCTGTCTATACTTCTTTTTTCATTGAAAGAAATACAACCCTTTCTAGTCAGTTAAACTTTTCTAGATTTCAGAACATATTAAAATCAAGTTACTTCAGAAATTGATGAAAGGTTCTTTGTGTACTGTTGACAAAAGTAAAAAAAAAAAACTATTTAATTTTAAAATCATTTTTTTATATTTGAAATTTACTTTAATTACCAATGCAAACAGATCCGTGATTTTCTTTTGTATGGTTACACTCGTAGATGATTTGGGGATATTTGATTAACGTGGCAAATCTCCAAAAGCTACGTTAAAAAGCCATTACAATGAAAGGCGACGGCACAACAGACCAGTTTACTTCATAATCGTTCTATCTGCTTTATGAACAGCCACACAAGTGAGACTGCAAACAAAATGGTTGCTATGGCAATTCAGTGGTTTCCATGACAACAGGCATGTTGCAGCTATCACTCTTTTTGCTTCCAACGTGCTGCTACGTGGTTTTGAGAATTTACGTTGAAAAAAACATGAATAGACATACAGCTAATTTACTGATGACGTCTTTCTCCAGAAAAATTGTGTTTGATTTATTTAAAGATTAGAAAATATTTTTAATTTAACAAATTGTTGAGACCTAAAATTTGACATATGTGCACAGTTGAGCTTCCAGCAGAAAATTAGTTTGTAATTTTTATTTTGATTGTAGAATTTAGCCATAATCACTTTTAGAAACAATGTATGCTGGATTACTATTTATTACACAACAAAAGACTCTTTCATTGTTTTTAATAGTAAACATAAATTCTATAGTAGTTAATATGACTTTTTAGCTGAATAAAGAAATGGTTACAACTTATTTTAACCATGAGAAAAACTCCAAAGTCTTCACTTGGACTTAATCTGTGATTTTTGTTTCAACTGAATCATGCAATCAGGGGTGAAAGTTAAAAGGTGCACATATTTTGAGTAAATAATTAATCTTATTCCTTGTGGATTACTGCAAAAACCTTGTAGTTATGGTAATAATATGAATAAAACATAAGTGTTCAACATCTTCCAAGTTAATGAGATTTTATTTAATTCTACGTAAATGAGCTAAAGACTGCGGTTCAGACAGAAATGTACACATTCTCCCATAAAAGAGCGAGCTTCATTTATTAGCCTTGGGTGTTTGTGGCTCTTTCTCACTCGCTCATAAAGATCTGTTGATGTTTGCTGTTTGACCGTACGAATCCAACCCAAACTGAACTCTGTTCTAAATTAATTTCATTTTGAACTTCACTGGAATAAATTAAACTGAGTCTTCTCCATGTCTTCAAGCTTTGCTTCAACTAAGGCAAATAACATTAACTTGTTTACACATGTTAAAAGTTTAATGAGAATATTTAAAAACAGAGCAATCTACTTTTCATAACTTTAACTTTTTTGTGACTTTGTGTCAAAGTAAATATGATGAAAATTTGTAGACTACTTTTTTACTTCTTGGAATTAGATGCTCGGAAATTTAAGTGCAATATCTGAACTGATGTTTACTGCTGTGTGATATTAAACAAACTTTTAAGTTTAAACGGAAGCTTAAACATTTCAGTTAAAACAACCAGACTCGAATGCAAAGTAACTTCCTCTACTATAATTACCCTAAAAATATTTTTTATTTGGAATAGCAGCTACACCCTCTATTTGAATCTTATTTGTTGTTTTTGGCATAAAACTTTCACTTAATCTATGTGAAACAAATCCTCAGATAAAAAAATCAAGCTAATTTGTTGATTTTTTTTTTTTTTTGAGCAAATTGTTTGTCTCCGAAAACTTTATAACCAGATGATAATCATTAATGTTCAAGCTTCAAAAAGTGCAGCTGTCCTTTTTCAAATTAAAATTTCAAGGGATTTTTTTTAGTTTAACATTATGAGTATTTATTCCTTTGGTGAATGTTTTTTTTTTTCTTTTTTGCTAACTTTGTTAGCTTGCAACCGTTAGTACATTTTAGTACAGTGTCGAGGCATGTAACTAATGAGTTCCTGCTTACAACTTTAAAAAAGAGGAATCATTAGGAATTATATATATATCATATATTATATATATATATATATATATATATATGTGTGTGTGTGTATTTTTTTTTTCTTTGTTAGATGTGTTTTTGTCTTAGCAAACTAAGCTAGTTAGCTGGTAACTGTTAGCACATGCTACTACAGTCTCAAGGTATGTAATTTTACAATGAAATTGATTAGGAATTCATATATATTTTATACTTTTAATATTTCTTTCCATTGATCAATGCTTTTTGTCTTGGGAAGCTTTAACTTTATTGTTAGCTCGTAATTGTTAGCACATGCTAGCAGAGTTAATACTTAAGAGGTTCTATAGCTTGTAACTTGTTTCTGCTCAAAAATGTCAACTAAAACCCCTATGAATTTTTCAATGCTACATTCTCTTGATATAATTTGCTTCATACAGACTTTTAGACGCTTTCCTTAGACTTTTGCTTCTATGGCACACATGACTGTGCGCTGACATGTGTTGGAAAAACCATTAGCGTGCTAGCTCTCGCTCTGCAATTTTCCGTGGTATTTCTCAGCTGTTGGTTTGGACTCATGTATCCCTCATTGCATGCGCTTCATAACAAGTGTTTTGCATTCTTTTCCCCCCGGTTCCCTCTCTTTGTTCCTCTTTGTGTTCCCATCAGATGTTTCAGCCCATGATTTTGTTCATCCTCATTCTCGTTCTCTTCTCATCTCTCTCATACGCAGTCATCTTTAAGTTGGTTTTCCTTTTTGCGCTTTTCTTCTTACTCTAGTCTGACCATTCTCCACACCGTTTAGTCCGTTAGTTGATTTTTTTTTTTTTATTTGCGTCCCCTCTCCTGCTTATATTCTTTATCATTTTTATTTATTTTTATTTTAATTTCCCCCTCCTGCTTGCTTTCTTTGCTTGGTCCCTTACCCTATTTGGTGTCTTTTGTCTGTTTTGTCCACAATCCACTTCACACATGTCCCTCCCACCTCTCATCACGACCACGGCCATCCCTTGTACCCGTTGCCCACCCTTCTACCCCTTTGCCACGGCCACCACCCCTTTACCCTCCCTTCCCATGTCACTCACAGTCCGTTCAGAGGGATGAGCTGGAGTGGCGTCTAGGACAGGAGCGAGGTGTGGAGCCCCAGAGCCAGGTTGGGGGCCCGGCCCAGAGCAGGGGAGCCACGGGACTCCCCATGTACCACAGACCCCTGGCTTTAAGAATAGAGGTCAGTGCCTCCTCCCTCCTCTATATCTCCACTTCACCACCAGTTTAGGCCCTCTGCCAGGTCTTAACACATGGGTCTGAACAGGTTTTGAGACGGATGCTGTTTTAATTTAATTGCTCCCTCAACTAAAATGATTCAGAGCAAAATGTGACTTAAAATTTTCACCTTAGACTGAGTGAGCAGCCGTCTAATGAAGCTCCACAGGGTTTAATGAATTTTTAAGTTGAATTTGAAAATAATCTGAAGCTTTTAATGCTTCAGATTAATTTACGGTAAAATACCTGCAGCTGTGGTTGCCAGCATGTTACTGTTCTAGTGAAATCCATTCTGGTAAAATCCGTGTTTATACGTTAAAATTCTGGCAACCACAGCTGCTGGTATTTTACCATATTTATATGTTAAAATTCTGTTCTTCTCCATGTATATGTATTGTTAATGTAAGTACAATCTATTTTCTCCAAAAACATGGATCAAAAATACTAATTATATATTTTTGTTAAATAAGATGGAGATTCTGAGAGGGAGGAAAATCTCTGAGAGGTTTGTAGCTTAATAAAAATTATAAAAAATTCTTTGTCATTTTCCATCAACTAGCTGATGGTATTTTACAGTTTTATTAATTCCCCGGAGGGTTTGCAGTAACATTTATTTTGTTAATGCACTTATAGATACTAAGAGTATAAAATATGCATTTCAGAAAACCTAGAACATGTTCTGGATACAATTGAAGCCATTGAGATAAAGCTGTAGAAATGAAAGAAACCCCTAATTCGCTGGTTTCTGATCTTAGTCATCCTAAAGCGGTGATCAGATGGAAGATCAAACTCTAGACTGGATGTTAAAAGTCAGTTTAGCCTTAGCTCTCACACGCTGGGCATATGTTTGTTGGAGCTGGGCTTTCTTCACTCCCGTTATCTTGTTTGGCTCATCAACCTATTTTTACTAGACAAGGGACGGAAACCAAACCAAGCCGTTAAGACGCCAGCAGACTCATTCAAGACACTTGCTGCCAGTCGCCACAAGAACGACGCCAGGCCAACATGTCAACCCCATTTCTAAGCTAATGGACATTAGCACCATTTGTAATTAGCTCACATAATACAGGGTTTCCCCCAAAAGTGATCTGAACCCGGTGGTACGGGTGCTAGAGAAGTCCACCAGTTGCCCCACTGTGTTTTTGTGTTAAAAAATGTTAAAAGTTAAAAGGAGCTGGTAAATCTAAAATAGCTCAAATGCTTTTTTATTAAACATTTAGGAATACTCTTATTTATTATTATTAGTTCCTTATTTCGCCTTTTCATGCTTTTCTAGTTTCACTTCTTGAATTTTTAGATATGAAAATGATATTTTGTATCGACTACGAGCCACTTCGTGCAAACGTTTGCACCCACTCTGAAAGACGGTGATTTAAAATATTTATTTACAATCCATCTCCAGTTTACTGTAAAGAAGTCAGTAATCTAGACTTTGGAAATAAACATATTTTTATAAATCTACTAGCCCAAACTGGGATCTTAATCACCAACTGTAGAAATTGTTTATGTGTGTGATTTATAAATTCTTAAATTGAGAAATATATGATAAATAACGCTTACAGTTGAGATATTTTTATGATTTTTAATCGTTATAGTTCATTAAAATATTTACTTAGCTGGTATGCAGTGATTAATTACATGGATACAAACCTGTTGTGTGTAAAATAGGAGTTGAAATGGGTGTCCAAATTGACCTAAAACTATTATTATTATTATTATTATTATTAGCAAATATTATAGCCTCTCAGACATGTTTTGTGTAATTTTTACTGTGTGATTGGGGTCAGTCTAAATTATATTTACTGTTTGTTGAATAGGATGAAATTCAGTTAACCCTCTTATGAAACCTTAAAAATGTCCCTGAAATTTATAACATTTGACATTCAAGCAACAATCACTTGACTATAAACACAATCTCACCTCTATGGAGGATGTTCCTGTCAAAAAAATGTATGTACAAGTAAATGTGTACAGAAATAAACTTCAAATATGTCAAATCAAATTTATGATATGGATTGTATGTTTTGTTTGTGAAGGAAATTCTTAAGAAAAACACGTTGGCTTGTACATACATTTTCATGTTTTTTGACAGCTATTTTTCTCCATACATTCCCGTCACATTTACTAATGTCACACACACCCCCATAGCTACTGATGATTTGATTTTTATCTGTTTTATTTGTTTCTTTTCCCCCGTACATTTCATACACGCAGTCATAGTTTGGATTACAGTCGTTCTGCTCCCGGTTTTTCGTCCTTCAAGGCGTCAGCAGCTAAAATCTGCTGTAGATGTGACTGTTGGAGGCATCAGAGCTGAGTCTGCACACATTTCACCCCGAAGCGAGGCGATGCCCCCTGGCGCCCGTCCAGACTCACTTTCCAGACTCAGCTGATTAAACGAAGCATTTAAATACACGTTGTGCACCATAAATATCATGTATCTCTTGTTTTCAGCGACCTGGCTCTATACGCTGAGGCCATTCATAATCACCGGCTGATGTTTGTGTTTATAGAGTTACGTAATGCTGGCAGTGGTGATGCGGCACATTGCTGCTGTAGTCACAGTTACAGCACATTCGTGTGGACTTTTTGTTCATCTCCTGTGCTTTCAGCAGCAGCCTAATCTGTGGGGTGAAATAAATGAATGGGTGAATGGGAAAGCAGCTTGGATATGGCAGGATTAGCACCACGCAGTCAGCATTTGTGATTTGCATTTCATTTGACATTGGGCTGACAGGGAGGTGATGCCGGGTCAGGACAAACTGAGGAGCTCAACTTACGACGGAGCAAACTGAAGAGGTGCAGAGATGGACATTAAAAATTTAACATCAATTCTGTGGGTTAAATTTAGCTATGTGGTTATCAGTTTTTAACACTAATGATCAAATTCTTATTCATAAAAATACGTAAAAGCAAATAAGAGAAGTTCTTACTGAAGCTGCATTATTCAACCTACAACATTGATTAGAAATACGTTTATGTGCATCTAAAAAAAGAAAATTGAATAAGAAAATACTTTCGTATGTGGGTTACAGCTAATTAACGCCCAAAATTCAGTGTCTCTGAAAATTATTAGGTCAGTGTTTCTCAAGGTGGGGGATTAGGGGAGCATGGGCGCCTGGAGGTCCACCTACAGGCATATAGGGGCCCAAGAAAGCTGGAGGGATAAAGATCATGGACCTTACCACAGGGGCCGCGTTTCATTGGCTAATGCCCATTTTACGTCACAGCACAGCTGCCACGTGCTTGACCGTCTCACAAACACAAGCTACTGTAATAAACACATGCTGATGTACATTGTGGACTAACAGACTGACAGAAAGTTTTTGCGTCAGGACTCGAAAAAAAATGATTCTCAGTCAGTGGGGAATCTGTACAGGCGATGTCAGGTATCCTGATCGTGTTATAAACACATCATTTATGAAAACCTTTTAGCCAAGTACAGCATAATGGCAGCACCGATATAACTTCTACACCTTGAAGCCTGTGTGTTACAGCCTTACGTTAGCTGAACAGATCAATATGCAATGTGTACCGTATCTGACATACATTAAAGATTTTATTTTACCAGAAAAGGCTTTTTACTAAACTGTAATCGTGTTAGCCACGCTAATCGTGTTAGCCACCGAGTACAGAGTATCAGGCCTAGGCACATTCAAACCCTCTAACCCATGAATGCCCGACTTACCCAGCCTTGTAAGAACAATAGGTGTCAGTGATTTTGTCCACAGCTATATTTATGCTGAGGGTCTGAGGATCTGCTGTTTGGTAGCTTTTCTCTGTGACACGCACAATGTTAGAGGCATCGCGTGGCACAAGCACCTTGATGTCGTCCAAAAAAGATGACATGAACTTGTTGGTTCCCCTGTCCATGTCGTGGCTGACATTTTTTGAAAATCTGGCAGAAATGCTAAACTAATGGACTCAGAAATACTCTGCAGAGTCAGTCAAAATGAAATTACACATAGAAACTAAGCACCGTGAGGCTTTGTTTGTGAGACATGTAGTCACGTGAGACTTTCGAGGGGCGTTTCAAGGCGGAGCTTGGTAAGGTCCATTTAAAAAAAAAATCTAATAATCACCAATTTGTTGTCGTTTTTAAAAATTAAAATTTAGGGCAATTATAAATGGAAAAAAAGAGAAAGTAGTTTGTGCCAAAAAATCTTGAAATTTTCAACAACAAAAAAAGAAAATTTTAAACCAAACATTTTTGAGAAAAAAAATAGCAAATTTCTATTTTTTTCTCCTCAAAAAATTCTGAAATTAAATTCTCAAAAATTAAATAGTTTTTTTTTGCTTGTTTCTTTTGTATAATCTAAAATTTTTCCGAAAAACTGACATTTGGGTTTTGATTACCTACACGCCATATTCATCAGAATTGATAGAAGAATTTCTTGAAATAACGGCACCAGATATTAGCTATAAATGTTCAGTGGTATTTTAATTAACTGAGATGCACATGTCTTTAAAAATAACACAGTACCAAATACTTTAGTAAAACTAAATGAAGCATCTTCAACTAGTGGTTTCTTTTGCAGTGAATAAATGAACAACAACAAATAAAATCAGCAGGAAAATTCTCCTTTTGGCCTTTGAACCCAACTTGGATTGTGGTAAAACCTTTACATGGGTCTTAATAAAAGGTTTTCTTTTTGTGCTGTTGTGGGTTCAGCACCGGGACACGGCGGCTGCTGAGGTTCAGTTTCGTCTGGATCATGAACGACGAATGAGAGCCATGACAGAGGAGTCTGGCAGCAACCTGCCTCAGGTACGTCGGGACATCACAGTTTACCTCCGGCAGAGATTTGGACCTTAGTTGGACAAAGAAGTCTTTAGGGAAGACTTCATTCCACTTTGTGCAGGTTGAACTTTTTGCACGTAAATAATAATAATAATAATAATAATAACAAACACTTTAATGTGCAGGAGTGGAGTGAATTATTAAATTTGGTAAAACTGCTTTTTTCTACAATACTCACTGTTTTACTGAGCCAGTAAAGGCTTTTGAATTTAGTTTGGATGGTTTTGTTTCCATTTAATTGCTCCCTCAACTAAAATGTTTGCTGGATGGTGATTCAGTTGTCTAAATATTTTTTAATATTTAAATAACAGCCATTGAAACTGGCTTGAGTCTGGTCCGCATTGCCGGCAGTAAGTCGGGCTCGTTTCCGGTGAGAGTTGGACTCCGCCAAGGCTGCTGCCCTTTGTCACCGATTCTGTTCATTACGTTCATGGACAGAATTTCTAGGCGCAGCCGAGGTGTTGAGGGGATCCGTTTTGGTGGCCTTAGGATCGCATCTCTGCTTTTTGCGGATGATGTGATCCTGATGGCTTCATCAGATCGTGATCTGCGACTCTCGCTGAAACGGTTCGCGGCCGAGTGTGAAGCGGCCGGGATGAGGCTCGGTGACTCCAAATCCGAGGCCATGTCTTGAGCCGGAAAAGGGTAGAGTGCCTTCTCTGGGTCAGGGGGGTCGTCCTGCCTCAAGTGGAGGAGTTTAAGTATCTGGGGATCTTGTTCACGAATGAGGGAAGAAGGGAGCGGGAGATCGACAGGCGGATTGGGGCGGCGTCTGCCGTGAAGCGGGCGCTGTACCGGTCCGTCGTGGTGAAGAGAGAGCTGAGTCAAAAGGCGAAGCTCTCGATTTACCGGTCGATCTACGTTCCCACCCTCATCTATGGTCATGAGCTTTGGGTCATGACCGAAAGAACGAGATCACGGATACAAGCGGCCGAAATGGGTTTCCTCCGCAGGGTGGCCGGGCTCTCCCTTAGAGATAGGGTGAGAAGCTCGGTCATCCGGGAGGGACTCAAAGTAGAGCCGCTGCTCCTCCACGTCAAGAGGAGCCAGTTGAGGCTCGGGCATCTGGTCAGGATTGCCTCCTGGACGCCTCCCTGGTGAGGAGTTCAGGTCCCACCGGGAGGAGAGGAGACCCAGGACACGCTGGAGGGACGATGTCTCTCGGCTGGCCTGGGACGCCTTGGGGTTCCTGGAGGAGCTGGAAGACGTGGCTGGGGAGGGAAGTCTGGGCCTCCCTTCTGAAGCTGCTGCCCCCGCGACCCGACTCCGGATAAGCGGCAGAAAATGGATGGATGAAACCCATAAATTGAGGCTATTAGTGCTTAGTTGAAGAATCAAATGCAGATAGGTATATGTGTTTATGTTCCAATCACGACTTTAGGTTAATAATCTGTACAAATCGACATGTTTTTCTGTGGCAGGAGGAGCAGCGTTTACGCCTGGCGACGCAGCGTGAAGGCCTGGAGCTTCAGGGCCTCCAGAGCCATGAGGCGCCCTGGGCTCAGGAGCGAGCGCTGCTGCAGCAAGAGGTGCGCCTGTTCAGACGCAACACCATCATCTTCTACATGAAGCTCAGGGGAATCCTGCTGCACTGGAGGCTCGGCTGCCAGGGCGACTCTGGAGACGAGACCGCCGCTCCCGACGTGAGTCACGCAGCTGCCGCTCTCAAAAATACAAACAGAGATGGCTGGCTGTCTGCTGCAGGCTTCAGACTAATGATCAATGAACTGAGTGAATGTCATGGTGCTTAAATTTGGGGTTTTCCAGGTTTGGAAAGTGCTTGATTTTTGTCTATGGTTCTTGAAAGTACTTGGTATTCAAACTGCATAGTTTTGAGATACAGTGCAATCTAACCCTTGATTAAAAACCTAAATTGGGAAAACATAATTTACAACTGAACCCAGATATTTTCATACAGTTTATAAAAAGAGTAACATCCTTTGTTACTTTAGGACGTGTTTCTTGATTTCAGTGGAGATTATTTCTAAAGTCTGTCAGATTGCAGGTTTTTAAAACCAAAGCAGTAAAGGCAATTAAACCGAGCTTCTCATCCTGAGTCGTTTGCAGTGGTGGAGATATTTTATCTCCAAAGGGACTCGTGTACCTGCAGGTCTGACAGCCGAGTAGCTGCCAGGCTTGATTGAGTCTCTCCGTTTACTGTTTGACTCGTCGATTCTGCAGTCGATGTTCCACTTCTGCTCGTTATCCTCCCGGGTTTCTGGTTGATTGGAGCCGCAATATGTGAGATTCATGTTGTGTTTCGTTTTGGTTTTTGTTCAGAGGATTTCCTGGAGATCACAGCCTTCAGCAAAGTTTGTCCCTTGCTGTTTAAAGCTCTGTCTATAGAAAACTGAGTGCTGTAGTTAAAGCTGCAGCATTGATTTAATGATCTTAAGGAACGTACATGTTGAGGATTTTGACCTCTGCTGCTGGATTTTCTTAACTGACCACTGCAGGGTTTCGGTCAAAAAGCACGCTGGTCATCAGGTGTTTAAATAGATTTACTGAAGAATTGTGTCAACGGTGCAAATAAATTGAAGCAGTTTCTGAAAACACCCATCCATCCATTTCGGCCGCTTGTATCCGTGATCTCGTTCTTTCGGTCATGACCCAAAGCTAATGACCATAGATGAGGGTGGGAACGTAGATCGACCGGTAAATCGAGAGCTTCGCTTTTTGACTCAGCTTCTCTTCACCACGACGGACCGGTACAGCAGCCGCCCCAATCCGCCCGTCGATCTGTTTCTGAAAACACAGAAGGTTTAAAATTACTATTGCAAAAATTTTAATATAGCAATTCACAAGCAAGTAAAAAACATCAGCCAATTCCCTCTGTGATAAGGGCTGTTTAAATTTAAATGATGTAAAATGGTTAAACTAAAGGTTAAATGCTAGATAGTTTTAATAAAAATCAACACATTAAGAATAAAGCAGACATGAGTATCAGTATCAGTAGTGATAATTAGCATCCACCATGTTAGTTAGTTTTGTTTTATTTCAAGTGTACTAAGATATTTGCAGTAGAAACTAGACCAAAATACTTGGTAAGATTTTGTGTCCATGTCTTAAATTTGACTTGCTGAAACCAGCAGATGCCCTTTATAAGCTTTTATAAGCTATAACTGCCATGTAGAGAGTGGCCTGAAATAGTTTGAGCTTTATGGAAGCTAAAATACTTTTAGAAAAGTATTGCTTTCCTTCCCAGTTTAATTCCTGCCAGATTTACTCCACCTTAGTCCACGTGTGTGTGTAAATGTCCAGAATATGAATCATGTGTGTTTTCCTCCAGACTCAACAGTGGCTGCCTGTCGTCTTCTTCACTGTAAATGTTCGGAAAAGCTGCCGAACATTTACAGTGTTCGGCAGCGACACTTTCTGTGGCAGGAAGTGTCGCTATGAAAACAGAGCGGAGTGCATGAATCGGTTGTTCCTGACTCGCTCATCTGTTCCAGTTGGAGAAGCTGGAGGGTTTCCCAGAGATGGGAGTGACGGCGGAGCCGACGGAGGCGGAGGCAGAACGAGACGACAGGCCGAGTTTAGCACAAACTCCGGGGGACGTCCCTGAAACTGGACCCGCCGTCCCTCTGCTGTCCCCTGACCATCACCTGCAGCAGCACCAGAGACAGGTACCGACCCGCTTACAGCTGCTACGCTCACATTTTAAATCGCTGGACATTAAATACATCGTTCCCATGGGACGTCACACATCTCTGAGCTTTTTCTTTTACTGTATTTCAAGCAAATAACATTAACTTACTTTGGGGTCTTTAACAGAGTGACAAATATCACAATATTATAATAAAAATAAAGAATAACCACATTGACAGTGTTGGAGTTAAGGTTTTGCAACCTTCAAAGTAAGTAATAAATTAAAAAACTGAAATTAAATAATACATAAATTGGTCAATTAAAGCAAAGTATAACTTTTCATCCATGCTATTTTCTTAACAGAAAGAGTCAAAAATACATTCAAATACAAATATTAAAGGGTCTGCTGCAGCAAAAGAAAAATAAAAGTAAAACATAACACAAGGATCTGCTTATGAGATAAAGTTAAAACTTTGTAACTGACAGCCATCTTTGCAGGCAGTTGCTATGACAACAATAAACAAGCTACAAGCTTAGAATTACTTTCAACTCCTATCTTAATAATAAACAATAAAACTACCTAGAACATATTACTTGATTACAGTTTTTGAGTACTCAACCCACCTCTGTGTAGCACTAAGATAAATATCAGTGACATTTACTATATTTTTTGCGGAACTAGCAAAGTTAGCTTAGCTAACGTAGCTTATAGCTGCAAGCTAAAACAGACATGTGGGGCAACAGATTTTGAAAGGGTTTGGTTTGACTCGGTTCATTGTGAAGGAGAACCACACCAGCTGAAAATGTTACAAATATTACAACTTTGTCCCAAATTGGACCAAAACCACCGCTCTGTTGTCAAAACTCTCCAACATCACAAACCCATGTTTTGTTGCTGCAAATTAGAAAATGCTTAACTGCAGAGTTCATTCTGTCCTAAAGTCACAAATATTTAAATGAGAGATTCAGCTCAGATGAAATAAAACAGAAACTGTCATGAAATTGGGTCGGATTAAGCCAATTTAGAAACATGGCTGCATTTAATCCTGAACATTTATTTTGTTCTGAAATTTAAATGTAATCCTTTCATCTGAAATAGGTGAATCAAGGGTTTTTGTGCTCTTCAGTTGTACTTTATTCTTTGTGTAAAAAAAATATTCGGATGCTTCTGGTTACAGGTTTCTGGAACAGTAAATAGAGTCTGACCGACTTAGCTGGTTAGAAGCACCAGATTTGTTGAATAAACCCAGTTTTCTGCTCTTATTGAGACCAACATCAAATCTTGGAGTCTCCGTTAAATGTGATGTTTAAAGAAGCTGACGTGTTTTCAGGATTCTGTCCGTATTCAGCTCTCTTAGAGATCTGCTTTTAGGTCCCAGTCGCCCACTTTACCTGTCTGTAACGTCAAACCTGTACATGTAGGCAGCCTGGATGCATTATTAATCACCCTGAAGTGCTTAACTTTGTAAAAGCTTTTGATTTTTTTTCCTCTTCACATCATGAAGAGGATTTTTCCTGAGCTCTGACTTCTTGGTCTCGTGGGTAGTTTTCCATTTTACCCGTACAATGTTCTGTTGGGTAACTAGAGTATGTGCAAGCTGTACTACGTTGCACCAACTGTAGTATATTCACAGATTTTTCTGTAGGAGCATTTTCTATGGAGCATTTATGAAGTGTTGGGAATAAAACGTGTCTTGGGAAGCTGAAATGGTTGATGTGCTATTTATTAGTTGGAGTTTGGAAAACTGCCAATCCAGGAGAGTCATTCGTTCTCATTA
The DNA here is from genome assembly GCA_033032245.1 of Poecilia picta. Lineage (NCBI taxonomy): Eukaryota > Metazoa > Chordata > Actinopteri > Cyprinodontiformes > Poeciliidae > Poecilia > Poecilia picta. Next base: position 9,333,128 of record CM065369.1, read on the forward strand.
ATTTGAAAGAAGTTGTCTTGACTTGCTGTTTGAAGCAGCCAATCTCCTGTTATTCCCCCAGTCTGCTCCTCCAGACTAGTGGCAGCAGCAGTTAGCAAACACCTGGTGGAACTGCAGATCTGCTGAGCTTATTATATGAGCTGATTCCCAGTCCAACGCTAATAGGAAAGGTTTCAAACGGCTTAATGGGGGAGCATTGTTGTGATGACATGCTGAAAGCACAGTGTCGAAAAAAGCAGGAGCTTCTTAAAGAGACAGAGGCCTAATTTCAAGGTGTCAGGTTTCTTTTCAATCATGTGTGATGTATTTTATAACAACTGAAAGAAAAACGTTACTTGATTGTGCTATAAAATGGCTTCATGTGCCTGGAAAATACAAACTACCAGCCATTTAAATTTAGCTTTCACTTTATTATTGGTCTTAAACTTTCACGGCAGCTTCAGGCCTTCCTGCACCTGAGCTCATTTTAAATTTTTCTGAAAAGGCTGACAGAGCCTGCAGCCCTGTAGTGACACCTCCAGGTGATAACTGGTTTCCCAGGACCTGAGTGCTCTCCACAGGAGGACCACCCTCTGGTGAGCCAAGCTGCTCCGTTCTCATGCAAGTCTAATAAATCATATTTCAGCTTTTATTACAGTGAAACGCTGAGATTTCAAAGGATTTCTGGCATTATTTTGTGCCCTTCTGTGTCTAAATATTTATGCAGCCTCCCTGTGTGAAATGTTGCTGTTTTGTTTTTAAAATAATTGAAGTGTCGGTTGTCTGTTTGCAGTTTGGTGAGAACAGGCGAGTGCTGCAGGCCCTGCGATCGCTCCTGGAGGAGTTTCGAGACGAGCTGAGGGAGGAGCAGATGAGGCGATGCCAACTGCAGCAAGCGTACGCCAACGACAAGGCCGCCTGGGAGGTCAAGTGGACGGAGATGAAGTGCCAGGCCGTCCAGGTACAGATGGCGTCTCACCGCCCACCTTTACAGGAGCTCAGCAATCTGGTGGAAAAAAAGCTGCTCTTTCAGTAAACAGTTAGAGGACAGGAAACATGTTGCCTCTTCCAGGCGTGACGGCCAAATCTGAACGCGCTGCATGCGTTAGCAGTTCTAGGCTGCAATGAAATTATTAAAAATAAACCTAATTTTATTTAAATATCGTTACTGAGGACATTTTGCATTTAAGATTAAAAATAACCTTTGTATGCTCTATCCACAACTCCTCAAGTGCTAATTTTAGCTTCACCCAACTACACAGTCCAGTCACATTAATGTGACCACCACGTACTTTCCACTTCAGAGTTAAATAACCAATCACAGAAGGCAGGTGGCAGCACAGTGCAGTTGAGCGTATATAAAGGGTGTGTGTGGGCTTCGGAAAACATTTCAATCGTTGGCGTAATGCAGAAACGAAGCGATTTATCCGACGTCCAAAAGGGCATGATCATTGGCTTTCGGGCCAAGGGTGGAAGCATTTCCGAAACGGCTGAGTTTGTGAACTGTTCGCGTGCCGCCGTGGTAAAAGTGTACCGTGCATGGCAAAATGGGACTGTCCAAAATCAACGACGTGGCAAATGTGGTGCACCACGGGCCATAGATGACAGAGGCGAACGACGGTTGCGGAGATGCGTTCGGGCAGATAGACGGGCTACCGTTGAGCAACTGACCACTAAAATGAACCAAGGGGCTACCACAAGTGTCTCCCAAACCACTATTCAGCGAACATTGCTGCGTCTGGGCCTCCGAAGCGGACGCCTGGTTCGTGCACCTATGCTGACTGGTGTTCATCGACGACGAAGGCTAGAATTTGCACGCCAGTACAGCAGCTGGACGTCCACTGAGTGGCGACAGGTAGCGTTTTCAGATGAATCGCGTTTTATGCTCCATCGGACAGATGGACGTTGGCGTATAAGGCGTGAAACCTCTGAAAGGAATCACCCTGCAACCATTGCAGGAACGGTCCAAGCTGGAGGCGGGAGCATTATGGTCTGGGGAATGTTTTCCTGGCATTCTCTGGGTTCACTGATTATTGTGGAAGGCACGATGGATCAATACAAGTACGCATCTGTCCTTGCGGACCATGTCCACCCCTACATGCGCATTGTTTTTCCTCAGGATGATGGCATCTTCCAGCAGGACAATGCGAGGTGCCATACAGCTGCCAGTGTACGTGCGTGGTTCGAAGAGCACCAGGATGAGTTTACCGTCCTCCCCTGGCCAGCAAACTCACCTGACTTAAACCCAATCGAGCATCTGTGGGACCATCTCGATCGAGTTGTTCGCGCCATGGATCCTCAACCGCGTAATCTAGCGCAGCTGGCCACGGCATTAGAGTCGGCATGGCTCAACATCCCAGAGAAGACCTTCAGGGACCTAAGTGACTCTCTTCCTGCACGTCTCGTAGCAGTTCGCTCTGCGAAAGGTGGTTATTCTGGCTTTTGACAGATGGTCACATTAATGTGACTGGACTGTGTATAAAAAAAAATAAATTATTTATAAATGATAATATTGTTTTTTTTGAGACTAATTTCAAGTAATGTAATGGTCCACAAGTGCACATTTTCAATAAACTTTAAATTCTAATTAACATTTATTACAGGAACTGGAAGACATTGTAAATATCGATAATAAATAAACGAAACAACAGAAACCACAGACAAAATTAATTATAAAGTCTTCTAAATGTATAAATCATAAACAATGACCAACCATACCCTAAAAAAAGCTATGTTTTGCGTCTTAGGCGATAAATGTTTATTTTCTTATTTGGTTTAAATTTGCTAACCGAACATCCTGGAGTTCCGCTCAGGTTGCTAGGTAACGGGCTTGGCTTCTCATGGGGTTGCTAGGTAACCGCCTTGCTGATTTGTGAGGTTAAATTGCGGGGGAATTTTTTAAATGGCTGGTTGTTGTTCTTTAAGTTCGTGGACTGTTTTTAAAAGCAGTTGAGGCCCAAATACCAAAACCATCCAAAAAGTGAATCTTGCGTAATTGGTTGGGAAAGGAAAGCCCAGAAAGGACTGAAGCCGCATTAAATCGATCCGGCGACTCGACCTCCTGTAGAGCTGCAGCTCACCGTCAGTTGGAGGACATGTTCTCCGTCGGACCGAAGCGTTCGGAGATCCAATCTGAAGCTCGCCGTGTCAGAGCGGAGTCTCTCCTAAGCTCTATCTGATTAAAAAAACGGGAAAATGCAGCTTTTGGAACCAATTAGGAGGTTTCAGCTATAGGAAGAAGATTATCTTTTTAACTCTCGCGCTTCTAATCCGCGCGGCTCTTACACGGTTCAATCCCCCACAGTGCAGAGGTTGCTGAGGGCTGCTCTGAGAACTAATGTGCTTAGTTTCATCTGATAATGTCGGGTCGCTCGCTCGCTTCGGGCTGCTTCGTTCTGATTAAGCTGTTGGAAATGTTCTTTTTACCCATCATGATTATGCAGCTCAGCAGAACGGAGGGGAAATGAAAATCGCCCCTCACCTGTGTGTTTAGATGTGAACATAAGGTCCAGTTTGACCTCTGGCTTGTTTGAAAAGCCTCACAGAGTTTTATAGCTGGAATATAAACAGGGCGAACAGTTGTGAAAGTTATGCAAGCGGCCTTGAGACATCGCAGAAACACTTCGTTCTGGTTTGTACCGTTCTGCTGGCGGATCAAAGCTTCTCTGAAGATCACAAAAATACAAGAAGTTGTTCTTCTTCTTTTTGTTCTGCAACTTTGAAGATTTCTGCAGGACCTCCAAATCCTTCATTCAGCATTTCTCTTTTTCAGGAGAAGACTGGTTATAAATCAAATCAAATTTTATTTGTATAGCACATTTCAGCAGCAAGGCATTTCAAAGTGCTTTACAGGTGCTGGTCATAAAATTAGAATATAATTAAAAAGTAGATTTATTTCAGTAATTCCATTTAAAAAGTGAAACTTGTATATTATATTCTTACATTACATACAAACTCATATATTTCAAATGTTTATTTCGTTTAATTTTGATGATTACAAATGATAACAAATGAAAATCTCAAATTCAGCATATCAGAAAATTAGAATATTACTGAAGACCAATAAAAACAAAGGATTTGTAGAAATGTTGGCCAACTGAAAAGTATGAACATGAAAAGTATGAGCATGTACAGCACTCAGTATTTAGTCGGGGCTCCTTTGGCCTGTATTACTGCAGCAATGCGGCGTGGCATGGAGTCGATCAGTCTGTGGCACTGCTCAGGTGTCATGATAGCCCAGGTTGCTCTAAAAGTGGCTTTTAGCTCTTCTGAAATTTTGGGTCTGGTGTATTGCAAATAAACATTTGAAATATATGAGTTTGTATGTAATGTATGAATATAATATACAAGTTTCACTTTTTAAATGGAATTACTAAAATAAATCTACTTTTTCATTATATTCTAATTTTATGACCAGCACCTGTACATAATTGAAATAAAAACAGCATGTGACATTGAATAAACAGTGAGAGAGGGAAAGAGATTTTAAGAAAGCATTAAAAAGGAAACAATGAGAAGGAGAAATAAAAAGAAATTAAAACGTAAAGATAAAAACATCAAAGAGATTTTTTTTTAAAAGAAAAAGATTAAAAAGGTAAAAAACATCCAAACCTGCACTCTAACCCTAATTTATCCATAAGCAGCTCTAAACAGGTGGGTCTTAAGTTCAGATTTAAAGGCACCCAGTGTTTCAGCTGTTTTACAGTTTTCTGGAAGTTTGTTCCAAATTTGTGGTGCATAGAAGCTGAATGCTGCTTCTCCTTGTTTGGTTCTGGTTCTGTGGATGCAGAGCAGAACCAGAACCAGAAGATCTGTGGGGTCAATACGGTTGGTACGGCACTAGCAGATCTTGCTAAACCGTTCAGTGATTTGTAAACTAACAACAGTATTTTAAAGTTATTCTTTGAGCTACAGGGAGCCAGTGTAGAGACTTTAAAACTGGTGTTATGTCTCTATCTTCCTGGTTTTAGTGAGAACGTGAGCCGCAGCTTCTGGATCAGCTGCAAATGTTTGATTGGTTTGTTAGTCAAACCTGTGAAGACGCTGTTGCAGTAATCAATGCGGCTAAAGATAAATGCATGGATGAGCTTCTCTAGATCTCGCTGAGACATCAGTCCTCTAATCTTAGAGATGTTCTTCAGGCCGACTTTGTGACTGTCTTTATGTGGCTCTGAAGGTTCAGGTCAGAGTCCATCACTACTCCCAGGTTTCGGGTCTGATCTCTATATAAGACAAATTCAGGACAACAGCTTTTGTGTTTTGTCGAAAATGAACCAAGTAACAGAGGCACAAAGTCACAACCGAGCAGACTGTATGTTGGTTGTTTTAATCTAAAACCTGTTGTGCATTTTTCCCCCTGGAACAGATTAAGACCAGCATTTAGCATGAACAAAAGCAGAAAGAAAATAACAAAAAGCAAACATGACTTTCATCACATGTTGGAACGGTTCACAGGCCTTGTCCACACGCATAAATATATTTACAAAAACAAAAATCTTCGCCACATCATTTAAAGAATATTATTGCGTACACAGGATCAGTTTCAAAATGTTTTCATCCACATGAATCCATACAAATCTGCCTCAGAGAGTGGTTTTAAACATGCCACACCCATAGGGGGCAGTGTAGCGCAAAGCTAAAACCTGTCAGCCAATCAGACTTTTAACCACAAAACATATTTCATATAGTATTATAAATGCTTTAAAATATTAAAATAAACAATTAATTCCTTTTAGAAATTAGAAAATAAATATTTCCATTGCATAAAATGTACCAACACACCACATTCTCACCTGAGGACTTCTGGAGTGAGCATAATTTAAGTCAAATAATTTTTTATCTTTAATGTGAACTGTATGTATATTTTTATACAGTTTTGACTTAACTGCTCTGAATATGTTGTTCTTTCATGTGAACTGTATGTATATTTTTATACAGTTTTGACTTAACTGCTCTGAATATGTTGTTCTTTCAGCAGATTCCCTTTTTTGAGTCTGTACTCTCTCTAATTACTGATTAATCAATTACCGGTTGATTATTTCAATAATTGGTTAATCACGATTAGTTTAATTAGTCCAATTAATCAATTCAGTAATAGTTAAAATTTGATTTTTTAATTTTTTTACAGAATTTGAATTGGATTTGTCGGAGCGATATTCCATCTAAGGAGTTGTTTTTGCAAAAGGATTTGGCATTTCACTAGATCGAACTGACCTGACTCCCATGTCTCTAGTTGCGTACAAAGTGCGCAATTTATACTTGCAAGGAATGCTGTTTAGATTTGATAGCATCAACGATTTCAGACAAATGATAGTCTATTTGGCATTTATCAGTAGGAGCAGATGTTGCGAGGTCTGTTGAAATCTTGGAGTCTTATGTCTTTGTTTGGATTTCCAAAAGTATATTAAAGGTCGTCCAATACACACTAAATGATAGAGCACGCCAAGTTTTCTGGCGAAAACAACCCCTTTTCGCCATTGGTTGAAACTTTCCAGCACGCATCCAATGAAGACCTGAGAGGTATATTAGGAAGCTATTGTTAGACTTCGAAGAGATTTTTAGGAGATTTTGATGAAGAGATTTTTGTGAAGAAGATTTTGTGAAGACTATGGAAGAATTTTGAATATTGTGATTCCGTAGGGTGTAATAAATCTCCGGCTCGCTTTGGCCTAGCAGAGAAACTTGTCTCATAGTATTATTTCCTTTTTATAATATATTTAAGAGTAGAGCCACCCTTAAATTCCTCAATACGAATGGTGACCCCGACGTGATTAGAGCCACCCTGAAATTCCTCAATAGATTAAGCTAAAATGCTTATATAACATATGGCATAGCTTTGGCTGAATTCCAGCTCAGAATCTATTGTTGTTTCAGCAAAATTGCCATTTTTTTAGTCAGTTAATGATTAATCAACTACTAAATTGTTTGACGATTATTTAAGTTAATGATTAATCACTATTAATCATTTCAGTCCTAGTTTTAGTCTTCACTCTGATGAAAACAGTAACATTCTCTGTTCTTTAGCCAGACGCCTTCCTGTCATATTTCTTTAAATCTACCCCAGTCGTCTGTGTGTTTGGATCTGAGCAGCTGGAGGAGGAGGCGGCAGGTGAAAAGGTGCGAGGTGAAGCTCAGGGAGGCGAAGAGGAGCCGCCTGGGGGAGAGGCGGAGTGGGCCCGGACCCAGGAGCGCGAGGAGCAGCGGCGCCTGCTGGCCCAGAGCCACAGCGAGTCTATGGACCTGCGCTGGAGGCTGCAGCACGGAGAGAAGAGGTGGAGCCGTGAGAGGGCGGAGCTCCAGGAGCGCTTCGACCGGGAGCGCCAGGAGTGGGACGGCAGCATGAGGGAACTCCGCCGGAAGATGGACCGGGTGAGTGGGGCTGGGACCGACCCAGTGCTGGACCGAAGTCCGACCAAGTGAGAGAAACATCCAGAATTTGGGAGAGAACTCTGGATGTTACTGTGTAAGATGGCGCCATGGCAACGGGATTATTCAGACTAAAGATGGTTAACAACCTAAACACATTAACTCAGCATCCATCCATTTATCCATCCACCCATCCATCCGTTTATCCATCCACCCATCCATCCGTTTATCCATCCACCCATCCATCCGTTTATCCATCCACCCATCCATCCGTTTATCCATCCATCCACCCATCCATCCGTTTATCCATCCATATCCACCATCCATCCGTTTATCCATCACCCATCCATCCATCCATCCATCCATCCATCCATCCGTTTATCCATCACCATCCATCCATCCGTTATCCATCCATCCACCCATCCATCCATCTGTTATGCATCCACCATCCATCCATCTGTTTATCCATCCACCCATCCATCCACCCATCCATCCGTTTATCCATCCATCCACCCACCCATCCATCCGTTTATCCATCCATCCACCCATCCATCCACCTTATCCATCCACCCATCCATCCGTTTATCCATCCACCATCCATCCATCCACCCATCCGTTATATCCATCCACCCATCCATCCATCGTTTATCCATCCATCCATCCATCCATCCATACATCCATCATTTATCCATCCATCCATCCGTTTATCCGTTTATCCATCCATCCACCCATCCATCCACCCGTTTATCCATCCACCCATCCATCCATCCATCCACCCATCCATCCATCCACCCATCCGTTTATCCATCCACCCATCCATCCATCTGTTTATCCATCCATCCATCCATCCATCCATCTGTTTATCCATCCATCCATCCATCCATACATCCATCATTTATCCATCCATCCATCCGTTTATCCGTCCATGTTTCATATTTATATTCCTTCTCCTCATTATTAAAAGATAATTTGACATAAAAAGTCTGAGGGACTCTGAACGTATGATCTTATATTAATCAGATCATCTCAGAGAGATTTATAAAATGACGATGATGAAATATAAAAATATATTCAAGTCTTAAAGATGAAACTAAATCGAATCTTGAAGTCTTTGACTTTCTCCCAGCTGATCACAAATGATTGTATTAATGTGAGAGGAGAAGCAAAGCCAAAGCTCTCAGATCGAATATCATCCCTTCTGTGGTTAAAGCAGCTTCCGAGCGGCACTGAATAATGGATTTACTTTTTCCCTCCGTTTCACCGGATGCTTCGCTCTCCGTTTTGTGGCTGCTGGTCAAAGCAATAAGCAGCAGAAAAGAGCATCATTACCATGATAGCACTGTGAGACTATTATCATATAAAGCAGGGAAGAGGAACACAGCTCTCTTAACACGGCTAAAAAAAGATGCTGAGGCACCACTGAATGTAGATATGGAGCAGAAAAGGCAGATGCATTATTCAGCAATGTGCTAATAAAGGTAGCCTAAAGATACTCAAATAAGCTGGCTCGTCTTTCTTATTACATCAATAAATTAGAAAAAAATGGAGTCTATTCATTTTAAGCATCAATAGTTGTATTTGCAGCCCAAGAGTTAATTTAAAGCAGCTATAGGTGGCGCCGTGTTTTATGCGCTTCATGGAGAGAGATAATAAAAATCGACAGGGCAGCCAGTGGAAAAAATCACGGGAAATAAATGTTAATTAGAGCTTTCACACATAACAAACAGCATCTGTTTGGGTTTTAACTGTAAATATCCTAATACAAACTGAAAGATGACAAACCAGAACATATTATTATTAATAATGTAACATTTTTATGTAACAAAATAAAACTTCAAACTTGAAATTTCGAATTGCAAGTTTGAAATTATTGCCATAACTTATTTCTTTAATGCAATCATAAATAATCCAGATTTTAAATCGATTAAGCTTGAGGGTTTAAAGGATTTCAAAGCCCCTCTGATACCACATTGTGGGGCTGCGCAATATATCGCAAATACATCACCATCACAGTAGTGGAGTGTGCAACATTCACATCGCAAGGACAGAGGACGATTAATTGGATTGATCTCGATTAATTGGATTAATCTTGATTAATTTCGATTAATCAGTTGTTTGTTTGTTTGTTTTTAATTAATGAGCCAAACAGATTAGATAGATTTGGAACATGGTCATTTTTCTAGGAAAAACGTTTGCATAAACTTAGCACTGAAGTGATTTATCGGATTCATCATGATTAATCAATTATTGAAATATTTTTTAGCTTCTTTAGTAATCAATTAATCGTTAACAGGAATATGCCGACTCAAAAAAGACAATTTTTTACCCAGAAATACTCAAGTGGCATATCTTTAGCTTCAACTGGTTCAAATTCTGCACAAAAAAATAATTAAAAAACTGTAAATTACCTTTTTTGATCCAATTATTAATTGGTTAATCTTAAAAAGTGATCAGCAGGTTGTCCTTGCAAAGTGATTAAGGTTGAGATTTTCAAATGTTGATGTTAGACATTTGCTACATATGATCAAGCATTCATTTGTAAAATGTTTATTTTCTTATTTTAAAAATGAATGTAATTATTTGTGTCTTTTAATGCATTTTTAATATTGAGTAAAAAAGGCTGAAATGAAAAATGTGCAGATTGTACTTTTTTTTATTCCATTAATCATCAGAATAATCAAAGATTAATCAATTAGAAAAATCAATAGTTAATTCCATCAAAAACTGGCAGTGCTTCTCCATCTTTAACTTTTCTTCATGGAGAATCCAGAGAGGCTAAGGCAAGTTGTCTTGATGTGTTTGTTTACCTTTAATCGTTCAGATGCAAAGGGAACTGAACAGCAGGCGAGGCGAAGGCCCCAACGTCCAAGATGGCAGCTTAGCCCACAGAGGAGTGTTTTCACCTCAGGAAAGCCCGAGCAGCGTCTCGCGCTCCCCTCACGCTCCTCCGTCCCCCTGTTCGTCCACTCCAGTGCCTGCGGCCCCTACGCGCTCCCACTCAGACTCTGAGGCGCTGCTGGGAGAGAAGGGGGCCGCCGTGAGGCTGAAGGGCCTGACGGAGAACCTGTTCCTGGATGCGCTGTCTCTGGACCCCCTGAGGGGCCTGGAGGTCCCACGCCCTGCCGGCTGGAGAGCGAGAAGAGGTTCCCCTGCATGAACGAGGTTAGCATGTTAGCATGTCAACTGAAGCTAACGTGTGTATATATATATATATATATATATATATATATATATATATATATATATATATATATTATATATATAATTATATATGAAATTAAAATTAAAGTATACTCCTATATTTAATAAGTTGTTTCTGTTTTATTTCAAGTTCCAATAGATTAGTATCACATTATTATTATTATTATTGTAATTTGTATAAAAATGCATTTATTTTTTAAATTTTATAAATTAAAAATTGTACTAGCTTTTACATAAATAAATGTTTATATATATATATATATTAACAGACTCTGCAAACAGCATCATTCAGACTTTGAACAATCCTATTCAAAGCTCAATGAGGTTCTTCTCCAGTTTGTGGAATCATTGGCGCATTAGTTTATATGTCAGTCATTGATTATTTCATTATATATATTTTTTTCTTCTTCTTTTATTGTTTTTGTTTTGTCTGTTTATGGAACATAATTGTGTCTAAATAAAGAGATAGATAGATAGATAGATAGATAGATAGATAGATAGATAGATAGATAGATAGATTAGATAGATAGATAGATAGATAGATAGATAGATAGATAGATAGATAGATAGATATTTTAAAGATATTATGATTATTCATGATTCAGCTGTTTGTTTCATTTCCTTTTTCCCGATGTTTTGAACATTTGTGTTTTATTTTGGATATCTAAAATGTTTTACAGTTTGCAGTTGTTGTGTGTGTGTGTGTTTTTTTTTTACTAAACCGAAGTTTATTAGTCTTCCAAGTTAATAAACATGGTTTATTATATTACATCTGTCAGATTAAAATGACAATATCTTTATTGCAATAACTACTGTCACAATAACAAAATTTGTTATGACAATTCTAGTTCCACTTTGACCACCCACTGTTTAGTAACAGAAATCCAACTTGTTTTATATCTGCTCAGTTAACATCAATTCTTTGTGTTATTTGGTTGCTGTGAAAAGATTTTCTAGACCAAATAAAGTAAAGAAAATATCCAAAAGGTTAGGAAATTGTCTGCATTTTACTAAGACAATAAAACTGCCACTTTGTCTAAATTGTTACTGAGCATAAAAAAAATCACAACATAATTATTTTGTTTAAGTTTCTAATACAATGTGGCCGCAGAGTAGCTTCAGCTCTGGGATTCTGGCCAATGTTTGCCTCCCTGCTGTGTGTAAACAGAGTTACATCTGTTGTTTCAGGCTCTCAATGAGATTTCGGAGGGTGACGGCGCTCCTGGATACCCAGAAGAGGAGATGAGGGAAGGTGGAAGTCTCCTCAGGTAGGAGTTGAACCCCATTCAGCCTGACTGGTTGTCTTTTCCAGGCTTTTTCTGAATTCCTCTCACTCCTTCGTACACGACGGCCCCTTGGGACGCTTTGTGTTCATTCTGTTTGCTTTTACTAGAAGTGACACACAGTTTGTCCCTGGTGGCTTTTATTTGGGCTTTTCTTTTTAACCAGGATAGAGATCCCACGCTGCTGTGATTATGAATAATTCAGCCAACTTTGAAATATTAAGAAGTTTTCATTTGGTTTACAAAAACAGAAAGAAGGAAAGAATGAAATGTGTTGAGATTACGTATCATCCTGAGTGGGTATAGAAAGGAGACGAGTTCATGTATTTTCAGGAATATCTGAAATGTTTTGTCATGTCTCTAAAACGAGCCTTCGAAATCTCACCTTGTAACCCCAGAGAAGCAGCCCGTTACCTAGCAACCCAAACGGAACTCCACTCATCACCTAGCAACCCAAGTGGAGTTCCAGAACATTTGGTCATAATAATAATAATAGATTTTATTTATATTGCCCTTTAGATCTTTAGATCCCAAAGGGCAAAAACATAGCAAGCAGTCGTAATGAATAGAAATAATTAATAAAACGAGTAAATAAAAGCGATTTAAACCAAATTCTAAGAAAATGTGAGTGAGTGTAAATGTTAAGTTGGGGGAGTGTGGCCAGAAGCAATGTACTTGAATTTAAAGTGACAGAAGGTCCTAAAGCAGATAAAAAGAGATCAAAATAGGCATGACTGAGCAGACTAAAATCTTATTGTCTGAATGAGTTTATCAAAAATCGTATTTTGAATAGTCCGCAGTGCAGAGGTGTCCAAAGTGTGGCCTGGGGGCCATTTGCAGCCCCTAAACTAATCATGTGTGGTCCCTAACCTCAGTTCAAGAATGATACAAATTTGTTTCCCTGGCACAGGTGTTAACAAAATTATTACAGACAATGTTAAAATAGAAAAGTACATCGTAGTAGAATTACTACTGAAAGTAATTTTTTTTTCAAATTAGTTACTCATGTAAATGTAATTAAGTAAATTTAACTGGCTCCTACCCATCTGTGTTGGTTTATTACTTGCTCATGGTTTAATTTATTGCTGTTGATGTGTTTTATGTTTAGAGCCAAGTCTGTTTGCTCCATGAGCGACTTCCAGCGGCTGATGGACAGCTCGCCGTTCCTCCCCGACAAGTCACGGCCCGGCGGCGCCGACCGAGACGACGTCACGCCGCCGCTCTCTCCGGACGACCTCAAGTACATAGAGGAGTTCAGCAACAAGGGCTGGGGCTTCCCCGGCCCACGGTCGGTTCTGGAAGGGGAGGCCGGGTCCGACCAGTTTCCGCCGGCATCCTGGTTCCTGACCACCAGCGCCACCCTGACCACCAGCACCCTGAGCAGCCCCGAGCACTGCCACAAGTCCCCGCTCCGGGGCCCCGGGTCCGGGGTCGGAGTGGAGCACTACGGGGTTCCCATCCTCCACAGTCCGACCCAAGCAGGGGCAGCGGACCGAACCGCCACCCAGGACCCGGATCTGCTTTATTCCAAAGGTATTGAGGCTGCAACTAACTATTGGTTTAGTTATCAATTATTCTGATGTAACTATTATAAAAATATTTTTTACTAGAGGTGCACCGATTAATCGATTAAAATAGATTTTTTCAACAACCGATTCATCATGATTAATCTGATTTCAGCCCTACTTGATAGATTTTCTTTTAACAGAATTTGAACCGAGTGAAATTAAAATTATGCCACTTAAGATTGTTCTTTATATTAAATTCATAATTTCTCTACATATTTTAAGAATTTAGGTTAATTACTGCTCTTAGTGTGTTCTTTCAACAGAAGCCTCTTTATACTTCAGTTACTAAGATAAGATAAAATGATCTGTTATTAGTTCAATAAGTGGAATATTTAAACTGGACAGGAGTAACAGAAATGAAGACAAACAGCAAGATAATAAGATATTTTCAATAGAAAGTAAACCAAAAATACTCAATAACATTTTGTTTTTGCAGTGCATCGTTTGATAATGGTTTCAAAACAATAATATTGTCGTTTAGCTCTATAATTACTGGGATGACACTGCAAAAGCACAATATGTCACCAAGTATTTTTGTCTAGTTTCTAGTTCAAATATCTTAATACACTGGAAACATAACTGACTTACAAGTAACCTTTCAGCGAGACACAGGAGCTTGTTTTACCAAAATAACTACTTAATGTTGTTTTTAAAAAAGTACTAGTTAATTTTCTAGAGAAATTCTAATAATTCTAAAGAAAACACTGAGCTGATTCTAATACATACCACAGTTACCAAACAAACAAAAATTTTTGCTGCTGCACAAACCAGCACAAACGTTCGACACCAATTTTGTCTGATTTGAAGAAGGTGGGGGGGCCAACTTCACTCAGGTCAATAAATGTCTGGAGAAACAACATGTTGACTAAACAAAATAAATCAACTCCTGCACACTCACGATTAATTGATTACAAAATTATTTGTGATTATTTCAACAATCGATTTGTCTCTACTAATCTGATTAATTGTTTCAGCACTGACGGGCAGCAAACCGCGGCTGGGCGGAGAGGCCGGGGGATCAGACGAGGTGTTCAGCGGTCCGCGGTGGCCGTGTCTCCTGGAGGGCGGCGGACTGCGGACGTCTCCCAGCACGTCCCCCATCTGCTCCACTGTGGGTTACGCCTCCTCTCTGGAGCTGCAGCTTCAGAAAAACCTGAGCGACGACATGAAGGAGGTGGCCATCTCCGTCCGCAACGCCATCCGCTCCCCGCCGGGGCTGGCGGTGCGCGACACCGCCTGCCAGACCAACGGCTTCACCACGCGAGGAACCCAGACGACCCAGACCATCAGCGTCGGCCTGCAGACGGACCTGCTGCGGAACCTGACCAGCAGCCCCCACCGCTGCCTCACCCCGAAGGGTGGCGGCACGCCCGTCTCGTCTCCGTCGCGCGGCACCAGGAAGGTGCAGTACTCGCCGGTGGTGCAAAGCAAGTTCGAGCGACCGTGCTGCTCGCCCAAATACGGCTCTCCAAAGCTGCAGCGTAAGCCGTCCACGTCCGGGAAGAACGAGCCGACAAACAACAGCCGTGCCGCCACGTAAGCAATTAATCAATTACTGATAATTGAAAATGAGCTGAACGTATCCAAAATTCACATTTCGCTTTCATTTCAATCAATCAATCAAATTTTATTTGTATAGCACATTTCAGCAGCAGGGCATTTCAAAGTGCTTTACTCAATTTAAAATAACAATGAAAACAGAAATAGACAGAGATTTTGAAAACGATTAGAAAAAGATAGAAACATTATTGAAAGTAAAAATTAAAAGTAAAAACATTTTAAAACATCTCAAACCTCGACATCATACAAGGATTCTCAAACCTCAGAGTTTTTGTATCTTACAAGGATTCAAGGCATTTCAAAGTTCTTTACACAATTTAAAATAAAAATAAAAACAGATAGAGACAGAGATTAGATAACAATTTAAAATAAAAATAAAAACAGATAGAGAGTTTGAAAAAGATTTAAAAAGATAAAAACATAAGTAAAAATAAAAACATTCAGTTTATCCATAAGCAACTCTAAACAGCATGGTTTTAATTTGAGATTTAAAGACACTCAGTGTTTCGGCTGTTTTACAGTTTTCTGGAAGTTTGTTTGTTTGGATCTCTACTGCTTCTAAAAACAATCTAAGCATTTTAAGAAATCACCCAGCTGTTTCATGGTCGTAAATTAATGGCTTTTGGTGCCTGGAAGATGAGAGGTTTCAAAAAAATCTCTGGAATATAATGTCACAAATCAGAAGGCACTGCCCGTTACCTAGCAACCCCCGAAGCCTAGCCTGTTACCTAGCAACCCAAGTGCAACTCCAGCACATTTGGTCAACTGGTTTTGACTGTGCTGTAGAAAGGCTGCTGGAAAAGACAAGTGTTTTGTTGCTGACTTATCATCCAGAAACCGCTTGCTACTTTCTTGTTGGTTGTGCAGGAGGCTCCACATCTGCTTTTCCTGTGCAATTAAGCACAGGTATGCTTAATTGCACATTTGTTGGCAAGCAATTTTACTTGCAAGTGTAAACGTTGATTTGGCGGCGTGGCCAACAGCAACTTATTTGGATTTGAAGTGACAAGAGGCCCTAAAACAGGAGATCAAAATAGGAAGAACTGACCAAACTATTATTTGAATATGGTCTCAAAACAACAATATTATCATCATCTATCATCTATCGCAATAATTACTAGTTCTTGTTGTCATGACAGCCCCACCGCCACGCCCTCCACCCCCCAGAAGGGGAACAGTGAGTCGGCGTGGGCGCGCTCCACCACCACCCGGGACAGCCCCGTCCACACCACCATCAACGACGGCCTCTCCAGCCTCTTCAACATCATCGACCACACACCGGTCGTCTTCGAGAAGTTCAACAAATCTCCCAGCCGCTCCCGGCCAACGCCGCCCGCCACTGCGGAGCCCAGCCCGGCTCACGGCGCCGCCGCCGCCGCCGCCAGGGGACGCTCGCCCAGCCCGGTGCAGCTGATCGTGGAGACTCAGGGCGACAGGAACCCAGAGGTGGTCAGCATCCGGCAGGACCTGTCCGCGCCGCCGGGATACACGCTGGCCGAAAACGCGGCGCGCATCCTGAACAAGAAGCTGCAGGAGCAGAGCTTCAGGGAGGAGCGGCGGCTGCAGGCGGGCGGACAGGGCGGCCACGGCAGGGATGCCTTCCGGACGGCGGAGACGGACAGAGGGCAGTCTGGATGTATGGAGGTAAATATACAGACGCCCTGGATTCAGCGCTTCATCATTCAGTTTATCTGGCGGCCATGTTTTATGACACACTGACATCATCGCCTCGGATTCCCTGTGAAGACAAACAAGTTTTCAGTCGTAGTCCAGATTACAACATGCACTAAAATGTTGATTTTTTTTTTTTTTTTCTCAGATTGAAAGCACTGACTGATGCGATGGTAATGTTAAAACATTTAGCTCTCCTCAGAAACACTGAGCCTCTCTCCTCTGCTGCATGCTGGGAGTTTCTTCTTCTCTCTGTTTATTCCTGCTGCTTGTAGTCTGCCCTCTGAGCTCCGACTTTTTACTGAAATATGCTTCACTTTGCTGATAACTGGAGCTGTGACGTCAATATTACATAGACTTACAGCTTAAGAGTGAAATTATTAATCAATCTTTTAGGGCTGGGCGATAATTCAATGTTATTATTTTATTGATTATTTGATATTTGAATATTTAAGTTTTGGAAGATAAGTTCTCTGTGTTTCTAGGATTCTGAGTGACGCCCAGGGCGGCCATCTTGATTTAGAGCTTCTATTCACTTGAACTTTGAATTCACGTAAATTTTTTGTGCCATATAGACCTGGATCATAAATCAATAACAATATATATATATTGCAATGGACACATGATCATTATCAATAAATAATACATCTGATCGAATGTTCAATATATAGAATATTCTCTGAACTCCGATCCAGAACCGCACAGCATTCTGGGAAATGTAGACAGAGGAAAGATTTTAACAGCTCAACTAACTAACTTTCTCACTCCTTGGTTACCTAGCAACTCACTCATTGTGTGGTTACCTAGCAACAACTTGTGAGTAACTTACATAGCAGTTTAAAGTTCCACCATAACTGCTAAAAAAACACAAAAAAAACAGCTTAGAGTGAAAACTGTGTATAAAAAAGGAAATATCATGTCACCAGTTTGGCAGAATTTCATAAAAAATGAACAAATAATTATCAATATATACATTTATCGATATCGACTTATATGAAATTCTTATATCGTGATTTTCTTTTCAATCATATCGTCCAGCAAACTACAGTTATTTTTTCTTTTACCGACAAGAACAAAGTCATAATATTACAAGAATAATTCTGTAATATTAGAAGAATAAAATTTAAATTTTATGAGAACAAAACGTGTAAATGAGAAATGTTGAACATCTTGTAAATTTATACTTTGGTATAAATCATACAAAGAAGGAAGTACTTAATTTTCTAACGTGTTGGCATCAAATTATTACTAATAGCAGTGGATATGACATAGTGTATTTCGAATTTTAAAAACTGCTACTGAGCTGGTGACATTAAGTCCTGATAACTTTTGAAGCATTTCAGAAAGGATGAGTGAAATAAACCCCCTTTTTGAAAACATTTTCTTTTTGTAATTTTTATTTTAAAAAACATAGATACAAATCACATCTGATCTGAAGGAGAGCCACATCGCCCAGCCCTACAAATATCACTGAAGTCCATTTAAATCCTTAACCAGAATGCTTAAGCAGTTGCAGTTTGAGTGGCTTGATGAAATCAGAGCTTCAGCCGTTCAGAGAAAATATATCCGCTGTCAATATACTTAATAATAATAATAAACTTATAATGTTTGTCAATGCAATACAAAAATACTTTATCCTGTAAGGAAATTAAATGTTGTATTCTTCAAGAGTTGTTGTGTATGGTGATGCATCTCCAGTAGCAGTCAGTGTTGTTGCGGGACTAAAGAGGCCTCTGACTGAAGAGTGTTGCTACATGACTGTTATGCTAACCGCTAAATTTCCAGGTAGCTGAGGCGATATTTCACAGCAACATGTCCTGTATGACAGCATCTGTAGTATCGCTAATCCACCTCATTTGCTTTTGCCGCCTCATTTTAAATCTTTGTCTGGCCGTATAGCTTGAAAGCTGAACAGAGAGACGCTAAAGTTGGGTTTTTGAGTCATAATCCAGGTAGTATTTCTGCTTTTGAGATGCTCAGAGTTGTAAAAACGACACCTCGTTGCCATGGTTACGCATCATAACAACTCTCCGAAAGTAACAAAGTGTTGGAGCAAAACTTCCTCCAAAACCAGAGGGAATAATTATTCAGCAAATGGTAACACCTCAACCAAAAGATTATGAAATAAATTTTATAAACAAAGCTAATCACAACTACACTGCAAAAACACAAAATCTTACCAATTATGTTTGGTCAATTTATAAATAAGTTGACATTGACGTTGGAATGTTTTATAGTGTTTCAACCAGATGAAGCTAAAACTGCCACTTGAGTTCTGGGTGGAACATATTTACAGACTAAGGGTTGTAAGATGTTTTTTGTTTGTTTGTTTTAGATTTTTGGCTTACATGCTGCTCTGAGTGTGTTGTTCTTCCAGCAAATTACTTTTTAGTGTGTTTACGCCTGTTAACTATTAATCAATAACTAATTTAGTTGACGATTAATCACAATCTATTATTTCAGCCTGTCTTCTGAAAGTAATCAGAATTGATTTTAAGTTATCCGAGTAATAGAGGCTAAATTCAAATGCGCACCACACTTTTCAGATTTTTACATTGAAAAACATGAATAAAAATCCACTTAACTGGAAAGAAACTACAGGATTTTTGTTATTCAATCTCAAAACTCACTGACATGGAAGTTAGCTGTTTCCTCTGCTGCTTTTTATTCCAGGTTTGATTAACTGCTCTGTGATCTGGAGGCTGCAACTCGCCACCCAATGTCTGCTTTCAATTTGCAAATCCTTCTTTTCCGTTGCTCAGTTTTATAAAATAACATTTCCTGCTCTATATCTCCCCCTCCTTCTCCCCCGTTTCCTCGTCTCTCGGCTCGCTCTGTCCCTCCTCCCTTCTGCTGATCCAGAACCACACTGTCATACTAACAACTCCTTGGGGACTCTAATTCTGCTTGTCTCCATGATGTAAGTTCCTCTTCCTCCTCTTCCTCTTCTTCTTCTTCTTCTCCTCCCTTGGCCTGTGGCGGTGGGTTCACCAGGCTCGCGGACCTTTCACCTCCTCCTCATTAATGCATGCTTCACAGGTCAGCAGTGTGTGAAGCCGTCGGCGCGGTCGACACGTTGCGCCATGCCTGTGTTGGCTCTGCTCCTTCGTGGTGATGCATGCTCTGTGTTTATCTCTGTGGGACCCGACTGCTGGTTTTGCATGTTGTTGTCCATTAAATATCAGTTGCACAAATTCCACACAACCCCAATCTGTTTGTTAAAGTATTAAAATTCATCCAGGTGAAACTCAATCACACTTTCTGCACTTAGAATGTGAAACAGCCTCTGTTGTCATTCAGAGCCGGCCCAAAGCATACGCAAGTTAAAGCTGCAGTTTGTAACTTTTAGAAAAATAGGCAGGAAAAAAAATAGCAAAATCTCAATAATTAACAACAAAAGTAACAAAAAAAATGAAATCAGGCAAAATAAAATGTTTCCAAACCAGTTTCCCAAAAATTTTAATAAAAACTGCAGGTGTTTGTCTGATGAGTTTTTTTGGTTAAAACATGTTTGTTTTTCATTCAGTGGGTAGAAAATCCAGAAATTTAACTCAAGTAAAAGTATAAATACTTCATAATAAAATTAACCAAGTAAACGTAAAAAGTGAAGTGTAGTAAAGGAAATACTACACTAGCTACACTAGCTAGTAACTAGCTGTAGCTAGTTACTACTTGCATTTGATTGTGAGACAGATAATCTGTGAAAAAAATCAATGTCTTTTCCTGGCGCTACTATTGTGGTCTGCAAAAATCAACCAATCAGAGCCAGGAGGCGGGTCTTAGCGCTGTCAATCAAACTCATGTACCAATGGTGGAAAAACAACTTACTGTTACATAAAAATAATTTATCCTCCGTCATCGGTAGCTATGCTAACTAGCCTTTGCATTTGTGACAGGCTATGTTGGAGTGAACCAGCTGTAGCATAGCAGAGAGGAAACAAGAGTGATTGACAGAGATAAGACCCTCCTCCTGGCTCTGATTGGTTGTGGCAGATGAGCAAGATTTTATTTTCACAGATTATTTGTCTTATACTGTCACTGGTGATAGTACAGTAATGATGATGTACACAATGTACAGTATACAATGATAGTTGTAACAAATATCTAAAAACAAAAGTGCTTTTTCACAAAGGTTACATACCGCATCTCTAAGCAGCTACTTTTGTCTCCCAGCCACCAGGGGGCTCCCAAGAGCACCAAGCTAGCATTCTGTATATATATATATATAAAAATATAATTTTTTATTTTCTTTTATATGTGTGTGAGTGTAAAGTAACCTGAGTTGTGTTTTATTACAAGTGTGCGGAAGACTTTGTCGATATTCTAATATTGAAAAAACACAATTTCGCATATTTTTTTCTTTAAAAAAATTGCAATAAAAGCTTCAAGTGAATAAGTTTGTTCACGCAATAAGTCATTATAAAACATGCTGTGACGTCGTCCTCCCACCACTTCCTGTCGTCGTCTTCGTCATCCCGTTGTTGGTCATGTAACTCGTGTGATGTGAAAAAAGTCTTCACATCCCACTTTTGTGAAACACACAAATTTCAAAAAACAATTTCTTTTTAAATTTGCTTTTAGCAAATTTATTTTTGTAATTACAACTTGCACTGTTATGTGGTCAATAGAAAGGCAGTCACTGAATAATACAACCAAAACTGATTTTCACATTATTTTTATGGTTGTTACATAAAAAATAGATTGATATCTTCCTGATGTTGGGGAAATATAAAATATAAAACGTATTTTGTTTACTGTAAATTTAGTTTTTATCTACTGATGTTACTTTAATATAATTAAAATAATATGGCACACTTAAATGGCACTCGGCATTTCAAAATTCAAATTATTTATTGTAGATTGCTACATAATAACACTGATATGATGTGAGATAGTTACAAAATGATGCTAATGACAACAGGTATGTTAGAGCAGCTTAGGAATTATAAAACATCTGCTGTTGTGTTGTATGGGGGCCCCAAATGGAAATCTGCTTTGGGCCCCAGAAATGCTTGGGCCGGCCCTGCTCTCATTCACATATTAATGGTGTTTTTGGCAAGTAGACATTTGTGGACTTTAACATTAACATTATAACTTATGTCATGACTTTATTACTCACTTTGTGTGTTGTGCATGTGCTACAAACCACTAACAACAAACAAACTGTTAACTTTTGACACTATCACTCATGTGTTGATGTTAATTATGAAGATGAAATGTTGAAGGGAATATATCAGTTTTTATTCAACTTTTCCTTTTGAACTGGGTTTAATTAATATGTGGATTGGGAATCAATCCAAATATTAATAATGTGGAAGTCGGTATCAGTACCGGATCAATACTAATGTGGTAAAAATTATACTTTAGTCTCAGAATACATCTTGATTTTTTTTTTGTATTATACTTTCTGAATGCCACCTCAAACAAAATCTTATTTTGATTTGATCTCAACAGGTAATTTTTTTTGCAATTTTTTGCACATTTTTGTTTTTCTGTTTTTTCTATTTATCATGTTAATATGTTTTAACAAAATAATTTAAAGGAAAATCCACAAAAACACCTGACAGTCAGAAGTTTGATGATATATAAAACCTAAATAATAAAAAGTATCCTTATTGATATCAGTATTGGTGACTCTGTATTTAGTAAAGATTTGCCGAATTGCACATCTAGTTTAGGCTAGCAACTAATGCTAAAGCTAGTTGCCAAACTACAGAGCCACTTGATAAATTAGAATATTACTGAAGTAATTTTATCACTAAGTGAAACACATTATATAGAATAATTACACTCAGATGGATGTTTGAAAGCCTTTATTTCTGCAAAATTTTGTTTTTCCATTTCCACTTTATTTCTCATACATAAAAATAAAAAATAAATAAGAAACGAGTATTCTGGAAGTATTATTGGATAAGTATAGATCACTGTGAGTTGATGAATAATCATGCAAAACCACAGTTGGGCTCCTAAAACTCATCAGGTTTGTGTGTTTTGATCGTTTGTTCATCTAAAAGTTGCTCCAGTAAAAAATGTCTGGCAGATTTTGCAGGTTGGATGTTTTTCCATTTGAGCTGCTTTTAAATCAGACTAACGCTGTTTCCACCAGGTTCACTTCTACATGTCATGACATCATTTGTGGTGGTTTTCCTTCACTTTTCCAGTGCATTATGAGATTGTTTTTCCTCCAGGTTGATCCGATCGTTTCCTTTGACAAAAGATGAAGATGACTGGTGGCGTTTTTATTTTCCTTTTACAAAATATACTTTTATACACATTTAGCACATTTGTGTTGTAAAAAAACATCAAAATAATTTAATTTAAATGTAAAAACCCTAAATTTAATTTGACCAAGACGGAAAATGTTTAATTTTATTTATGACAATTGTCCCTGGACTGTTGCTTCAAGAAATTATGTTGAATTATTTATGTGCTTTGAACATTCAGATATGTTAGTATTTATTTCCTAGTTAATTTTTATCTCAACAAGTTGTTTTGAAAAAGATGAAGGGTTTTCCAATGAACAAAGACAGACAATTTCTGCCATGTTAAAGAAAATAATAAACATATTTTTAGCTGCTTAATTAACATACAGTTTGAATCTAAAGTAAATATGGCAGATTTAGATTTAAAATATTTTTTTAATTTAATCAGAAAGTTTGCCTCTGATTAGAAATCAGATTTAATACCTCAATAGATAATAAAATAATCTAAAAGGAGATTTATATTTAGTTTTTCTTTACATTTTATTAAATGAAAAGAAATGAAGACGCTAGTATGCATTCAGAAATTCAAGACTTGTGTTTTTCCGTCATTTCCTGTTCTAACGTCTGTTGGGCTGTTTTTCCAAAAAGCTGACATGTTGATTTTAGATCTATGATCTGATGTATTTGTGATAAAAACCTTTGCAAAGTCCTGCAAGCCGCCGTCAAACATCTGGATTTCTGCATCAGCTTAAATCTCATTTTCTGTCGATCACTGCGGCTTGTTTTTCTGTCGATCATGTTGCTTGACAAGTGAAATAAATGCATTTGGTTAGTTCAAGTGAATTTGGAAAACAGTTTGTTGATCCGAAATATTTTAGAAGACTAAAAACAACTAAGAGCTTCAATTAAAGGGGCAGTGTTGGGTAAAATTTACTTTTTTTAGCTTTACGTTATAATTTTATTCCCTCATCAAAAACGTACCTGGATCTTTGCTTTGATTTTTTCAAGCATGTTTGAGAAATCCTATAATCTCCATGGCAACCGTTAAACAATAAAACCTGGGAGGACCTATAGGCGGAGTTTCTTAAAGAGACAGAGGCATTAAATTCCAAGGTCACATTTGATATACGACATTTTTATCACAACTGAAGGTAAAATAGTTACCTGATTTTGCTGTAAAACAATATTACGAGCCTGAAAACACAATTCTTCCCCTCTAAGTTGAGTTTCTGAAGCAGCGAAACTGAAATCGTTTTCAGATTTTTCTCCTCGTCCTCTTTGCCTATTTTAAGCAGAGTAAGTGCTTTTTCTCTGTTTCTCTCTGCTGACATTTGGAGAGAATAGACGCATCAAACTCTTCCAACCTTTACGTTCGACTGAACATTTTTAATCTTCCTCCTTCTACATTAAACATCTTCTACATTAACTGAACTCGACTACTTACATTTTCCTCACCTTGACACTCGAAGTCGTCATTAAAACATCCAGATGTGCTAAATTTCTCATCTGTGTTCCTCTGTTTCTGTTCACCAGAGGTGGGTATAGTGACGTAGATTGAGGTTTTTTTGTTTGTTAAATGATCAAATTATCTTACAATAGAAAATTATGGCAACATCAACAATTATGTCTTTAAATAACCAGGATGTTCACTTTTTACACAGCTATCCAGTGATTTTTACTCAAAAGCTGCACTCAAATCTGCTTTAAATTAATTTATTTGGTTAAATTCAGCAAGCATTTTTACATAGTCTTTTATTATGCTGATAATTTGCAGAAATCACCCAAAATTTTGTTTTGCTACTTCAGCATATTTTCACTCAAGTAAAAAGTATTTGGTAAAAAGTCTATTCGAGTTCTGAGTAACTGATCAAATTATCAATCTATTTAAAAATGACAATATGAGATGGACTGAAATACAAAGTTGAACGGAAATTTTGGTATTTTAAACACAAAAGTGACAATAATTCATGTAGGTAACAAAAAATAACAAAATCAGGCTACATAAATGTTTCAAATTCAGTTTCTTTCAATAAAAAACTTATAAAAAACTGCAGGTGTGTGTCTGTGTCTGGTGAATTTTTGGTTAAAACATGTTTGATTTTTATTCAGTGGTAGAAAATCCAGAAAATTTACTCAAATAAGAGTAAAAATACTTCATAATAAAATTACTCAAGTAAAAGACAGATGTACAGCGTAGTAAAAGTAATTTTTTTCAAAGAAATGACTCACACAGATGTAAGTAGTTACTACCCAGCTCTGGTGTTCACCTTCCTCTTCGTCGCTCAGCTGCAGGCGCCGTGTTGCTCTTCTTCTTCTTCTGCTTCTCCTGACGGCTGCTTGTCGTTGGCAGGACCTGCCTCGGTCGCCGGTGGCGCCGCCTTTGGACTCCTGCTTCCTGCGGCCGGCCCGCCCGGCGAACCGCCGACCCCCGTCACGCTGGGCCGCGCGCTCCCCCTCCTCTTCACCCAGGTGGAGCGAGGGGACGAAGTGGAGGTTCACCTTCCCGCCGATGGGACACAGGAAGCCCATCCTGGAGGGAGAGGAACCGGCGTGACTTATCTCTTCCCCCCTCTTCCTTCGTTTAAGCCGACCCAGTACCTCAGAATCGTCCCCCAGAACGAGAGACCCGTAGAGCCTGAACCGGGGGGTGGGATCTAATACGTAGCACCAGCGGATCACTAAAGGAACCAGGACGTTTTGGAAGAACCTGGAATGTACTGTAATATCATGACGTTCAGTAAATCCATTTCCATCAGTGGTGCCTGTCCAGGTGCGTCTTAATGAATCAGAATATTACAGAAAAAATCTAATTTCTGCAGTAATTCAGTTCAAAACAATCGATTTTTACAGAGTGAAATATTTAACGTGTTTGCTTGTACTGACATGCAAATTTCCCTCTAAACTCAATTCAGTTCAGTTGTGGCTTACAGATAATAAAAATCCTTAGTTCAGTTTTTTGGGAAATTTGAAAGTCACGTAAAAATAGATTTTTAATGTGGATGGATCGATATTAAAGGCCAATATTGATATTTGATATTAATATTGCTGTCATAACCAATATTTACCAATATTATATATATTTCACGTCCGTTTGGACACATTTGGAAAATAAATAAATATAGGTTGTTCATATCGGCTCAGTTTTATTCATCAGTCTGATACTGATGTGTTTAAAAATAAATAAGATTGGTTGATACCGATATTAATGCTGACATCCAATAGCAGTGAGTGTAACAACACATCGAATGAAACCCGACTGAGGACTGTTGCTTTATGAAAGTGTCATGACTAACAGCTCAATATCCGATATTCCAGGTCAACATGTCCTGGATGACATCGTCAGTTGCTGCTGATCCACCTCCTTTGCTTTTGCTGCTCCTTTTTTTTATTGCTGTGGTTGTAAAGCTTCGCAGAGAGACGTTGGAGTTGGGGATGTGATCCTTTCTCTTAATCGACGGAGGAGATGGATTAAATTCCTCCCTCTGTTATTTGAGTTAGTCAGATGCTAATTAGCTCCTCCTTGTTTTAAAGACAAAACGTGTTGCCACGGTTACATATAACCAAAAGTCACTCCAGTTGAACTCCATCAGAAACGAAAAGAAATAATTGTCCAAACATCTTTTTTTTACCTCCTCCAGTAATCCTTTTTTGTTCCTGTATGTGTTAACAGTCACACTTGTAGTTTTTCAGTAGTTTTTCTGAGTACTCTTGTAGCCAAACATTTTGTTGACAAATTTTGTTGACATTGTGTCTTTGTGAAAAGGTAATAAAGTAAATCTAAGTTTATAAAAAAAAGTATGAAGAAAGTTTACAGAATGCAGAATTAACAAAACTACTTCTATATCTTGCCTCCATTAGCAGCCAAATTCTAGAATTCAGTTTTTCCTTCCACTCAACTTTCATCTAGAGGACATTGCTGTGAACAGTAACCTTCTCTAGCAATGACCTTTTCTTTGTTAATCCTATTTTTCATTGATTTTATGTACCGTAATTATCTTAATTAAAAAAAATAAAGTTTGGTTATTTGTTAGCTGAAAGCCATAATGATCAAAATTAATATAAATAAATGCTTGAAGTATCCTCTGTTTTAGTAAATCTGTGTAAGTTTAACTTTTTGAGCTGAATCACTGAAACAAATTAACTTTTTAATGATATTCTAATTAATTGATACGCGCCTGTATGTTTAAGTTACTCATTATCCCTCATTTAAATGTATTGCTGCAGTTTTTAACCTTTTTTCAGGTGAAAACTGCAGGCTTGCTGAACATTGCACTGTTCTTTTCTTTTACCAGTTTATTTTTTTTACATCATTCATGTATCTGAACATGATTTTTTACTTTGCCTGCCTCTCGAGTTCACTTTTCTTTTTCAACTCAAGAAACAGAAACAAAAACTAAACAAATTTTTCTGTATTCTTCCGGCCTGCAGAGGAAACCCATGATGTCATTTCCGATGCTACCGTCCTTATTTATTTCTGCGTTAAGATGAATGTTTGTCTCTGTTGACTTGATGAACCTGAAGAAACTTATGCATATTTGGAAGGCAAAATAAAACCAGTTTAAAACCAGTTTGCATGCCTTTTGAACACTAGCACTTTAGTGCATGTACATCCGAGCTCTAGTCTTTTGTGGTCACTCGGCTCGGCCGTGATGAAAAACTCATTGCAAAGGGAAACTCGAGCTGATTTTGTTGTCACATGAAATTCCAGTTTTTAAGTAAATTATTGTACCTTCTAGGCTGTCTTTGTTACTGTTGGATATCAACTTTTTTTCTTTTGACAAGAAAAATGGATTGTGAAAACAAAATATGAATGTTTTAAATGGAACGTCTATGTAAAAAAAAATGTCTAACAATCTATAGTCTTATGAAAATATTAAATGGTAATAAACAAGAATGTGTATTTACAAGTTCCCCTCTGGTTTCATGTGATTATGAGTTGCAGGATGATCCCGGACGAGCCCCCAGTTTTTCCCTTGTTTTTAGAACATGAATTAACTTTTCAGCAAGACTTAGGAGCTTTTTTCAGTAAATAGTTCCTTAATATACATTTTAAGAAGTACTAGTGCCACTGCTAGATTACTTCACTTATAAAAAGATATTTTCCCATTTTATAAATTAAATAATCTGCCAGCAGAACTAGTACTGTCTTTTTTATTAGCAATTTTCAAGAATTATTGACTTAAAAGTGCCAAAAAGCTACTTGTATGTTAGTTTTATCTTATTTTAAGTGTGCTAAGATATTTGCACTAGAGATTAGACAAAAATACTTGGTAAGACTTTGTGTTTTTATAGTGTATTATATGAAAAATGATTTCAAAATAATTTATCCAATAATTACTGGGACAACACTGCAAAAACACAAAATCTTATCAGATATTATTGTCTAGTTTGTGCAATTGTTGTAGTACACTTGAAATAAAACAAAACTAAATTTAAATCAATAAATTGAGTTTGTTTTAAGTCAATAACTGCTTAATATTGATTAAAAAAGTTCTAGTTCTATTAGCAGATTATTTAACTTTTAACAAGATATTTTTCTCATGTTATAAGTAAAATAATCTGGCAGTAGAAGTAATACTTTTTATAAATTTTCAAGAATTATTGATTTAATATTGAAAAGTTACTTGTAAGTTAGTTTTGTCTTATTTTATGTGCACTAAGATATTTGCACTAGAGATTAGACGAAAATGCTCGGTAATATTTTGTGTTTTTGCAGTGTTGGATGTTTGAACATAACCATTACAATCTAGCGAGAGTTTATAATTGCATTCAAGGTTTGGGGAATAAGTTGATTTGACTAGACTTGTGGTTCTACAAGCACGTATTGAAGTGACAAGAAGAAAAGCGGTTGAAGTTGGTGAAAATTCACATCTGATGAAGAAATTAATAAATGACTTTCTGTAAAAAAAAAAAAATAATAATTATCTGGAAATCTAAAACACACCAATTGGTTCCCGGAAAAAGTGTAAACACATGGTGGATTGTACCCCTTGTGATTTAAATGAGTTTTCTATTCATGCTGATCCCGAACCGTGTGTGTGTGTGTGTGTGTGTGTGTGTGTGTGTGTGTGTGTGTCTGTGTGTGTGTGTGTGTGTGTGTGTCTGTGTCTGCAGATTACAGTGTAGCGCACAGGATTACAGTGGGTCAGGCGGGAAGGACACAGAGAACGTAAATAAGAAGATTTCATCCTCCCAGAAGTCAAATCCTCTTTTATTATGGTCATACATGTGTCATCTTAGTCATGTTTCCCAGCATGTCACACAAGATAAACTCCAGAAAAATACACTGAGTTATTTATATAATGGTGATATAAAGACATTACTGTGAGAATCTGTAAAGGAGAATCATTTTATATTCTGGAGATACTGGATTATTTGGGGGTTTTATTATCTGTTATACTCATCAAAATTACAAGAAACAAAGACTTGGAATATATTAACACTATATGTGTGATGATTCTATGTCACTTTTATGAAATATTAACATTTTTTTAGATGTACTGTTATAATCCATTACTGTAAATTCTTAACTTAATTATCCTGTGCGTTCTGTGAACATATCTTAAAATCTATATCTCAAAACTTCCTCAAATATCTTATTTATCTTTACAAAAAGTAAGAAACCCAGAGTTTGATTAGGGTTTCTAACCTCAAGCTCAGAATTAAATCACAACAGTAGTTGCGTATCCATTCATCATAAAATTGCACAATTTGACAATTTGAAAATAAATTTGTGTAATGGAAACACAACAATTTTGGGGAAAAAAAATTAAGATTTTCAATAGAAACACCATAATTTTAAAATTGGTGTTTTTTCCAACATTAGTGGAATATTGAAATGTTTTTGCATACATTTGTAAATGAAATGAAGCTAGAGTGTAAAATTTCTGCTTCTTGTTGGCACTAAGGATCTGCGTTTCCTGTAAACTTATACGAATTATAATTACAAAAATAAATTTGTTAAATCGTAACATGCCAATTTAAAAAGAACTCACGTTTTTCAAAAACAGTTTTGGTGCTAGGATTAGGTCTTTCTCTGACCGTATTGAAAGTGGTTTATTTTTCAAATCTGGAATGGAAACCCTTTTTCTACATCACACAAGTCACCTGATCAACAATCAGATGTTACTACTTGTGGAAACCACAAAGAAGAAGAAGAAGACAGGAAGTAATTGGAGGATGATGGTGTTACATGTTTTTTAATGATTTTAAAAAACTTATTTATAGGTGATTTTAACTGCATTTCTTTTTAATGGAAACACATCAATTACATAATTGTGTTTTTTTTTTTACTTTAGCTGCCTTTCCTTTATAAATGTGTGCAAAACTTTATTGATACTCTGCTAATGTGGAAAAACAAAATTTCGCAATTGTGGTGTTTCAATTAATTAAGAAATTAATATCACATGTAAATAATGTCATTCAGGTGATATGTCACTATGAAACATGTCATCCTGTTACCACTTCCTGTCATCTTCTTCTTCATGGTTTCCATCAGTAGTAAGATCCAGTTGTTGATCATGCGACTCTTGATGCGAAATAAATGCTTACATTGCAGTTTTGAGGAATTAACCAATTTTTATACAACTGAAAAATTGCAAAATCCGAGCACCAAAACCTTTTATCTAAATTGGCGTTTTTATTTTGCCTTTTTTTCCTCAAATCTCAAGAAACGCAGCTAGAGAGTGAAAAACATCTGCTTCTTGTCAGCACTAAGACATCAGAGAGCTTCTGAAAATGGGTAAAGGGATTGATGGAGTGGATGAAGCAGCGAGCTGAGGGCCCAGGATGCCTTTAATAAATAATGAATGTGGCCCCGGCTGCAGGCTGGGAGCCGCTGGTGCCTCTGAGTGGGTCAGCAGAGGGGACAAGAAGAAGAGGACGCTTTACTTTTACTTCCCTCTGCCCTCAGAGGAACTCACCACTGCTGAATAATTTACAGCAAACCCTCTGCTCACTCAGAGACACTCTGCTGCTATCTGGAGACTGACCTCTCCTTTGATGTTGGATGTCAGCAGCAGGAAGGAGGCGACCCAAGAGATGTAAAAGTTGCACCGAGAATATCAACAGACACAGGAAAGAGAAAATAAACACCATATAGATGTGACATGCAGGAAAAGTTTGATTATTTTAGGTAATGTTGGGAAGAAAATATTAATCTGGCTAAATTTCGAAAAACAACTTGGCTCTATTCTCTTCCCGGTCCCGGATTCTCTTCCTCTCTCCCGGCCACGTGTGGGGACAGAAACACAACAATGCGCTTTGACGTCACGGAAGTACAGAACTTAATCCTATCAGAAGAAAGTAAAAGACAGAACAGAGTAATACAGAAACACAGACATACATTGGTTACCTGAGACAACAAGACAGACAAAACATCAAGGACATGTCCTCGGAGAAAGAACAACTGAGATCAGCTATTATTTCTGAATTATTTTCCCCAGAGCATAAACTTTTATCCTTGTAGGCGTGCTCTCCTCCTTAATCTATTCAAAGAAGGTGTACCTCGGCTCGACCAACTGGAAGTTGTCTCTGACCGTTTTTGAATATAGTACCGCCCTTGAAATTTTGTTCGAACGATCAAAGAGAAGTTTCTTTTTCTTTCTTTAGTGAAGTTAAACAGATCCCTCAAGTCCTGCTGAGTTTTATGACTTTTAGATGTCTTAGGAGACGTAGTTGGAATTCCCTGTTAATCCATCCAAAACAGATAAAGGCGGACATGTAAGCTTTTAAACAAATACTTTTCGGGTAAACTACAGTTCAATGTGCCAGAATAGGTTATAAATTCAACTATACTCAGGCCACTTCACTAAATCAGGTTACCTCCTATAACCTGAAGATCCCTTTAGTTTTAATTTATTTCCTTTATGCCTTCTGCGCAAGGAGAACCACTTCAAAGCATTTCACAAATATCTGTGAAACTCTGGTTTCTCCAGCTCTTCCAGAACCACATTTTAACTCTTTATTTTAATCCACTATATGGTTAACTCCAGAGATTAATATGCTTTTTCTCTGTTATTCCCTCCAAAGTCCTCTTTGATATTAAACTAATACAATAACTCTAATGTCTACAGAATATAATCAGATACAATTCTTGTTTTCTAATATAAAACAAAGCATTTTCAAATACATTCTTTATCAACTAAGTTAATTCTAAAACTACTTAATACAATATTCAGTGAGAGCATGCAGTAAAAGTTCATAAGTTTGCAGTTCAATAGTTTAACATACCAATTGTTTGCTAAAGGCTCTTTATTTCCTGAGACCTGAGTGTCTCCTGTCCTCCCAAGATGTCTGAAAAGATAGGAGCCTCTACCTCCACAGATATATTGTTTTACAACGTCCTAAAAGGTTTTGTCAATCTATCACTTGTTCTTTGATATTTTGAACCCAGCCATGGCTCTTCCTGCCAATTGAACTGACCCACACAACCTTCTTCAAAATTTAAGTAAAAGATTCAGCTAACTAAACACTAAAAGATGGTTATATTTTCTAAATGCTAAAAACGATTATATTTCCTCAACAGTAACTATTTGCTAAAAATTGACTGAAAGAGAGAATTTGTGTTTCATTGTTAAAATGAACAACCTGAGCTGCTGCACATTTTTATACAAATCTGATCGATTTGTGTTTTTGCAGTTGATATAATGTATTAAACATGAAGCTGTTTGGATCGACTCCTGCATGACTTCCACCAACATTGGTTGTTTCCATGATGGTTGTCAGGTGCAAAACACCAGCAAATGGCAATATGAACTGCAAACACATTAATGATTCAAACTCCAAAACATAAAAAACAAACACAAATTCACGAGAAGTATTTTTTTCATTTGAAGTTATTTTGTTGATTGTAGGATTTTGCTTCTATTTTCTGTAGGTGCAGCATTCTTTTCTGACTTGTAGCATTTTTCTCTTGCATTTTTACTTATCTGTCTATTTGGAGTTTGCAACATTCATGTGTTTGTAGCTCATTTCTACAATTTGGTAAGCTGAAATTTTTCGGTTTCAAAAGTCAAAAATATCTGACTTGTGGAAATTTTCAAAAACAAATTCAACTTTACATCAGATTTATTTTTAGTGTTTTATTATTTTCTGTAAAAAAAAAAATAATAATAAAATAAATAAATAGATCATTAACGTACTTATTTGAAATCAAACGGTTTTCACCCAATCACAATTTCCTTCTTTGTTGCTAGGCAGAGGGCTCAGAGATTGGAATTTAAATCAGCCAATCATATCACTCGCTCCTTTAACTTGGTTGATTTTGG
Organism: Poecilia picta; assembly: GCA_033032245.1. Lineage (NCBI taxonomy): Eukaryota > Metazoa > Chordata > Actinopteri > Cyprinodontiformes > Poeciliidae > Poecilia > Poecilia picta. Next base: position 9,366,226 of record CM065369.1, read on the forward strand.
AGTGACAAGCTCCGCCCCCTTCTGAGGACTAACCAATCAGAGCTCAAGCTGCTTGTCCGGTTCTGGCAGCGGGTCAACTTGATGAACTTGAGACCCGCAGAGAGGCTCCTAGCGTAAGGTAGGGAAATACTTTAGTTTGTCAATTTATGGTGTAATTCCGAACGTTGAATTTTAACTTAAAGTTTAATTATCTAGCTAAGAAAATTACCCAGAACAAATGGCGTCATTTAGGTTTTTCAGCTCTTCTATGCCGCTTTAGACCAGAAATAAACAAGAGGAGGCAGCTTCTAGTTTCTGAGCTCTAATTTAAATTAACACTGACAAAGTCTATTTTCTGTAGCTTTCCAGTCAAAGTTCAGTTTAACATTTGTTTTATTGATAGCACAGCTACTTTCAAGTCCTCTGTGCAAAGCAACATGGAGGCTGGGATGGTGTTTTTCTCCTCAGCTGAATAATCTCATTTCTTCCCGTGCAGTGGGGCGGTTTTCCTGGAAAACATTGCAGACTTCCTGAGCTCTCCACTAATGTGATAAATGTATTTAAGGACGAAATGATTCATCAGTTTTAGACTTGAAACATCACTCTTACATCACTGTCTATGGTATAAGTATTTGACAAGAGCATGAGTTTCTGCAGTGTAGTGTTTAGCATGTTTGCTTCACACGCAAAGGCCTCTGGTTCAAAAACAGATTTTGTAGGTTATGTATTTCTTAGTCAAACTCAAGGCCACACGGACCACATGTAGCCACCTGAGTGAAGTTGGTCCCCCCACCTTCTTCAAATCAGACAAAATTGGTGTCAAACATTTGTGCTGGTTTGTGCAGCAAAAAAATTTTGTTTGTGCCGCTCTCATTTTAAAGATATAAAGAAATGTTTCTAGAGGTCATCCAAGGTCAACCAACCCCCCACCTTCTTCAAACCAGACAAAATGGGTGTCAATCAACTCGGCTACGTTTGTGCCGGTTTGTGCAGCAATTTTTTTTTGTTTGTGCTGCTTTGGCTTTGAAGCTATTAATGAAAATGAAAGATCAAAAGGTCAACCAGCCCCCCAAGCTTTTATGAAATCCAACTTTATATCCTTAAAATGATAGCAGCACAAACAAAAATGTTTGCTGCACAAACGTAACACTAAGGTTTGACACCAAATTAGTTTGATTTCATAAAAGTGAGGGGGCTGGTTGACATGGAACAATGTCAAGTACTTACATCACAAATCCTCTTAAAGACCACAGTAACTTGGTGAACACACTGTCAAAATTACACTAGTGCCTAATTTCACATTACAGTCCACAAACTAAGCTTGTGATCAAAGAATGTATTGAATATGTCAGGGGAAGAGACCAATGGTTCTACTGAGACTTGAACTTAGATCGCTGGATTCAAAGTCCAGAGTGCTAACCATTACACCATAGAACCGCCAAGTGACAATTGAAGTAAAGTAGTCTTGATTTCAAAGATACCTACATTGAAGAGGAACAGAGGAAAGAGCTTGAGTTTCTGTAGTGTAGTGGTTATCACGTTTGCTTTACACGCAAAAGGTCTCTGGTTCAAAACCAGACAGAAACAGATTTTGTGGTATATAGGGTGTAGTGAGACAACAAGTTTCTTCACCTTTCATGATGGTTCATTTACCAATCAACTTCAATGTAGGTATCTTTGAAATCGAGACTACTTTACTTCAATTGTTGCTTGGCGGTTCTATGGTGTAATGGTTAGCACTCTGGACACTGAATCCAGCACACTGAGTTCAAGTCTCAGTAGAACCATTGGTCTCTTGCCCTGAAATCTTCAATACATCCTTTGATCACAAGTTTAGTTTGTGGAGTGTAATGTGAAAATAGGGCTACTATAAGTTTGACAGTTTGCTCACAAATTACTGTGCTCTCTGAGAGCATCTGTGTGAAGTATTTGACAATGTTCCATGTTTATCTTTATTAGTCTCTATCAAAATTTGGATCATCTACCATCAATAGTGGCGACAACATGAGTTTCTCTAGCGTAGTGATTATCACGTTTGCTTTACACGCAAAATGTCTCTCGTTCGAAACCAGACAGAGACAGATTTTGTAGGTTATGCGTCTCATAAGGTGTAGTGAGACAACAAGTGTCTTCACCTTTCATGATGGTTCATTTACCAATCAACTTCAATGTAGGTATCTTTGAAATCGAGACTACTTTACTTCAATTGTTGCTAGGTGGTTCTATGGTGTAATGGTTAGCACTCTGGACTTTGAATTCAGCGATCTGAGTTCAAGTCTCAGTAGAACCATTGGTCTCTTTCCCTGACATCTTCAATACATCCTTTGATCACAAGTTTAGTTTGTGGACTGTAATGTGAAAATTAGGGACTACTATAAGTTTGACAGTTTGTTCACCAAGTTACTTTGCTCTCTGAGAGCATCTGTGTAAAGTATTTAACAATCTTCCATTACTTAGTCTCTTACAAAATTTGAATCATCTATCACCAAGAGAGGAAAGAGCTTGAGTTTCTGTAGTGTAGTGGTTATCACGTTTGCTTTACACGCAAAAGGTCTCTGGTTCAAAACCAGACAGAAACAGATTTTGTGGTATAAAGGGTGTAGTGAGACAAGTGTCTTCACCTTTCATGATGGTTCATTTACCAATCAACTTCAATGTAGGTATCTTTGAAATCGAGACTACTTTACTTCAATTGTTGCTTGGCGGTTCTATGGTGTAATGGTTAGCTCTCTGGACTCTGAATCCAGCAATCTGAGTTCAAGTCTCAGTAGAACCATTGGTCTCTTCCCCTGACATCTTCAATACATCCTTTGATCACAAGTTTAGTTTGTGGACTGTAATGTGAAAATTAGGGACTGCTATAAGTTTGACAGTTTGTTCACCAAGTTACTTTGGTCTCTGAGAGCATCCGTGTAAAGTATTTAACAATCTTCCATTACTTAGTCTCATACAAAATTTGAATCATCTATCACCAACAGAGGTAAGAGCTTGAGTTTCTGTAGTGTAGTGGTTATCACGTTTGCTTTACACGCAAAAGGTCTCTGGTTCAAAACCAGACAGAAACAGATTTTGTGATATATACGTCTTATAGGGTGTAGTGAGACAACAAGTGTCTTCACCTTTCATGATGGTTAATTTACCAATCAACTTCAATGTAGGTATCTTTGAAATCGAGACAACTTTACTTCAATTGTCGCTTCACGGTTCTATGGTGTAATGGTTAGCACTCTGAATCCTGCAATCTAAGTTCGAGTCTCAGTAGAACCTTGGTGTCTTCCCTTGACATCTTAAATACATTCTTTGATCACAAGTTTAGTTTGTCAACTGTAGTGTGAAATTAGGCACTAATGTAAGTTTGACAGCGTGTTCACCAAGATACTGTGGTCTTTAAGAGGATTTGTGGTATAAGTACTTGACATTGTTCCATGGCAATCATTTGGTGAAATGGTTAGCAATCTGTACTTTGAATCCAGTGATCTGAGTTCAAGTCTCAGTAGAACCATTGGTCTCCTCCCCTGACATCATCAATGCATCCTTTGATCACAAGTTTAGTTTGTGGACTGTAATGTGAAATTAGGCACTACTATAAGTTTGACAGTTTGTTCACCAAGTTACTTTGGTCTCTGAGAGCATCTGTGTAAAGTATTTAACAATCTTCCATTACTTAGTCTCTTACAAAATTTGAATCATCTACCACCAACAGAGGAACAAGCTTGAGTTTCTGTAGTGTAGTGGTTATCACGTTTGCTTTACACGCAAAAGGTCTCTGGTTCGAAACCAGACAGAAACAGATTTTGTGGTATATATGGTGTAGTGAGACAACAAGTGTCTTCACCTTTCATGATGGTTCATTTACCAATCAACTTCAATGTAGGTATCTTTGAAATCGAGACTACTTTACTTCAATTGTTGCTAGGTGGTTCTATGGTGTAATGGTTAGCACTCTGGACTTTGAATCCAGCGATCTGAGTTCAAGTCTCAGTAGAACCATTGGTCTCTTTCCCTGACATCTTCAATACATCCTTTGATCACAAGTTTAGTTTGTGGACTGTAATGTGAAAATTAGGGACTACTATAAGTTTGACAGTTTGTTCACCAAGTTACTTTGCTCTCTGAGAGCATCTGTGTAAAGTATTTAACAATCTTCCATTACTTAGTCTCTTACAAAATTTGAATCATCTATCACCAACAGAGGAAAGAGCTTGAGTTTCTGTAGTGTAGTGGTTATCACGTTTGCTTTACACGCAAAAGGTCTCTGGTTCAAAACCAGACAGAAACAGATTTTGTGGTATATAGGGTGTAGTGAGACAAGTGTCTTCACCTTTCATGATGGTTCATTTACCAATCAACTTCAATGTAGGTATCTTTGAAATCGAGACTACTTTACTTCAATTGTTGCTTGGCGGTTCTATGGTGTAATGGTTAGCTCTCTGGACTCTGAATCCAGCAATCTGAGTTCAAGTCTCAGTAGAACCATTTGTCTCTTCCCCTGACATCTTCAATACATCCTTTGATCACAAGTTTAGTTTGTAGACTGTAATGTGAAAATTAGGGACTACTATAAGTTTGACAGTTTGTTCACCAAGTTACTGTGCTCTCTGAGAGCATCTGTGTAAAGTATTTAACAATCTTCCATTACTTAGTCTCATACAAAATTTGAATCATCTATCACCAACAGAGGTAAGAGCTTGAGTTTCTGTAGTGTAGTGGTTATCACGTTTGCTTTACACGCAAAAGGTCTCTAGTTCAATACCAGACAGAAACAGATTTTGTGATATATACGTCTTATAGGGTGTAGTGAGACAACAAGTGTCTTCACCTTTCATGATGGTTAATTTACCAATCAACTTCAATGTAGGTATCTTTGAAATCGAGACAACTTTACTTCAATTGTCGCTTCACGGTTCTATGGTGTAATGGTTAGCACTCTGAATCCTGCAATCTAAGTTCAAGTCTCAGTAGAACCTTGGTGTCTTCCCTTGACATCTTAAATACATTCTTTGATCACAAGTTTAGTTTGTCAACTGTAGTGTGAAATTAGGCACTAATGTAAGTTTGACAGCGTGTTCACCAAGATACTGTGGTCTTTAAGAGGATTTGTGGTATAAGTACTTGACATTGTTCCATGGCAATCATTTGGTGAAATGGTTAGCAATCTGTACTTTGAATCCAGTGATCTGAGTTCAAGTCTCAGTAGAACCATTGGTCTCCTCCCCTGACATCATCAATGCATCCTTTGATCACAAGTTTAGTTTGTGGACTGTAATGTGAAATTAGGCACTACTATAAGTTTGACAGTTTGTTCACCAAGTTACTTTGGTCTCTGAGAGCATCTGTGTAAAGTATTTAACAATCTTCCATTACTTACTCTCTTACAAAATTTGAATCATCTACCCACCAACAGAGGAACGAGCTTGAGTTTCTGTAGTGTAGTGGTTATCACGTTTGCTTTACACGCAAAAGGTCTCTGGTTCGAAACCAGACAGAAACAGATTTTGTGGTATATAGGGTGTAGTGAGACAAGTGTCTTCACCTTTCATGATGGTTCATTTACCAATCAACTTCAATGTAGGTATCTTTGAAATCGAGACTACTTTACTTCAATTGTTGCTTGGCGGTTCTATGGTGTAATGGTTAGCACTCTGGACTTTGAATCCAGCACACTGAGTTCAAGTCTCAGTAGAACCATTGGTCTCTTGCCCTGACATCTTCAATACATCCTTTCATCACAAGTTAAGTTTGTGGAGTGTAATGTGAGAATAGGGGCTACTATAAGTTTGACAGTTTGTTCACAAATTACTGTGCTCTCTGAGAGCATCTGTGTGAAGTATTTGACAATGTTCCATGTTTATCTTTATTAGTCTCTATCAAAATTTGGATCATCTACCACCAATAGTGGCGACAACATGAGTTTCTCTAGCGTAGTGATTATCACGTTTGCTTTACACGCAAAATGTCTCTCGTTCGAAACCAGACAGAGACAGATTTTGTAGGTTATGCGTCTCATAAGGTGTAGTGAGACAACAAGTGTCTTCACCTTTCATGATGGTTCATTTGCCAATCGACTTCAATGTAGGTATCTTTGAAATCGAGACTACTTTACCTCAATTGTCACTTGGCGGTTCTATGGTGTAATGGTTAGCACTCTGGACTTTGAATCCAGCGATCTGAGTTCAAGTCTCAGTAGAACCTTTGTTGTCTGCCCTTGACATCTTCAATACATTCTTTGATCACAAGCTTAGTTCGTGGACTCTAATGCAAAATTTGGTACTAGTATAAGGGGGTTTTTACACAACAACGATCCAACAAAAGCAGAATATTTGTTGGATTGTTTACACGAAAATGTTCTAATTATGATCTGTGTTTACACAGTAACTGTACACATTGAAATCGTGTAATGCTCTCGCTGCCCTAGTGTATGCTAGGTTCTTTGAAACTGAGTGCGCATGTATTTAAAAAAAGGTTGTACTTGAAGACATGTGGATGGACCTTACCACAGGGACCGCGTTTCATTGGCTAATGCCCATTTTACGTCACAGCGCAGCTGCCACGTGCTTGACCGTCTCACAAACACAAGCTACTGTAGTAAATATATGCCGATGTACATTGTGGACTAGCAGACCGGCAGAAAGTTTTTACGTCAAGACTTGAAAAACAATGGTACTCCGTCAGTGGGGTTTCTGTACAGGCAATGTCAGGTATCCTGATCGTATTTGTGGAACTAAAACTCACAGATTTCCAAAATCTGAAACGGCTGCTTGGATCAAAGCTTGAGCACGACCGCATTTGCAGCTCAACTGTCATAGGATCAATAAGAGATGTTGTTTATGTTCAGCTACGTAGACTCATTTTGCCCCCCCAAAATAAGTCGATCCCCCCCCGCCCCCCCCCCCGTTAAACTTGTCTGGAGCCAGGCTGTTCCGTAATTCTCTAGATAAGAGCTGAACAAGCAGCGGTGTATTTCGTCACCTGGGCTGAAGAGACGCTGAGGGAACCGTATCTGATGGGGAGGCAGTAACACCAGCATTGTGAATAGTTTCTTCTTCTGGTGATTGTAGGAAGCAGCCATGTTTTGCGTCATACTATGCATGAGCTGGGGATTCTCTGGAAGAAAAGATCTGTTTTCTCTGTTTACACGACAACGGAAAACGGTAGGTTTCAGAAACATCGCACTCTGGAACCTGTTTTCAAGTCAGCCGTTGCCAGAGAAAACATTCGGTGGTTTCGTGTAAATGCTCACTGCAAACGCAACAAAACTCTTCCGTTTTCCCCCCGAAATCGTTGTCGTGTAAACGGGGTCTAAGTTTGACAGTTTGTTCACCAAGTTCAGGGTTTCCCCCAGACAACATGCTAAGCCCAGTGGTCAAAGCAGTCCACCGTGTTTTTGTATTAAAAGATATTAAGTTGACAGGAAAGGTAAAAATATTACTGTGTGATTATATGTTACGGGAAAAGATCTCCAGTGAAATGCTATTTAAACCCACAACTAGTATTAAAACAACAAATTTGAACTTCTGTTTAATCCAAATTAAATCAGCGGCTCCATTAGGGCTTCAGGGGCCCAATAAACACTAATATTTTAAAACAGACCACAGATACATAAATGTAGCATTTGTTTATTGAGATTATCAATGCTGTTACATTTTATTTAATTGATAGATAAATGATTTTAAATTGTTTCATATTTAAAAACAAGATTTTAAGAAGCTGGCAAGTTTACTTTGTAAAACTTCAAAGAACAATATTCATAGTTAGATTGTTTTTTTTTCCCATAGCAAGAAGCTGATGCTGTGAATTTAATCTTTGAATTTACAAACACAAATTAGTAAACTGCAATTGAAACTACTCCCTTCTCCTATATTTCACTAAATCTAACACAGAAGCTGTTAGAGGTGCTGATAATTTTAGCAGCTCGAGGGGCCCCTAAACCAAATTCTGCTCAAGGCCTCATGCAACCTTGGACCGGCCCTGTAATCTGCTGCACTAGGCAGAGATGCGCAACAAACGGGAGATTTAATGGCCCTTACCAAGCCCCGCCCAGAAACGCCCCTCGGACTTCATGTCTCACAACCCAAAGCTTTAACACGCCTAGTTAACATGGCGTCGACTGACTGCAGAGTAGTGATGGGCAAATGAAGCCTCGTGAAGCAATGAAGCTTTCCAGCCTTTTGCTTTGCCAAAAGGTTCATACTCGATGCTTCATTCATGACTCACTAGTGACATCTGGTGGTGAAACTGTAACAACCTTATCACTCAGTTGGATCATACTTCCAAAAATTTCTAAATGCAATATTGTCACAAAGTTTTCATCAAACTCATATTTAGTAACAGGAGAATCAATTAAATCATATTTAATTGTCATGTTTTAATTATTAAAATGATTTGTAGCCAATCTAATCCTTGACCATCAGTGGTTGTGTTGGGTTTTCTTTTATGTCATGGACTTATTTGACAATGAAGGTATGTTGTACTTCAATGTATTGGGAATTGAGTGATTGTTGAGGCAGACTGAATATTTTTAGTGAAAAACTTGCTTCCTGAAAAACTCATCTTGGGAGTTCTAGTTCTGGTTTTTAACAGTACAAATAAAGTTTGCCTCTTGCATTGGTTTTTAGTTGTTTTTGATGTGTGAATCTGATGTATCTCCTGATCAAACAAAAATAGAGAAACATGAGAGGTTTTTCTCTTTTTTGACGGTTCCATTTCAACCAGTGCTGATGAAAACGGCTCTGCTGACGCGCTACCAAACCACCTACTGCAACCCACAAAGCAACAGGGATCATAGTGCTTTTATTTTGAAAAACAATACGCAAAATGAAGCAATGACTTGGCAGATGTATTGCGAGGCCTCGTTTGTTGCTGATCACGTGATTTTGCTTAATGTGACACAAGCTCCGAAGCGGGGCTTCATCGGAGACGCCCCCTTGTTACTCGGTACTCCTAGAAGCCTCGCTTCAAATAGCCCATCACTACTGCAGAGTATTTCTGAGTCGGTTAGTATTTCTGCCGGATTTTCACAAAATATCAGCCACGACAATAGACAGGGGAACCAACAAGTTCATGTCATCTTTTCTGGAAGATGTCACGCGATGCCTCCAACATTGTGGCGTTGCAGCTAAAAGCTACCGATTGATGAGGAAAACGGCAGATCCTCAGACCCTCAGCTTAAATATAGCTGTGGACAAGATCACTGATGCCTGTTGTTCTTGCAAGGCTGGGTAAGTCGGACATTCATGGTTTTGAGGGTGATTTTGAAATGAGTGATTTTTGTTGTTTGCAAATGTTGAATGTGCCTCGGTCTGCTGTGATAGGACAGTGCAGAGCAGTGCTAGCTGCTGCACTCTGCTAGCTGCTGCACTCAGTGCTAGCTGCTGCACTCAGTGCTAGCTGCTGCACTCAGTGCTAGCTGCTGCACTCAGTGCTAGCTGCTGGCTAACACGGTTAGCGTGGCTAACGCGATTACAGTTTAGTAAAAAGCCTTTTCAGGTGAAATAAAATCTTTAATGTATGTCAGATAGGAAACACATTGCATATTGATCTGTTCAGCTAACGTAAGGCTGTAACAGGCTTCAGGATGTAGACGTTGTATGGGTGCTGCCATTATGCTGTACATGGCTAAAAGGTTTTCATAATTGATGTTTATTATTGACTTTATTTTTTTCATTCACTAAACACAAAGAAAGCAAAGCAATAATACTTACACCAGCAGACAATCCTTTGTTCTTTTGATTCTACGATGGTATCTGCAAACGCGGTCGTGAAAAAGGTTAATCCAAGCGAGCCCATAGATAGAGAAAAAATTGTAATTTATTGCACAGTTAATTGATTTATTGCTTATTGTGATGAGCTTAAGTTCAAACTTAAAAAAAAAATATTTTCAGTTTTAAAATAAAACTTTGTGCAAACCTTGTGGCTGCAATTTAGCTCCATATTTTTCTGAGTGAATATTAATTAATCATGTTTTTGTGTTTTCGTTTAGTTTCCTGCTGCAGTTTTAATTTAATCTGCTCGTCAAACAATCACATAAAATTCCCAGCAGAGCTGCGAGTTCGGTTGCGCCATCTGTCTTTGCCTTTCATGATTGAAAACAAAGAGAGGACCTTCATTAAGTGCCTTATTAGTTCCTCCTTTTGTTTTTGTTTGTGGAGTTTGCCTCGGACGGCTCTGGCACAAATCCAGCGCAGTGCATTCATTCACCGCCCAGCAGCCCAAATGCTCACGGGTATAGAGACAATCCTTCAGGGAAGCAACAAAGCAGTTTGGAGTCTCTTTTTTTATCAGTGGGAAGTCACAAATAATGAGCTCAGAAAAAGTCACATTTTTAAGGAACATGAAAGCTGAAGGTCTCTATTAACCGCCAGGTCTAAAGAAATCCTTAAGATTTCTGCAACGAAGCAACTAAATTATTGAATATTGTAACGTATTAGTCTTTTTGAGATGACATCTACAAAATCCATAATATTAGAAAAGAACAGAATTTGTTTTAATTTTCCATAAGGTCACACATCTGGGGGAATATTATGGCTCAGAATACTGCACCATTAAATGTACAAGTTGATGTATATTTAACAACTTTATAAAATAAAGCTAAAGCTTTAATTTGGTGATTATATGACACCATTACTATATGTTAACAATCAGGAGGAATACTTTGTATTGCTGCAAATTTGGCTATAAAAATATAGTTTTACAAAGTAAATAAGTACTTATGACAGTCAAAGCTAATAAACTAATTAGGCCTGCATTAAAAAAATCAATAAGTAATATGTGAATATACACTCAAGATTAATTAAATGGAAAGAAACAGAAAAACGGTAAAAAAAAAGATATATATAAAAGGTATAAATATTTTAAAAATGTTAAAAAATGAAAACATAAGTCCAGAAGGAACGGACAAATAGATCCAATGTAAGACAAAATTAACACGTAGGAAACAAAAAGGGAAACATTCAAATAGATTATTTAAGTAGATATAAAATAGTTAAAATAAAATAAAGAAAAATGGATCAAATTAAAGTGAAACGTTTTAAAAATTAATGGAATGTTTTTTGAATAATTTCTTACTTGTTTTTAAGCTTAGGTATAAATTCAAACACACTTTATTGATTCCAAAGAAAAATGTAATAAACTCTTATTTCTTAATTATTTTGTTCTTTTTTATGCTGCCACTTAGATAGAAACTTTATTAATTTAAATGAATACAACTAAATAATTTATTCATTAATTCAATTTTAGTTAAATTCCAGTTCAAATAAATATCTGATGTTTGAACTTCGTTTTATTTTTATTCATCTAGATTTATTTATTTTATTTCCTAAAAAAAACCCGGCAGCTTCGGGTTACCATGCATCTGCATGAAGAAAGAGAGGAGGGTGGGATGAAGATGTGAGGTGGAGGAGGCAGTTGCCATGGTTACAAGCTGCCCGGCTGCTGGGGGTAATGATGCAACATCTCCGTTTTCTCATCCTTTTCTCCTCTGTGAAACATAACAGAGACAAATATCTCTTTTTTTCTTCTTTTTCGTCAGTTTTAAATTATCTTAAGTTTCTAATTTCTAGATAATGTCACTCTCTTGCCTTAAGACGCCCTTTCATATATTAATTTCCCTGAAATAACTGCATGTGGGAGAGTTTTCTGCACAAGAAAATGCAGAGCGGCGTTTTCAGGCAGCAGCTGCAGAGGATGATTCCTGCCACATGGAGGCGACATTTAACCGCTCAGAATAAAGGTGCAACAATGTGGCCAACATGAAGAAAAAAACAAAAAAAGGATGACACGCTTTATTATGGCTGCATTAATGTGGAAATATACATAAAGTGTCAGCAGGAAAATAAATCACTTCAATAATCTCTGTAATATTTTGGCCCAAAAATCTACAATAAAAACCTTTTCTTTGGCTTTAAAAGTTATTTTGTACGCGTCTGAGCGCCTCCTCAGGTGGCGGCCTCGCTCCTCTGGCTGAACAACACCTCCACCACCTTGGGGTCGGCCAGCGTGGAAAGGTCACCCAGGTCCTTCTCGTTGCGCGCGATCTGCCGGAGGATTCGCCTCATTATCTTTCCTGAGGATGAGGAGGAGTTGAGTGTTTATAGGGAAACAGTCGAGGAAGAGAAAGCAGCAGACGTTACCTGAACGCGTCTTCGGCAGCGCTGGGGCGTTCTGAATAAAGTCTGGTGTGGCGATTGGTCCGATTTTCTCTCTTACTACGAAGAGGACGCAGAAAAGGTGAGAAATTAACAACTATAACTTAATATCATTTCCGTTTTAGGACATTATTGATAGCATGTTATTCATTGTTTTATACATAAAAGCATTATTTGCTCGTATTTTATACCTAACAAGAACTTAAAATTTTAATTTTTAACTTGATTTTGAAGCTACATTATGACAAGATTTAATTTTTAAGTATGCTTAAGTTAATGGAAAAGACAAACATCTGTTTTTTAGATGTTTAATCAGTGTTGTATAGTAACGAAGTAAAAATACTTCACTACTTTACTTAAGTATATTTTGGAGTACTTCATACTTTCCTCAAGTATGAACATTTTTGGTAACTTTCACTGTTACTTCACTATATTTCTGAACTTAATTTTATACTTTTACTCCGATACATTTTCAATGTGTGGTTTAGTTACTCGTTACAAAACAGCGAAAAAGAGAAACGCTGGAGTTTTGACCCCACCTACTGATTGACTGCTACAAAGTCGGTAGCCTCCTTACCTGGGCTTGTTCATCACCACCAATAGGAAACACCTGTTTCGCTTCTTAAACACAAAGCAAGTCTCACAATGAGCAGCAGCCACATGTCCCTAATGCCACATAATGACCAGTTGTTGCACTAATAGTTTGTGAAGTAGAGAAATTAATCGTAACGGCTTTTTTCTTCATGTTGGCCACATTTTCTGTACTGACTATTTTTCTCATTTTCAGCACTGACCACTTGAAAGGAAAACTTAAGGCTTACAAAAACCTTGTGTTTTCTGTCCTGGAGAGACAGAAGCTGGTTCAGGTGTAAAGCAGGTTAAGTTATTAACCTTGTAGGTAAAGCACCTAATTTTCTTAACTAAATGATTCCTGCAGGTTTATCTATTAGCAGGTTTAATTTTGCCTGCACTTGGTTGTGTACATTATTTTGACTGTATTTGACAAGTTCACCAAAATATAAAAAATGTCATTCAAACTGCATTTGCCTTGTTTTACTTTTTACTTATACTTTTCATTACATTACTTTAGCACATCCATTTTTACAGTAATTTCGATAATTAAGTACAAGAAAATTCAGATACTTTAAGAGTTTCACTCAAGTAACATTTCAGTCAGTGACTTGGACTTTTACCAAAGTCAAATTTTGGAGAGGAACCTATACTTTTACTTGACTCTGAGATTTCAGTACTTTATACAACACTGTGTTTAATAGTTTTTTTAAGTGATAATATTTGAGCTAATTGTGTTATTACTTAAATATGTTATGATCAGCAAACTGGATTGAATTTGCATTGTATAAAAATTTTAACTGTATTTAATTTTTTTCAAGCATCATTTATGACGGAACCAAACTTTCAACAAGGACACAAATGGGATATTTTTCAATACATATTTGATCTTGAGTATTGATCATTAAAAAGGAACATTCTAGTTAAAAGAGGCTCTTGTCATGAAGTGCGGTGTTGGTGGTGAGGCAGAACGCTGGCAGACCCAGGATGTAGATTAACAGATTATTTTAATGATGAGAATTTAGCTCTGAACAGTCCAAGGAACAGGAAGCCTGGCAGAGCGGATAGCAAGGCTCAGCGCCGGTAGCAGCTGAACTAAAAACTGACATACGGAGCTACAGGACTCCCCAGAAATACTGTGACGACTGACAGACAAACAACCGTGACATATGACCAGGGACAGATGTTAGACAAGGACCCGACAAGAGACAAAGACAACAGGTGGACTTAAATACACAGGAGGTAATCAGGGGAACGAGACACAGCTGGGCAAACAAAACCTAAAAATAAACACACAGAAAACTCAAATTCTTAAGGCTATTTATTTTTACCTGTACATCAGTGTCCAATAAATGCCAATCTGTCCTTATTTGTATGATACGTCTTGCTTAAATTCATGAAATCTAAAATATGATGCACGTTTAGTCGGTGCTCGCTGTTTTGTTGGCTATAAAGCTAAATAATGTAAATATATCCAGTAGTATTAACTGAATATCAGATATCATGAATCGGGTGCTATATATCACCTATAGTGTGCTGCATATTGTTAGTCATGTATGTAGTATTTATTGTATATGATGTGGCAGATATTGTGTATTCCATATTTTACCTCATTTACTCCATGTTGTCCTTGATTTATTGTACATTGTCCATGGTATATAACATGTTGTACAGTATATTGTATATCAAATATCACATTTCGAACATTGTGTCTTGTATTTTATATCTTTAAAGCAGTATTTCTCAAACTGTGGTCTGCGGGCCACTCGTGGGTCACGAAGTACTGCATGTAAACAACGGTTTAGTTACAGTGACGTTAGCTCAAAGTGTGACGCTCAGCTAGCTTACCAAAAGGTTTGTGTTTAAAAATAATAATGGACAAGTGGCTTAAGGCCGGGTCACTGAAAGGAAAGCCTGAAAACACCGGTGGAAAGTTTCTCAGGGTGAGTTGCAGAACTTTTGTTTCTAAATGTTACTATGATAGCCACAGGAATGCAGATCTAGGGCTGGGGAGCGTGTTGAATGCGACATGATGATGTGTGAACAGTGCTGCGCCCCACGCTGACTAACTGCATCTTAACACCTAAAATAAAACTATTCATGTTGACTGACTATCTACTGGCTGAAAGAAATGCTTATTTTTGCCAAAGCAACTCAAATCTATTTTTCTTTTGTTTCCAAGCTACAAATAGCGCTAAAACATCACTAGTAGTAAAGAACAAAGAATGTTTTTTGATTTCCATGTGTTTTCCATCACTAGAAACTTTCAGAAACTGTAAATAACTCAAAACGTCCCACGACTTGTTCATGGTTTTATTGTGGCCTGTCACATTTAAAAAACAGCGCCACCTTCAGGAGGAACAAAAACAGTGAGTTGAAAGACTAATACTTTCATTTCAGGTTGTATGTATAAAGATGTTGTGTTATTGCGTGGGCAGGTTATAGTTAGGTGGTCAGTGAGTGTTTCTTAAATGGGGTAAAGGGTCCTGAGTTTGAAAAAGTTTGACAAAAACTGATTTAAAGGTTTATCGAAGAGGGTAATTAATACAGTAATTAACAGGCTGGAGTAAAATAAATATGATTAAAACAATTTTTTTTGGTAATTTTCTTCAATTTGAGCATGAAGCTACATTCTCCCACCAATATCCCCATGTTTGGGTTTGAGCCTCACCCAGCGTCTTCAGCTCCGCCACCATCTTCTTGTCGAACTCCCGGCTGTCTTTGAGGGTGACGAAGCAGTAGAGGGACTCTCCCTTCACCTGGTGAGGTCGGCTCACCACGGCGGCCTCCGACACGGCCGAGTGCAGCGTCAGCGCCGCCTCCACCTCCGCTGTGCTCATGAGGTGGCCTGGAGGACAAAAACACACACCATCCCACTTCTGTGTGAACGATGGCGGGTTTTAGAGCGACACGCCCGCGTGCGCCATGGAAGAACGGTGACGTCACACAGCTGCTTACCGAAGTAATAATGGATGGAGCTGTTCATGCAAGGGCATCAAACTCGCTTTCAATTTCTGCCACATTAAGGTCGCAAATGTTCTTAAAGGGCCGGTTGTGCCAGAATATATCGATAAACCAGATAAATGTTTAGAACTATCTCTGCGTTTGATAATTTTGCCTTTTTTTGTAGTTTTTAGCAATAGATTGTTAAATTAGGAATATTTGCAAGGAATTTTACAATATTTGCACTTGTGCATGATGGTAAATGTGTCATAATTACGTGCAAATAATCAGTCGCAGACCATGACTTGTGTAGAATATACTGCCACTTACAGACGGGAGTTGGCATCACTTCAAAGCAATATTTTTGACTTATTTTTTGGAAAATTTTAAATAAACTTAAAATTATGCATAAAAATGACTATTTGTTGATTTTGCATGAATTTCCACAATCACAGTAAACTGCAGTGACTGACTAATGCAATTTGGAGGTAAATGGATAAAAACACTTTGATTTGATTAATTAAACAATATTTAAGCACAAAAAAGAAACATTTAAAGCTAATTCAGGCTGTTTTTCTTTTTTGGGTGAATATTGGCCGATTCTAATCCCAAGACATCTGTATTGTTTCATTTCCAATATTTATCAGATTTAATCCCACATGTGGAAGTGGCACAGATTGGATTTTTTGGAGTGAAAAGATTAGGATTGGGCTCTTCAAACTGCCGTGACAAAGTCTGATATGGGTCGCATTTGCTAGCTAAGGATGTCAACTCTGTTTGCTTCAGCCATTGTTGTTCGTCCATATTTAGCGCGTCTGGCTTCTTCTGGTGCCGAATTATGATGCATGTCTCACGACGGTGACATGAAGGTTGGATAAAATGCGACGTGACCGTTCAGACTGCAGATGCCTTGAGACCAATCAGATACTTATCTGACTTAGAGACGTATGAAAGTTTCAAAAATCAGATTTTTTTGTTGTTGTTGAAAAGCTTGAATTCACATTTGACTTGCGCGAGTGTAGCCAAAGTCAAACTGAGCACAAGGTCGACAGGAGGAAAGGTGTGACTTTCTGAAGCCTACCTGACACGTTCAACATGTCGTCTATCCTCCCTGTGATCCAGAAGTATCCGTCTTTATCCCGCCTGGCGCCTGAAGAGGAGAAGACAAGCTGCATCACCTCCAGAAGAGCTTTAAAAACCAAACATCCGTGACCTTGTGAGAAACGGAGATGTGTAGTCGGTTGACGGGTACATTTTATTTTGACGACTCACCATCACCAGTCACATAAAAGCCAGGGAATTTCTTGAAGTAGGTGTTTTCGAAGCGTTCGTGGTTTTTATAAACTGTGCGCATTATTCCCGGCCAGGGCTTTCTGAAAACCTGCAACAGGAAGAGAGATGCGTTTACTCATGGACAACATTTAAATTCACAGTTTAATAAGCTTTTAGCTTTAAATTCAGAAATGAAAACCTTTCTTACCAAATAACCTTCAGCCTGGCCTTCCACTTCTTCTCCATGTTCGTTCAAAATGGTCGGTTCTACTCCGAAAAAAGGAAATGTCTGAAATATGAAATAAGACAACTCAGTTCTTTCATTCTGAAATCTCCCCCTTAAGTTAAATTCAACTCAAAAATACTATATTAATCCCAAATGGAAATTAAATGTGACTCTTGTTAAAATATTTTATCTGACTAATTTTTACTCCCCTAAAGCATTGAACTAAATGGGAAAAAAATTCAAGTAGTTGAAGTAGTGAAGCTCATTCATATCAAGTTAAAATTTAAAAAATAAATTTTATTGGTCAATAAGAAACTAATCAGTAACAAGAATCGTTGAAATGAGAAAATCCCTATTATTTTTTTATTGGTTTAAACCCAGAAATACATCACGTCTGATCCAGTAGATGTTGGGGCTGAAAGGGTTCAAGAGTTGAAGGATCTCCTGTAACAGTCTGTACTACAGCGTATCAGAAGAAGCCTCTGACTGAAGACACTGTTATTTAACATTCTCATTAACAGGACGCTTAGAATTGTCTGTAATTTTCTTGATAATATGAAGAATCCTCCTTTATTCTTTACTTAGACCTTCAGCTCCAGTGCTGCTGTCTTGAGAAAAACATTAAACAATGACAACCTGAACTGAAGCTTTTCTGAAAACATAAATATATGTCGGATCTAGCAACAGCTAATGGAAGCACTTATTAAAGTAAGTATATTTAAAATTTTTGGTTTAGAAATATCTTACAGAAATAATAATGCTAAAAATGTTTGGTTAATTTACTTGATTCATAATATTGCAGAAATGTGGAAAAATTCAAAGCAGTTCGTGAACATTGGTGTAATATTCTGTCTTTCTTCAACACATTCAGATTTTACTTATCAGAGCAAGTCGTGTCACTTACGGCTGACCCTGGTTTCAGAGGCGTGGCGGCAGGTAGAGGCGTCAAGACATGACCTCCCTGCAGAAGAATTAAAAACATCGACACACATTATCTGACAACGACCACAACATATCCACTCGCAGCTGACATCATAATTAGAGGGGATTCAGGAGAATCTTAATTTGACAGTTCAAACACCAAAGATGCCGTAATAAGCATTAGGGCTGTAGTGATACAATAATCTCACGATACGATACAATGCATGACAATCTGCCCACGATACGATATATATTGCGATATTCAGCAAATGATACAACTCAATACACTTTTGTGATTTTCTGAACGATTTTAGAGGGACAGAGTGATTTTGGTGACATTTTGTGACTGTTATAAAGTTGGATTGAATTAATTTAACTGAAAACTGATTAAAAGCACCAACTACACAATACCTGGTTCTGGTTGGACACAGACTTAAAGTGGACAGCTGGACAAAATGAATCAAAGAAGTGGTGAGAAAACATGTTTCTTTTAGTTGAAACAGTCCAAACTGTAGCTGACATGCATTAGTAAAGTAAATGAAGTGAACCAAGTTCCTGCTCTGAATAGTTTGATACCTTTTAAACCTGAACATCTGAAGGAATCACTCTAAGCCTGATGACCTGGTGAAGCAAGCAGTGAGTGAACAAGGTGACAGTTGGATGTTACCATACTTAAGGATGAATATTGATTTTTTTCAAGGAAAGAAAATATCTATTTATCACAATATTGATATTATTATACAGCCCTAAATCAATATGAAGATTGATTTAGTTTCAAAGGAAACTGAGTGGAGGATGAAAATACGGCACCAGAATATTCAGCATTTAGTTCTGTTTATCCGATCCAGTGCGATCCGCTCACCGTCTCCGTCTGCCAGAAGGTGTCGACCACGGGGCATCGGCTCCGGCCGACCGTCTCGTAGTACCACTGCCACGCCTCGGGATTGATCGGCTCGCCCACAGTACCCAGAATCCTCAGGGTGGAGAGGTCGTACCTGGAAACGTAAAGAAAAACCTAAAAAAACTGACACTGATTGATTATACAGTATCTGCTCAATATGGAATATTATTTATATTGTCACCATGACAACTGCTGCTGGCCGATAAATTTGTGATAAATGATAATAATGTTGTTTTAGGGTCATTTGAAGTACGTAACATGTTAGTATTTAAGAAAAAACACATTCTCAAAATTAAACTTAAAAGAAACGTAATGAATATTTAACACTGGAACTGAAAGACATTTCAAATATCCAAAATAAATAAAAAAAAAACAACAGAAACAACAAAATGAATTACGAAATAAATGAAGAAATTAGCAGAAAATAGAAATGGTAAATATTTAAATGGTTAAAAAAGTGAAAAATAGATGAGACAAATTTAATATTATGAAGTAAAAACAGGCAAAGCTGCATAAGACTAATTGCTATGAAGATGAAAAAGTCATTTAACAATAAACAGAAAATGGAAATTAAATCAAAAAATTAACTAAAAAAAAATCTAATCCAAAAATACTTTTTTGATTCCAAAGGGAAATTAAATAAAAGTCTTAAGTGGTTTGTATTCAGAGCAGAGAAAAACAAGATTATGATCCGATTATTTTCACAAGGTTAGAAAATAATCAAAAAAATCAAGAAAAAAAGTTTTAACATTATGCAGTAAAAAAAATAAACCAACAATAAAGAATACTACAGTTTAATATTAAGTAATCTGTTCGATAAAACGGCAGCAGCTCACTTCTGCAGCGGTTCCGGTCCGTACTTCATCAGCAGACGGATGGCGGTGGGAGCCGTGTAAAACTTGGTCACCTTGTACTTCTCTACGATCTCCCAGAACCGGCCGACATGCGGGTGGACTGGGATTCCCTCAAACTGGAATCACACGACAACATTCAGACCGTAGGGAGCGGAAACTCTGGCGTCGGGGCGAAGCTCTGACGTTCACTCACCAGGACGCTGGTGGCGCCGTTGGCAAGAGGCCCGTAGGTGATGTAGGAGTGACCCGTGATCCAGCCGATGTCCGCCGTGCACCAGTACACGTCGTCATGGTGATAATCGAAAACGCACTTGAAGGTGAGGAAGGTGTAGAGCAGATACCCGGCGACGGTGTGGACGACACCCTGTTGTGATGCCAGAGGTGGTCCGAATTAGAAACGAGAGGCTGATCAGGGTTTTCTGTGAGGTCCTGTAGAGCAGTGGTCCCCAACCTTTTTTGTGCCACGGACCAGATCGTACAGAGTCCGATAATTTTGTTGAGAGGGGGGGGGGGTGGGGTGGGGGGGGGGGGGGGGGTGGATGCGTGCCGTTAGGCAGAGCGGATTGTAACGTAGGACAATCCGCTCTGCCGGATTGTCCTACCGGGCCGCGATGTGTCTCTTTTCCCCCTTTGCTGCTTGTGGCTCAATGTTGGCGCACAAGTAACCGAGTGAATCCAGTTACAGGATTTTCAAAATAAAAGATGCTCCAGACTCAAATAATATGTAAAACGGAAATATTTAATTATTTCTTGCGCCGCGGACCGGTACCAGTTGAGGACCACTGCTGTAGAGCCAACCAACAACCAGCAGCAATCGTTGTTTTTCCAGCAGCCATTGTTCAGCGCATACAGCGGTAAAACCAGCCGAACAAACATGCTGGAGCTCTGGTTACTAGGTAACGGGCCGGGGTTGCTAGGTGACGTTGCGTTCCTCAAGTTTTTTTAACAGCCAAAAAAAAAAAGATTACCATATTTTCCGCACTATAAGGCACACCGGATTATAAGGCGGACCTTCAATGAATGGTCTATTTTAAGACTTTTTTCATATAGAAGGGATTATATATGAAAATACATTATATACATACATGCATATATTATAGAGCATTACGAGGCTCATAGAATAGATGCTACAGGTGAGGCTGGAGTTACATCATGCATCCACTAGATGGAGCTGCACTAAAGAGAATATCAACAAAACAGTCCGACTCCGGTCGGCGAGGGGAGCCTTCCTGGGCCGGGGCGTCTGGTCACACTTCTCCATTTGCGCACAGCATGTTGGTGGAGAACGTGGTGTTAAATGACCTGCAGACGGCCTGATTCTAGACAGAGGGTAGGTAAATAGGTCAGTCAAACTTTATTAACAAACCAGCGTTCTGACAACTATCCCAACATGCACTGCACACTTCTTCTTCTACAGGCGAAAAAGAAGTCGGCAGCTGCTAACGTAGTTGCTAGACCTGTTGTGTCTCAATATTGGTCCATATATTAGGCGCACCGGATTATAAGGCGCACTGTCGGCTTTTGAGGAAATTTAAGGTTTTAGATGCGCCTTATAGTGTGGAAAATACGGTAACTTATTTATTGCCAAAAAATGTCTGGATTGTTTGTTTTTCAAAGCGCTGGGGCTGTTTTTAGAAGCAGTGCTTTCGCGCAATAGCTCCCATTTAAACTCTGACTTTAGCCTGGCAAACTGTGGAAAGATACTTTGGTGAGATCCATTACTTTAGGTTTGCCGGTGGAGCCGCTGGTGTAGAGGATGAAGAGCGGATCTTCGGCGTCCAGCCATTCAGGCTCACAGTCCTCAGAGGAGTCGCTCATCGCCTCGTCCCACCACTCGTCCCGCTCCGAGTCCCACGGAGTCTGGACTCACAAAACACAAACCTGCTCGACATTTACATTCATCAACTCGCATCCATATCGTTATTCTTCTCTGAAGTTTTTATGTTTATTTCAAAATGTTTGAGCGCTTAAAGCGTCTAAAGCCAAATTCCTTGTTTGTGTGATTATTTGTGCTCTCTTGTTTATTGAACTAGCAATGCTTTTAATTGATTAGGCAACACAACACACAGCCACAAAAGGCTAGAAATAATTTTAAAACAATTTTCTGGAAGATTTAATGGTTTTGAGTAAATGTAGAAATTAATGTGTGTGACAGGATATTAGAGCCACGCAAAGAGAAATAAGATACAATGAAGAGACTAAAGTAATATTTATGAAAATAAAGTCACAATATTACACAGATGAAAATGTACAAGCATAAAGTTGTCATATTACATGAATAAAGTAGGAATAATACAAGAATAAACTTGTACTGTGAGAATAAAGTCTTATTTTGAGAATAAAGTTGAAATATTACCAGAATAAAGCTGCAATATTACACATTATTATACAGCTTTATTTGCATTTGTTCTCATAATGACTCGTAATTTTTTTTCTTTTCTTATTATGAGCCAAACATGTCACTCTAATAAATGTGAAATGAGATTAAACGATGTTTTTCACATGTGTTGTACACAGAGAAGAAGCAGCTCACTTTACCAAAGCTAAATGTTTCCTGTGGCTCAGTTGTAAAGAATAAAGCTGCAACATGCTGACCAGTAATTTGTTGCATGAAGCTCCGACTCCTTGATGCTTTATAACCAGACACTTGGTGATGCTGGACGTCCCTCTGAGAGGAAAATCAAAGAAAAGAAAAAGGATGTGAGCAAACAAGCAGCTTTGCTTTCAAAGATTTTAAGTTTCAGTTTCATTTATATCCATGATGCCTCTGATCGTTGATGAGGAATTTCAGCTTGTAGATGTTTGCAAGTAGCTTGCAAACATTGGAAGTAGCTTCGTTTTAACCTGGTTCAATTTTTGTAGAAAATAAAAATTAAAAAAATCTCCTATTGACGTACAATCTAGCTAAATCTGATTATTAGGGCCACCTTTAGAAAATATGAATAATATATAACAATAATGTTAGAATGTTGTGAGAATAAAGTCAGACAAGATTAAAGTGGAAATAAAAATATATATTCATA
This sequence comes from Poecilia picta, assembly GCA_033032245.1. Lineage (NCBI taxonomy): Eukaryota > Metazoa > Chordata > Actinopteri > Cyprinodontiformes > Poeciliidae > Poecilia > Poecilia picta. The sequence continues at coordinate 9,389,058 of CM065369.1, forward strand.
TTATGACTTTATTCTCAAAAAGTTTCCTTTATTCTTATTTTATTTCCACTTTGTTATAAAACTTAATTCTAGTAATATTATGATTTTATTCTCAAAATATTGTGACCATCCTGATATTTTTGCCACTTTATTTTAATTTCAACTTTACTCTCATACGACTTTATTCTTGCAATATATTGTCCTAATTTTGACTTTATTCTAATTTTGTTATAACTTCAACTATGGTTGGATTTATATATCCATCCATCCATTTTCTTCCACTTATCCGGAGTCGGGTCTCGGGGGCAGCAGTTTCAGTAGGGAGGCCCAGACTTCCCTCCCCAGCCACGTCTTCCAGCTCCTCCAGGAACCCCAAGGTGTCCCAGTAGAGAGACATCGTCCCTCCAGGTGTCCTGGGTCTCCCGTCCTCCCGGTGGGACCTGAACTCCTCACCAGGCTCCATCCTGACCAGATGCCCGAGCCTCAACTGGCTCCTCTCGACGTGGAGGAGCAGCGGCTCTACTCTGAGCGGCTCGACCGAGCTTCTCTCTCTAAGGAGCCCAGCCACCCTGCGGAGGAAACCCATTTCGGCCGCTTGTATCCGTGATCTCGTTCTTTCGGTCATGACCCAAAGCTCATGACCATAGATGAGGGTGGGAACGTAGATCGACCGGTAAATCGAGAGCTTTGCCTTTTGACTCAGCTTCTCTTCACCACGATGGACCGGTACAGCGCCGCTTCACGGCAGACGCCGCCCCAATCCGCCTTTCGACCTCCAGCTCCCTTCTTCCCTCATTCGTGAACAAGATCCCCAGATACTTAAACTCCTCCACTTGAGGCAGGACGACCCCCCTGACCCAGAGAAGGACCTCTACCCTTTTCCGGCTCAAGACCATGGCCTCGGACTTGGAGGCACTGAGCCTCATCCCGGCCGCTTCACACTCGGCCGCGAACCGTTTCAGCGAGAGCCGCAGATCACGATCTGATGAAGCCATCAGGACCACATCATCCGCAAAAAGCAGAGATGTGATCCTAAGGCCACCAAAACGGATCCCCTCAACACCTCGGCTGCGCCTAGAAATTCTGTCCATGAACGTAATGAACAGAATCGGTGACAAAGGGCAGCCTTGGCGGAGTCCAACTCTCACCGGAAACGAGCCCGACTTACTGCCGGCAATGCGGACCAGACTCTGACACCGGTCATACAGGGACCTGACAGCCCGTATCAAAGGGCTCGGTACCCCATACTCCCGGAGAACCACCACAAGGCCCCCCGAGGGACACGGTCGAACGCCTTCTCCAAGTCCACAAAACACATGTAGACTGGTTGGGCGAACTCCCAGAACCCTCCAGGACCTGCTGAGGGTGTAGAGCTGGTCCAGTGATCCAGAACCAGAACCACACTGCTCTTCCTGAATCCGAGGTTCGACTATCCGACGGACCCTTATAAATCCGAAGGATTTATAATTTTTCCAAAAATAAATAATTTAATACAAGACATAAAAAACATACTGATGTTAAGTCGAGCAGATTTCAGTTGTTTTTAGACAAAATGTTTTTCTTTAATAATGGAATTAAATTATTTATTTGAATATTTTAATTTACTTCTAATGTATAAAAAAAAAGCTTAAATAAAAAATCTGCAGAATGTAATGGTTTTTTAAATATCAGATTAATTGATTAATCATCAGATCGAGCGATTAATCGTCAGAATAAAAGATTAATCGATAAGTAAAATAATCATTAGTCCCAGCTGTAATGTTGACAAATAAACTGCACGACATGCAACAGACAGTTGACTGGGGCCTGAAATCTCGCCTCAGTCGTATTTTTATCTGCTGCATGTTTTGTTCCAGTCTTTTGTCTCAAATCTGCACCTGTGACTCTTTGTGTCCCTCGGTTGATAACCCTTCCCAGCATGCTCTGCCTTTTCGCTCTGCCTTTTCGCTCGCATCCCCGTTCCCATTGGACACGAGCGGCTCGGGCTTTTCCTGATGGATTTAAGTGCTCCATGTTGCCCGGCAACCTGGTAATGTAAAACCCTGGCGGTCTGTTGTTTGCAGCCACTCTGATAGCAGCTGACTGCGCTCTGCGTCCCATTACCGGCAGCGGCTTATGTAAATACGGCTGGTTGCTGGGAACTGGGAAACCTACTTCTCCCTGCTCTTCTCCAGGGCCTGGTCGCAGATCTGCTTCAGGTTGATCAGTTTGTCTCCTCTGTAAACACCATCTGTGTGTGAGGGATGTGCAGCACATGATGAGGTGTGAAGCCGAACAGATGAGTGTCGTTTTGCAGCCTGCGGGTTGCTGCAGCAGGACCGCGGCCTACCGTACCTGCTGTGACCAGAACGCTGCTCTGGGCGTCCATTATTCTCTCACACAGAGACTCTGAGGAGAATCCTGCAAACTGAACAGAAGAAGAAGAAGAATACCGGAATGATTTATCGCGATTAATCACCATTAATTGGTTTTTGAGATAACTGTCAAAATCCAAGTCATGATAACAGAATTTCCTACACAGTAAAAATGCCAGTGTTGAATTAACACCCAAAAGTGTCTATATGTGTCCAAGTCAGCTGATGTTAAATTCAACAATAGAGTGTCACATTAACATTTACAACGGTGTTAGTGTTAAAGTATATTAAAAGTAACACCAGTGTAGTGTTGATCAGAAAATATAATGTGGTGTTATTTACCCCTTGTGAGGTAAATAATTGACCCCACAAAGTGTCAATATCAATCAAATCCAGTGGAAAATATCCAAAACAATACACAGACATGGAAAGTTTAACTTTTCTTAAACCCATTTCAGTATATAGACCAATGTTAATTTAACAAAAAAAAAATGTGTGTCAATCTTTTAACACTTTCAAAAGTGTTACTTTAACACCAGCTGACTTGAACACATATAGACACTTTTGGGTGTTAATTCAACACTGGCATTTTTACTGTGTAGGAAAATAAAATTGCCCCAGAAGTTATTGCGGTAAACTGATATTGTAGTTTTGAAACCATTTTCAAACAAATCATATTGCTAATGGCATAATCAAAATGCAATCGCCTACGCAGAGATCAATAAACTCTTAATTCTAATTAACATTAGAATTAAATTGGAACTGGAAGACATTTTAAATATCCAAAATAAATAAACAATACAGCATAAGCAACATTAAATGAATTATGAAGTCTGTAAACAAAACTGTCCTTCAAAAAATGGGCTACTTGAAAGAATAATAATGATTCTGGAATGATTAATCGCGACTAATTGTGAATTTATTTATTTTTTTTAATAATCGTCAAGAGGCCTGTCGTGGTAACTAATGGTACTGGACAATAAATTGTCCCAGAAGTCATTGCGTTGAATTATGATATTGTAGTTTTGAAACCATTTTCAACTAATATAATGCTAATGGCAGAATTATAATGCAAGAACACATTCTTAGAGATCAATAAACTTTAAATTCTAGTTAACATTTAACACTGGAACTAGAAGACATTTAAATATCCAAAATAAACAAAACAGGAAAAACTAATGAAATAGATTATGAAGAATCATGAAGTCTCTGTAAACAAAACTGCCCTTCAAAAATGGGCTACTTGAAAGAATAATGATGACTCTGGAAGGGATCATCGTGATTAATTGATTTTTGAAATCATTATCAGCCTGTCACAATAATTAATTTTACTAGACGATAAATTGTCCCAGAAGTTATTGCAATAAATGATAATATTGTTGTTTTGAAACCATTTTCAAGTAATATAATGCTAATGGCAGAATCATAATGCAAAAACACATTCCAAAAAAATCAAACTTTAAATTCTAATGAACAATTTACACTGGAAGGCATTTAAATATCCAAATTTAACAAACAATACAACATAAACAACAGAAAATGAATTGTGGAGTCTCTGTAAACAAAATTAGCTAGTTGAGACCAAAACACCAAACTGAGGACTAATATAAAAAGTCAAGCTTTCACTAAAGGAATCATTGGCTTTTTGGTAATAATATGTTTATTTCCTTATATAAAAAAGGAATCAAATGATTTTTCTATTTGCATCTTTGAATGTATTTCAAGTATTTTATAAGAAATGTTTAAATTAAAAATCTGCAGAATGTGGATTTTTAAAAATATGATTAACCAATTAATCATCAGGATAATCAATTAATCATCAGGATAATCAATTAATCGTCAGGATAATCAATTAATCATAAAAATAATCGATAGAATGCTCAATTACTAAATTAATTGTTAGTTGCATCTCTAAATAAGTTACGTTTTTAACAAAATCGGCACACATCTTATTTTTATCTCTAATTACAGACGTCTAGATTTTCTTTCTGACACGTTGCTGTGGTCGTCTGCATGTCAGTCGCAGTCTAGACACCTGCTGGATTAGGAAAGGAGGATAAAATCATGTTTCCTTTCTCTGCACACTTCAGGTATCAAACATTTCTGGATAATTCTCTACACTATTTCTGTTTTCACACCAATTATTAATTGTCCAGGTCCTGAAGTAGGTTTGTTCATTCAACTGTGGGTTTATTCGACTGTGGCTCTGTGGATAGAGTAGTCGTCTTGTGATTGGAAGGTTGCAGGTTCGATTCCAGCTTCCACATGTCAATGTACCCCTGGGCAAGGCACCCAACCCCAAATTGCCTACCGAGCTGCGTATTGGTGTTAAGGCTGTATAATAATATCGATATCGTGATATACATTGATATTTTCTTTCGTAGAAAAAAATTGATATTCATCCTTAAGTATGGTAACATCCAACTATCACCTTGTTCACTCACTGCTTGCTTCACCAGGTCATCAGGCTTAGAGTGATTCCTTCAGATGTTCAGGTTTAAAAGGTATCAAACTATTCAGAGCAGGAACTTGGTTCACTTTATTTACTTTACTAATGCATGTCAGCTACAGTTTGGACTGTTTCAATTAAAAGAAACATGTTTTCTCTCCACTTCTTTGATTCATTTTGTCCAGCTGTCCACTTTAAGTCTGTGTCCAACCAGAACCAGGTATTGTGTAGTTGGTGCTTTTAATCAGTTTTCAGCTAAATTAATTCAATCAACTCTATAACAGTCACAAAATGTCACCAAAATCACTCTGTCCCTCTAAAATCTTTAAAAAAAATCACAAGTGTATTGAATTGTATCGTTTGCTGAATATCGCAATATATATTGTATCGTGGGCAGAATATTGTGTATCGTATCGTGAGATTATTGTATCACTACAGCCCTACCGTCCGGTAGCTGCTCCTTTAGACGGCTGCCATCTTGTTCTCGGGCCAAAGTTAGCAGTGGAGTGTAAAGTTTCAGTGTTTCAGGTCACCACAGACTCTGGACTCAGCAGAATGTCGCTGCGTTGACTCGCCTGAATCTGAGTGTCTTCATGATTATCCATAATGATCAGCAACAATCCCGACCAGAACAATAATAATTAATGCATATTGGCTCAAACCTGAGAGAAAATGCAACAGAATCAGGCCTGTGTTGGTCACCTTGGAGGGCTGCGTTTATTTTTAACACGGCCGCTGACCTACGCCTGGACGGGGAAGGTTAAATGGCTAAAATAGCTTCGGAGTCGAGCTGGAAGCAGCCAGTCGTGTCTGACCCATTTACTGAGCGCAGGTGTTGTCAGATCTGCATTCACACAGAAAACAGCTGATAACTGCTGGCAGTCTGCGCTGACAGAAACGGAGGGTTTCTCTCTGGAAATGGGGGCAGAGCAGCAACATGGTGCAGAAATGTCTTCAGAAAACAAAATGAGACCAAAAGTTTATATCTGGATTCTCAAGGAAGGAGGGAAAAGTGATTTATAAAGAGGAATAATTGTTTTTTAATTTGATTTAAATGATAGACCAAGTGTTTGTTTTTGCTCCCCAACTAGGCCTGTTGCCATAAATCAATTAATTACATGATTAATTAAAATAAGCTAAAAAATTTTCTTTTTCTACCAAAAATTAGGCATCAAAAGTCTTCAGTCTGCTACTTTATCAACTAGTCCTTTTTTTGAAGAATAATTTTGTTTACAGAAACGTCATAAGTTGTTGTTTGGTTTGTTTATTTTAAATATTTAAAATATCTTCCAGTTCTAGTGTTAACGATAATTTATCTATTTATTAACTTCATTTTATTTCTCTTTCAGACTGTCTATGTAAAGCCCCCTGGAAAACGTCCCATTTAGACGAATTAATGCATTTTAACTAAAACTCTGAGGTGTGAGAATCCCTGTTAAACTGCATTTTAACTAAAACTCTGAGGTGTGAGAATCCCTGTTAAACTGCGTTTTAACTAAAACTCTGAGGTGTGAGAATCCTTGTTGAACAACGTTTTAACTAAAACTCTGAGGTGTGAGATGTTTAACTGAAGTCCTACAAGGGTGCGGGTTTTAATATTTTTATCTGTTTTAATCTTTTTTCTTTTTAAAAATTCTCTTTGTCTTTCTCACTGTTTATTCAATGTCACAGGCTGTTTTTATTTTAATTCTGTACAGCACTTTGAATGCCTTGCTGCTGAAATGTGCTATAAAAATAAAACTTGATTGATTGATCCAAGTTTATTGATTTTTAAGATTGCGTTCTTGCATTATTTTTCCAACATAATGATTGTATTACTTCAAAAATGGTCTCAAAAACAGCAATATTATTGCTGCAATACGTTAATGCAATACGTTTTGGGAAAATTTATTGTTCAGCTAAATTTATCATGGCAGGCAAACTTAATGTCAGATTTCTGAAATTATTCATGATTTTGAAATTAAAATCACCATAAATCAATATGAAACCATAGAAAACTTTTCACCGCACTGCAGTTTTACACCCAACTGAAGTCTGTTGCTCCTCTACTCTGGTAATTACAGCTTCGCCTGGACTCTTCTAGGACCAAATCTAGCTACGAACGCTCGGAATCGCCTTTTTAATCATATACGCAGCCAGAGGAGGAGGTTTGTGTGTCTGGTCCATGTTTTGCGGCTCTTCTGCAGCCGGAGAGGCGGCCAAGCTCACCACCACGAGTGGACGGCTCCTATCCGGGCACAGGCCAGCATGGTGGTGACCAGCTCTGGGATCATGGGAAGGTAGATGGACACTCTGTCTCCCTTTCTCACTCCTGGTTAAGCCAACACAGAAACACGATTATTTAAGTTTGAAAAACAACGTCTGTCAGAGGAACAGTTCAGCTAAGGCTGAATTATGACTGTAGCTTAATATGAGAACGAATAGTTGGGATCTGGGCAGCTGATCAACTTCTCACCAAGAAATGAGACCAAAATAACTTTTAAATGGGTTTTTTTTTCACATTTAATGAGATAAATGAGATTATTTATCTCATTTGAGATAAATAAGATTATTTATTTTATTTAAATGAGATTATTTATCTCATTTGAGATAAATAAGATTATTTATCTTATTTAAATGAGATTATTTATCTCATTAAATGTGAGAAAAAACATTTAAAAGTTATTTTGATCTCATTTCTTGGTGAGAAGTATAATAATACTTTGAGATTATTTATCTCAAATGAGATAAATAATCTCATTTATCTCATAAAATGTGGAAAAAAAACATTTAAAAGTTATCTTGGTCTTTTAAAATATTATTTTGCTATTATTATTTTGCTATTATTTATTATTTTGCTCATTTAAAATAACTTAAATGTTTTTTTCCACATTTGGTGAGATAAATTAAATGTGGAAAATAATTAATTAAATGAATTATTATCTCATTTAATGAGATAATCATTTATCTCATTAAATGTGAAAAAAAACATTTAAAAGTTATTTTGGTCTCATAAATAATAAATAATCTCATTTATCTTATTAAATGTGAAAAAAAAACATTTTAAAATTATTTTGGTCTAATTTCTTTGCATTATAAAATTAATAACATAACATATTCAGACAGTTTATAGCTACTGTTGATGGTCTGTAGCTTAGCTAGCTATCCACCTAGCTACATATTAAGTTAGCTAGACAGCTAGCTATAGATTAAGCTAGGTAGACAGCTAGCTACATATCAAACTAGGTAGATAGCCAGATAGCTATCTTTTCTTAGATAGATTTATATTCTTTACACTATAAAAATATTTTAACATGTGGATGTTTTATGGCTAATGTTGATAGCCAGCATTTTAGCATAGCATTTACCTAGCTCTATGTTTAGTTAGCTATATTATTGACTATATAGCTATATAAATTATCACTACCTGTGTAAAGCTAGCAAGCTAAGTACTTAACTATTTAAGTAATGAGATGGATAGATTGCTAATTATTCAATGTAAAGAGCTTTATTACAGTTACATATGTAGCTACATAGCTAAGGATTTGCAAACTTTGTAATTAGGTAGCTAGCTATCTCATTACTTAGGTAGCTATCTACGTTGTTAGTTAAATTCAAATTTAATTCAAAAATATTATATTCTGAAAAGGCCTCTGACATAAGACACTTTACATCAAAATACATTATTTAGATAGCCTAATTAATGCCTAACTGGTGTTCTAGCTAGCAAATAACAATGGGAAGCAGAGTAAAATCAACAAAAATGTAGTTTAGTTTAATGTTATTTAAGGTTACATTCAATACGTGACTTTCTTTAAATTGATTTACTGTCAGAAATTCAATATTGTATAGAATTTTGCTGTGGTGACTTTCTCACCCATCCTCTTGAGCACATTGGCACAGCGGCAGACGTGACTCAGCATCTGGCTGTAGGTGATACTCGTGTGATGCTCAGGTGAGTTTCCCTCCCTGTAAAAACAACAAAACGATTATTTCTGTATTTGATTCATGTAGCATTCTGAAGATCCTGTGTGCTGGCAATAATAATGCGAGATTTACTCTGAATGCTCGTTGAAAACATAGAGGTTTTATTATATTGACTGAACCAGAGAGGGACAGAATTAGCATCTATTAGACAGGAAACTGCATTAGTGCACATAAAACAGGTAAATTACCAGGATGGTGACGCAGTGCGGTCCAGCATTGTGAGAGCTGTGGAGTTCATAGTGGAGTCAACCAGGTCCAGTTGTTACTAAGTCTATATTTGGCTTGTATGTTTGTCAGGACAGCTATTTACAAAACCACTTGTCATTGTGCCTGGCAAGGCAGCAGACAGATTCATAGTAAAACTCTAATGTAGGACAGAGCGCTGCAAAACCAATCAGGCTGAAAATATGATGGAATAAATGAGGAATCAGTCATAGGATGAGATGTCTGAAATCTAAAACTTTCTGACTTTACAGTAAAATAAAAGCAGCTGTTATTTAAATATGTTCAGTAGCCCAGTTAGTGTGTTACTGTTACATAACAGAAATGATTACATTATTTATTTGACCCATTCCTTTTATCATTAAACAACTGTTGCTCTTCCATAACTTTCTTCATATACTATTTTTTGCATTAAAAATTGCTTTGTTCTGATTAAACACCTGGAATTTGGGAGTGAATGTAGTGAATTTTGCATCATGTTGTCATTTGTTTTTCTGCGTCAGTCTCATTTTCTTCCTCTATATAGTTGTGCTTGGTATTGATATTAAATTACACAAATTATAGCAATTTTGTCATAATAATGTAGCTTAATGTCAGTTAGTTTAAGACTATAAATGTTAATAAATATGATTCTCTCAAGCTAGCTGTACTGTAATTAGCTTTTTCCCCATTTCAATAGATGGCTATATGTAGCTTGGCTAACCATACAGCTAACTACCTAAGCTAATGTCTAGTTTGAAAGCTAGCTAATTTGGAGTGTTAAATTGACAAACAGACGGCTCTATGTAGCAAGCTAAACAGATAATTAGATTGCAATTTAGGTGGATACCAGGTTAGCATGCTATATATTTAGCTATCTAGCTAGCTAGATGTGCAGCTAGATAGCCAAGTAGACAGCTAGCTATCTGACGCTGTAGTTGTATATCACTCTTTAAAGTTTGATGCAAGAGATGAGTTGTAAATGTATTTATTTATCAATTAAATTTACTACAATTACTTATAATTAATTTACTTCAATTTACTTTTAATATACTCCGTATAAAGTGTTTTGTTCATGTGATTAAAGGTACAACAGCTATGAAAGAGTCAAAATACTGAATATTTTTCAGCTAAACGTCTTCCTAAACATTTGTTTTGTTTTTTCTGATGAAACCCTTAATCAGATATTTAAATACTTTCTGTCATCAATATCCGACCTTTAGTCAAAACAGTTTATATGATGGTCAAAACAAACCATGCAGCAGTCACTGTAAGCTAGCAGATCGACCGTTCTACGTCTGTGGCAAAGCGTTTGCAGCTAGCACATATAATGTGTGGGGTTTGTTTTATTTGGGTTCAGTATTAAAATGCTTGGATGATCTGCAGTGTGGCAAAGTTCCACTGAACCCCTATGCTGCTGAGCTGGTAGAGCAACTGCTTCTTGTTTGCAAAAGCTTCTGCAGTTGACAAAGCAAATATCTGCCTACATGTATTGTTGCGGAAACAATAGACTGAACAGCAGGTAGATAAAAAGATGAAAAGGATGTAAAGTGGGACAACTAAGCAACTACAACTAACAAAATGACAAAAACTGAAGATGAGAAAATTATAATAAATGAAAATTGCAATTAATGGGGAAAAACTTGAACTGGAACTATACTGTGTGTTTATAAAACTAAAACTTTCTTTAATTTGTAGATGTTTATGATTCTATTTCTCTTTTTCTCACACAAGCGGTTTATGTCAGAAGTCGGCAAATTACTGCTGGCGGCTACGCTAGTTCGCAAAATGGCAGTCAGTTGATTAACACTGTACAATAATAAACAATAATTGCATAGTTTTTTTTTTAAATACTTTTGTTTGTTCCTGATGTGTGATTACTCACAAAACGTTTACTTTTCATTTCTGTGCCTAAAAATGAACCAAAGTATGAAAAAATTAAATCTACCAACCATTCAATTAATCACATGATACATCAAAACAAATGTAATGGTTTTTATTTGCATTATTTATTGTTTTTCTTTATTTTTCTACCAAAAACTGGATAGTAAAAGTCTTTGGCCTCACCTAGTTGTTTAATTGACGGACAATGTTGTTTACAGTCATTTATATAATTAATATAATTAATAATTAATGTTACAAAACATTTTATAATTAATTTTGTTTTCTGTTTTAGTTGTTTTGTTTACTTTTGATGATTAAAATGTCTTCTAGTTCCAGTGTTAAATATTAATTAGCAGGGGCGGATCTAGCGGGAGCCTTGCCACCCCTGTTGCCCCCCAGCTAGTGGCAATGAATCCAATAAATAGTTATGGCAAATCGGACATTAAGCGCATGAAACTCTCTTTTTCCCGACAACATTGAATGCAACACAATGTAACCTGACACCTACTGCTAAGTAGCGGGAAGAGAGAGAAGGACAGAGAGACACCAGCATTGATAGATGTATATGTTACTGGACATTATGTGATTTGTCGTAAGTCACACATGCAACATTTCTGTCCATTGAGTCATTAATATCGGTGGACAGGAAAATACTAGAATCACGCAAAGAATCAGAACAACAGACGCGATGTTTAGCAGGTAATTCGACCATAGATGATGGTAATAAGGGCTTCAGATTCAACAGGTGAGGAAAAAGTTTTAATTCAAAGAAAACATTGAAGAAGTGAGCAGTGGGTCAGTTATACTAGCCTAACTGTTGTTAACCTGATACGGACTTTGATAAGCAGCTAATCAACCGCCGCTGAGCTCAGACTAAAACTTAGTAATAATCACAATATAGACATTAAGCCTGACAGACTGAATGTTCTGTTTTAGTGTTTTTGATACTTTCTTGTGTGTGAAATGTTTGTTTTTTAGTGTTGATTCCCCTGATCGGTAATTTCTGCTTTATCTGCTCCTTGAGCTGTTGTCTGTCGGTTACCATGGCAACGGGTCCATAAAGCCGACTTAGACATCTAGAAAAGGTAGAATAAACGTTGTTGGAGCTATTTTTTCTTCATTTCTTTATCTATTTGAATTTTGTTACTTTATTCTTAAATTTCTACTTTTTGTATTATTTACAGAGTTTATTTGTAGGTTGATAATTGTTGATTTTATTTATTTTTTTATTTATTTTCTTGTTTATTTTCTAAATTTAGACAGGAAGTAATGTGGGTCAGTTCACTTTAGGGGCCTGAAGGACCAGCAGGCATTTGAGTTTGGGGACGATGGTTTTTAAGAGTGGTAGCATGAGAACAAATGAAAGTTTGATCTCTGTAATTGTTGGTGAAAGAGGAAAATAAATCACTAACAACAATCAATACGTTTGGACAATGAACCTTGTTTTGCTTGTGTCGAGAAACATGACCCCAGAAACATGGTGGAACTTTAATTGGATGTTTTCTCCAGCCATTGGTAGGATTTCCTGATATCAGCCACTTCTGTGGCTGATATCAGGAAATGGCAATCTTTTTAGTTTTGATCACCAGTAATGGCGACCTTTTTATTTTTGCTCACCAGTAATGGCGACCTTTTTATTTTTGCTCACCAGTAATGGCGACCTTTTTATTTTTGCTCACCAGTTATAGGCGACCTTTTTAGTTTTGCTCACCAGCAATTGGCGACCTTTTTATTTATGCTCACCAGTAATGGCGACCTTTTTATTTTTGCTCACCAGTTATAGTCGACCTTTTTATTTTTGCTCACCAGTAATGGCGACCTTTTTATTTTTGCTCACCAGTTATAGGCGACCTTTTTATTTTTGCTCACCAGCAATAGCCGACCTTTTTATTTATGCTCACTAGTAATGGCGACCTTTTTAGTTTTGCTCACCAGTAATAGGCGACCTTTTTAGTTTTGCTCACCAGCAATTGGCGACCTTTTTATTTATGCTCACCAGTAATGGCGACCTTTTTAGTTTTGCTCACCAGTAATAGGCGACCTTTTTATTTTTGCTCACCAGTAATGGCGACCTTTTTATTTTTGCACACCAGTAATGGCGACCTTTTTATTTTTGCTCACCAGTGATAAGCGACCTTTTTATTTTTGCTCACCAGCAATAGGCGACCTTTTTAGTTTTGCTCACCAGTAATAGGCGACCTTTTTATTTTTCCTCACCAGTAATAGTCGACCTTTTTAGTTTTGCTCACCAGTAATGGCAACGTTTTTACTTTTGCTCACCAGCAATTGGCAACCTTTTTATTTATGCTCACCAGTAATGGCGACCTTTTTAGTTTTGCTCACCAGTAATAGGCGACCTTTTTAGTTTTGCTCACCAGCAATTGGCGACCTTTTTATTTATGCTCACCAGTAATGGCGACCTTTTTAGTTTTGCTCACCAGTAATAGGCGACCTTTTTATTTTTGCTCACCAGTTATAGGCGAACCTTTTTATTTTTGCTCACCAGCAATAGCCGACCTTTTTATTTATGCTCACCAGTAATGGCGACCTTTTTAGTTTTGCTCACCAGTAATAGTCGACCTTTTTAGTTTTGCTCACCAGTAATGGCGACCTTTTTATTTTTGCTCACCAGTAATAGGCGACCTTTTTATTTTTGCTCACCAGTAATGGCGACCTTTTTATTTTTGCTCACCAGCAATTGGCGACCTTTTTATTTATGCTCACCAGTGATAAGCGACCTTTTTATTTATGCTCACCAGTAATGGCGACCTTTTTAGTTTTGCTCACCAGTAATAGGCGACCTTTTTAGTTTTGCTCACCAGTAATGGCGACCTTTCTATTTTTGCTCACCAGTAATAGGCGACCTTTTTATTTTTGCTCACCAGTAATGGCGACCTTTTTATTTTTGCTCACCAGTAATGGCGACCTTTTTATTTTTGCTCACCAGTGATAAGCGACCTTTTTATTTTTGCTCACCAGCAATTGGCGACCTTTTTATTTATGCTCACCAGTAATGGCGACCTTTTTAGTTTTGCTCACCAGTAATAGGTGACCTTTTTATTTTTGCTCACCAGTAATAGGCGACCTTTTTAGTTTTGCTCACCAGTAATGGCGACCTTTTTACTTTTGCTCACCAGCAATTGGCGACCTTTTTATTTATGCTCACCAGTAATGGCGACCTTTTTAGTTTTGCTCACCAGTAATAGGCGACCTTTTTAGTTTTTCTCACCAGTAATGGCGACCTTTTTATTTTTGCTCACCAGTAATAGGCGACCTTTTTATTTTTGCTCACCAGTAATAGGCGACCTTTTTATTTATGCTCACCAGTAATAGGCGACCTTTTTATTTATGCTCACCAGTAATAGGCAACCTTTTCTCCGAGGTTCCCCTCCCTCACATGTCTGTCCAGGACGTTGTAGCACATGTTGGTTTTGGCTCCTTCCATGCATTTGACGAATATGTTGCCCTTTGTCACGTCAAAGTTGTACTGCAGCATTGGACCGGTGGCTGGTTTCTTCCAGAAGAACTCATCTGCAACCTCCTTCCAGAACCCTGAAAAAGGAAATTCACATTTTAAGACTCGCTTTAGGGTGAAACGTATTGAAATACAGCAGGTCACCCCTAGTGGTCGTCGAGGTACTGCAGGTAAACGGCCGTTTGTTTTAGCGTGACGTCAGCGCAAAGTGCGACGCTACAACTAGCTAGATAGCTTACCAGAGGATTGTCTTTAAACCAGCGGTTCTTAACCTGGGTTCAATGAACCCCAGGGGTTCGGTGAGTCGGTCTCAGGGGTTCGGCGGAGCCTCTGTTGCCGCGGAGGTAAAGACTCACTTGTGTAAAGTCGTGATGACTCCCCGTTTTGCAATCACTTGCTGCAGAGGATCACGTTACATTGCTTAGCCAATCAGAGGATCACGTTACATCGCTTAGCCAATCAGAGGATCACGTTACATCGCTTAGCCAATCAGAGGATCACGTTACATCGCTTAGCCAATCAGAGGATCACGTTACATTGCTTAGCCAATCAGAGGATCATGTTACATTGCTCAGCCAATCAGAGGATCATGTTACATTGCTCAGCCAATCAGAGGATCACGTTACATTGCTTAGCCAATCAGAGGTTCACGTTACATTGCTTAGCCAATCAGAGCTGCAGAGGAGCCCTGATTGGAGGAGCTTCACTCTCAGCAGGGATTTGGACTTCTGTCTTTATTTACTTCAGTAAAGCTCAGTTTGTACCAAATTCTGTAGCTTTCGTTGTTCTTCTAAATCTGCTCCTTAGTTGCATCTTTTCAGGGTTGGTTCTGCCTCTAGTGGTGTGGAGGTGGTAACACAACTAATATAATTACATTACTAAATCAGAATACTGCGAAGTCTTTATTATTTATTATTAATTTCTCATTCTCTTAAGAATGTAGAGCTAATTAAATGACCTAAACAAGACCTTAAAGTGGTTCCAGTTCCTTCGATGGTCAACCTGGTGAAACTGGTAAATTTGAAATACCTTGGGTCGTTCCTGGACAATCAGCTCAACTTTGCTGAAAACACTGATTATATTTTGAAGAACTGTTCTCAGTGACTCTACCTTTTAAGAAGACTTGGTGATCATGATCAACTAAATAATAATGGATAAGTGGCTTTAAAGCGGGTCACTCAAAAGACAAACTGAAGCGAAAACAACTTAAATGATCGGAGAGAGTTAAGTTATAGCTACTGGGGTATAGATGTGTAATTTAGCTAACGATTCGATTGTTTTGAACGGCTCTGTACCGTTAACGTGTCTTTTAGTTGGTGAGAAGAACTGTTTGTTTTTTACGACTTCGCTTATAACTCTGATCACTCGTCAGCTGTTGTTGTTGTGTCTATTAAACTGATTTAATCAACAAATAAAAACAGTTGAGAGAAATGGATAGATAATTTTTATATTTAGCGGTGCAGAAGAAATTTGTTTGTGCCAAAGCAACGAAAGTTTATTTTTCTTTTCTTATGTTTCTAAATTACAAATAAAATATTAATGCACACAACAAGATTTCTTTTTTGATTTACGTGTGTTTGACATAATTGGAAAGTTTAGACTCCAAATTTTCAGAATCTGTAAACAACTCAAAGTCGATTTGTTCATGGCTTTGTTGTCACATTTACAGAGCTCTTCTCATTAGGACGAACAAAGAAGACAACAATAAGAGAGTTAAGGTAATTAGTTAAATTTACTCAATTACCTTTACTTAAGTAACTTTTTTGAAATGAGTATTTTTAATATGGTGTACTTTTTACTTGTAGTCGAATAATTTTATTATGAAGTATTACTACTCTTGACTAAAATTTCAGGGTTCTCTACATAAAAAAAATTAAATAAAATTAAACAAAAATCCACCAGATTCAGACACACACCTGTAGTTTTTGTTAAAGTTTCATACGTTTTCTTATTGAAAGAAACTGATTTGGAAAATTTTTATTTTACTGAATTATTGTCGTTTTTGTCCTTACAATACCAAAATTTCCACTTGATCCATCTGATGGTGTGATTTTTAAATATGAAATGATTGATAATTCGATCAGTTACTCAGTACTTGACTTTTTACCAAATACTTATTTACTCTTGAGTAATCTTTTTTGGACAGCTACTTTTTACTTTTACTTGAGTAAAAATATTTTGAAGTAGTGTCAATCCTACTTGAGGACAATTGTTTTGGTGCTCTAGTTAAGAGACTAATATTTTAATCTCCTTGTTGTGTTATTGAGGGTCAATTTAAGATTATTTGGTTCTTGAGTGTTAAATGGGGTAAATCATCTAAAGCCTGAAACGGTTTGGGATGTACACAGTAAAAATGCCAGTGTTGAATTAACACCCTAAAGTGTCTAGATGTGTCCAAGTCAGCTGGTGTTAAATTCAACACTACAGAGTGTCACATTAACATTTACAACGGTGCTGGTGTTAAAATACATTAAAAGTAACACCAGTGTAGTGTTGATCACAAAACACATTGTAGTGTTAAAAAAGTAAATAATTGACCCACAAGGTGTCAATATCAATCAAATGCAGTGGAAAATATTCAAAACAATACCCAGAAATGGAAAGTTTAACTTTTCTTAAACCAATATCAGTATATAGACCAAATTTAACAAAAATATGGATGTCAAATTTTTAACACTTTCAAAAGTGTTACTTTAACACTGGCTGACTTGGACACATATAGACACTTTTGGGTGTTAATTCAACACCGGCGTTTTTACTGTGTAGAGGCTCAGAGAAGTGGGGAGTCTGACCTACCTTCTGGGTTCTCCAGAGACTTCTTGTACATCCCCACATAGGAGCTGAAATCAGGCACATGTGCATCCCTCTGGAGGTCAGGAGGAGGGTGGTACAATTCTCCTTCAGATTCAGGAACCACCATTTTGGAGGCACAGCGGCAGACAAGTCGAGTCTTCAATGTTGAGTCTTTTCTGGTGAATCCTGCAGGGTGAAGTGAGAACAAGGCCTCCTGTAGTGAAGCATCACAATTCAGCACACATAAAAACCCACCTCTAATTCCAGATCTGCAGACTGCTGCCTCAATCTGCTTACTGTCAGGACAGCCAATCGGCTGGCGGGAGGGAGCACTCCCACTTTTTGGTTGGATGGGCCTCCACTGGCCTGCTGATCACATTATGTTTCCAAGCCAAACGCTGGCGGAGGAGGAAGAGGAGGAGCAGGAGGAGGAAGGCATGGCGTGCTGCAGGATGAGTGCTGTGGATTCAGGCCGATGTTTGTTTTCAGAGTAATGCGCGCTCATGAGGCAAAAACACAGGAAACAGCAGCTGTTTGCTGGTATATCAGTGGGGTCCAACTGTGGCACAGGGGCCACTTGTGGCTCTTGAAATGATTTTGGTCGGCCCACTAACTAACCACACTGCAAAGACTGAAACCTTAGTAAGATTAAATGTCTTAAATTAAGGAGGTTTTTCTTGTTTCCTTGTCTTGTTTTGGGGACTGTGGCTCTGTGGATAGAGTAGTTGTCTTGTGATGAAAAGGTTGCAGGTTTGATTCTAGCTTCATCCTGCCACATGTCGATGTGCCTCTGGGCAAGGCACCTAACCCCAAATTGCCTACCGAGCTGCGTATTGGTGTGTGAATATGGCTCTAGTGTAAAGCGCTTTGAGTGGTCAAAAATTATTAGATAAAGCGCTATATAAGTTCAGTCCATTTACCATTTGTTTTCTTTCTGACAAGATATTTTTTCTCACCAAGAGGGTTTTATGTTAGAATATTTTTCTTGTTTTAAGTGTTTTTGTACTTAATTATCTCAGTAAGATATAAAAGCTTGATATTAAGAAAATATTACTTATTATGAGTAAATATGTGCTAGAATCTAGAATATCAATATTTACCAATAAAACGTCCAGTCACAATTGTCCCAACCAAATAGAAAGCAACTTTTTGAAATAGTTTGTTTTTCTTCACTGCAATAAACACAAAATCTTACCAAGTATTTTTGGTCTACTACTTTCAAGTGCAAATATATAAGTTTGATCTTATTTCAAGTGTACTAACTTACACATAGCTTTCAGCAAGATATAGGATCTTGTTTTAAGTCAATAATTCTTTAATATTGGTGAAAAAGTACCAGTTCCATTGGCAGATTATGTCACTTATAAAAAGGGAAAAATGTTTTGCTGTAAGTGAAATAATCTGCCAATGGAACAAGTACTTTTTTAAAAAAATCAATGTTAAGGAATTATTGATTTAAACCAAGCTCTTATATTTTCTTGAAAAGTTACTTGTAAGTTAGGTTTGCATAATTTTAAGTGTATGAAAATATTTACATCACAAACTAGATCAAAAATACTTGGTAAAACTTAGTGTTCTTGCAGTGATTATGTTTTGAATCTAAGGATTCATAGATTTCAGAAAAAAAGTTTATTATCAAGCAAGTAAAGTTAAAAACAGAGGGGAAAAAAACTAAAGTTTGCATTTAAAATGTACTTAATAGTTTGGCTTTTGAAGTAGTTTAAATTTGTGGGTTTTGTAGAAGGTTTGAACGCCGCTGTAATAAGCTATTGAGCAATTAAGCACATGACGCTTTAGTTATACAAATAAGGTAGTCAGATTTGTTGTTGGAAATGGATGTGTAAATTATTATAGATGCAAAACTTCAATAGGGTTTTTTAAAATTAATTTTGGTTATTTTGTTTTTGGTGTCAATTGGAAAAATATAGAACAAAATATTGTTTCTGAGCAATAAAATAAGGATTTCAGTGGCTCATTCTTTGAAAGAACTTGTTGTATTTAGCCAAGGTTAATAAAATAATTTCAAGCAGATTTGAGGAGGCACAGGTCAAATTTGTATCATTCTTAAAATGTAAGTCAAGGGCCACAGGCAATCAGTCCAGGCGCTGCAAATGGCCCCCAGGCCGCACTTTGGACATCCCTAGTTTAGTGTTTACAATGTGTTCATTTTAGATATAAAATGTCATATTTTCTGTTTTTAACATTCTCTTGAGATGATTTACAATTACTTTACCTGGGATTGCGTAAATAAGTTGACAAATTTAGCTTCATAAAGTAAAACTATTGGATAAATTACGTAATAAACTTCAGTAGTAACATTTAAACACAATACTTACTGCTAAATCAATTTAATTATACTTCAATTTTATAAAAGTGTACGTATATAGTGCAAATTCATACAAAAACATTTCAAGGCACTTTATAAAACAAAGTTTTAAAGCAAGCGGTCAATCTGGGATTGATTTAGTTACTCAGAAACTGAAAAACGCAGCGTGGGACGTCAGACCGTACTAATCGAGCGCCGGTGTTGATGTCCGCCGCCGCAGCAGCTACTGCTGTCCCGTCCTTCTGCTGCTAAACTCGAAGCGTCAGGATGTTTTTATCTTCTGCAGTTCGATCGGCTGTTTCGCAGGCAGTAAGTTTGGGGTTTTTCGCAAATGTTGGCTATCTCAATCAGAAACGGTTTGCTCGGCAGATTGGAGAGGAAGCGCTGTGACTCTTCACAAGGGCATGTAGCCCGTACTGCTAGGCTAGGCTAGGCTAGGCTAGGCTAAAGCAGCGTTTGATAACAGTGACGGTAGCAGGTAGCTTAGCATCAAGCTATCAGATATTTACAATTTGAAATCTTGACAAACCAGACTGCTTAAAGGTATATCTAATTAAAACGTACATCTTTGCAGACAAATTGGATACGTTAATGATTTGTGTGCTTGACTTCGGATTTACAGCTGAACCGGAGAGGTTTTGGTGTTGATTTACGCAACTGTACGTCGATTAAACAAAGCAAATAAATTTGACTGAACAAGTATTAGAACCGTACCACCCGTATTTAAATATTGGTTTATGCTACCATGTGAAACGTCGCTAATATAATAATTTAAGTAAATGATATATAATTTAAAATGTTACCAGTGGTTGAATGAGTGACTTTTGCTATTCTTGTTTATGTGCTATGATGGTTAAGGTTCTTGCAGAACAATGATACATTTTTAGAATTTCTTTTACAGTCTAACCTTAAATGCTGACTTTTTTCTTTACATGATCAGCGTATCGTTTTATTATCTACAGTTTGCATCATCCATCCATTTTCTTTACATCCTTGTCCCTTGGTGGGGTCAGGAGGGTTGCTGGTTCCTCTCCAGCTAAGGAGTCACCCTGGACAGGTCACCAGTCTGTCAGGGCAACACAGAGACACACAACACACTTGGGGACAATTTAGACAGACCAATGAACCTGACGGTCATGTTTTTGGACTGTGGGAGGAAACCGGAGTACCTGGAGAAAACCCACCATGCACAGGGAGAACATGCAAACTCCATGCAAAGACTGGGAATCGAACCCAGAACCTTCTTGCTGTAAAGCAGCAGCTCTACCAACTGTACCACTGTGCAGCCCTGTTCATCATATAGTTTTAATTCATCATATAGTTTTGTGTAGAAACAGGACTTGTGTGCAGATTCCATTTTGAAAAAAAAAAACATATAAAAAAACCCAACAAACTAAAAATTTGAGCCACATATATACATAAGTTTATGCAAATAGTGGTTCTTTGTTTGTAGTGCTTTATGCTTACTGTTTTTTTTGGGGTTTTTTTCAGTTTTTCAGTTTAAAATGAGACTTGACATTAAGTGGGATTGTAACTAATCCTGCTAGCTAAGCATATATATTTTTGTAGGTTAGATTATTTTTTCTGATGTATATTTTACCTGTCTTCCTCTGCGTTGCAGGCCAGGCAGGTCAGAGGTTTGCATCGATCTGCTGCTCGAGCTGGAGCTGGAGGCATCTTTGTGGTGAGTTTTTCAGGTTTACATCAATATCCAGGACATTATCTTAGAAAGAGCCCTTACTTTTCTCATTATATACTCAGTGTTGTCTGGATAAAATTGCCAGGTTGAAAGTACTCAGGGCAATATATTTTTAAATACAATTTTAAATATGAAAAGTAGTGACTTCGTTTAGTTTTGCTTGTTCAAAAATAATTTGAACTTGAAATATTTTAGACAAATTTATTGTAGATTCAAAAAAGGTCTCAGACATTTTCCTTAAGAAAGGAAGGTGTTTGCAAATGTTAACACCTTTGTTGAAAAGGAATGATACACAGCCTCATTCTTTCCATTTTTATTTGACAAGCAAAAGACAAAAAATTGAAAGATGATTGGTGTTTTATTTGTTTTTGAATTGAAAATAAACATTTTTAATTGTACTTATTAATTACTAGGGCTTATAATGACCTGGATATTGTTCTACATGCAAAGGTTTGTTTTGCTTTTGCTAAGAATGAGACACTTTAGCTTATACAAAAGTCAAATTAAAGTCACTTACAAAAATAGTCAAAAGTTATTTTAATTCATAATTTTGAAGATGAGCAGCTGAAGTTATCTTTATTAAGCACAAAGGTACAGTAAGCAATATTAAATAAACTCACTGGCTATTTTATTATTATTATTCTAACCAGAGCTCTTCCTGAATTCAGTCTCCCTTATAATTCAACGATTGTCTAATCTTTGGATCAGTTTATTTTCCTAAAATGTTAAAAATTCAGTGCAGTCTTAGACAAAAAATGAGATTTAACACCTGCATTGTGTTTTTTTTTTTTTTTTTTTTAGAAATGAAGTTGAATTTTGTGAACGACTCTCAGGATTACATTTTATTAACTCTTCCAAATTCATCAGCCAGTAACAGTGCAGAGAAATTATGGCCCCCGCCTCAGTCTGCACCATGTTTGTACCAACTTAATCCCAGGAGCGCTTATTTTTCCGATTGTTCCCTTTTTATCCAGGGAATAACCTTTATTACCTGTTAGGCGCTCAGACAAACATCACATCCATCAGAAACCAGCATCTTTGCTTATTTCTCTTGTTGACGGAGACATTTTAACAATGAAAACCAGCCAAGACTCCTCTTTTTATTTTCATTTTTTAAAGTTGCACAAAGGGGCATTTGCTGCTCACCAGGGGGCAGTGTGTGCAGAAGCAGAAATAATTATCTGTTGTTCATCTCCTCCTTTCTGTGGTTGGAGAAAAACACCTGTTTCCTCTCTGGGCTTTCATGGCGCCGTCCTGGTTAATTTTTTGTAAACAAACTATTTAAGCGTTAAAATAGCTGTTCTGAATCAGCTTTTTAATGTAATAAATGTCGACCTTTTGAGGTGAGTTTTTTTCCCCCAGATTTTTGTTGTTATATGTTTAGTGGAGACAGCATGAACTCTTTATAACCCAGTGTGTGTTGTATATTTTTGTTGTTGCTTCAGCACAGAGACACGCCTGACAACAACCCTGACACTCCGTTTGAGTTCACAGCAGAAAACAAGAAGGTAAGAGCGGCTTCTGACATCTGATCTGCTCCCCAGTGGGTTTATTTACATGTTTTTATAGATCTTAGGAGGAAAAAATGCAACTAACTCCTGACAATAACAAATGTTGTTAAAGAGCCAGCGGTATATTATAAAAATAAAATCTGAGATTTTTTTCATATCAGATCTAATATCCATTGTTTTTTAATTCTTCCAGCACAAGCAGAACATTAATTAGAAATAGCAAATGCACATTTTTGGTTCTTTTCTTTCCTCATGCTTTTCTTCCTTGGTGCCAAATAAAAACCTAATAAAAAGAAAATAAATGTATAAAAACTTAAATGTTGCCCCGAATGATTAAAAGCATAAAAACTAACGAGATCAAGACAGTATAAAGTCTTATTTCCAATTTTAATCAATTAGGTTTTTTTCCCCCTCTACAAAATTATTTTACAGAAAATATTTTCAAAATGTATCTTTAGTTTCTCTGAGTTGTAAAATACAGAATTACAGCCAGGCTACCAAATGTCTTGTTTACTTACAAGAATATAGTTATAGCACAAAAAAGACACAATTTTACTAGAAAAAAAAATTACAAGAAAGTTGTTTCAATGAGGAAAAACGTTAGTTATCAGCTCAGTCTGTGTAAATCTTTATGAAATATACATAATTATTTGCACAATCATTTCAAAGTCCTACTACTGTTTATAATTTAATGCTGATGTGATAAAAGATTAAGGATTTCTATCAAGTATTATTAGTAAAATCTATATCAAAGTATAACTTCACAAGATGCTTCAATTTTTATTTTCAGTGTTTCAGTTCTCATAAAATTCTGACTTTATTTTGTATTATTTCAACTTTATATTATGTAATATTATGATTTTATTCTCCTAGTTAAAAAAGACATTTAAGTCTTTATTCCATCATGACGTTGACTTTAATTCAGATCCCAAATTAATAAAATTCGTCAAAAAATGCTTTAGAAACAAGATGGCCGCCTTGGGCGCGGTGACATCATGCATCATGGAAAAAAAGTGAAGATTTTCCAAAGAAACGAATCTTCAGAAACAAAAAATTGGATTAACCGATAAAATCAATTTATCGCCCAGCTCTATATTCTTACATTTTGTTTGCAATCATTTTTGTGGTGTAACTTTTATTTTCCTGTCGAGCTGCTTGTTGATGAATAGCTTGAATATTTCAAAAACAAAACTTCTTTGAAAACGTCTGCTTTCATAAGAAACCTCTAAACACTTTGATCTTCTGATTATAAGTTGAAGAACACAACAGAACAGTGTTATTAAGTATCCTGTGTTTTATTTTTGCAGAGGATTGATGCGATCCTCTCTATGTATCCCGAAGGACACAAGCAAGCCGCCACCATCCCGGTCTTGGATTTGGCCCAAAGGCAGCATGGATGGCTCCCCATATCTGCCATGAACAAGGCACAGTCATTTCTCTAAAGCCCCTTTCAAACTCGCTCCACTTTATAATGAGCAGAAAAGACACAAACAAACCGACTTTGTCGTCTCTTTAGGCCTCTGAGAAAAGATTCTGATCATCTGATTGAATTAATCATCGGTTTAAAAAAAGAAAGGTGCTTGAAATTTCACCAACAGTGAAGCATTTGTTTTGTTTTTATAGTTTCTGAGGAAAAAAGAAAATTAATTTCACACAATTTGATATTTGCAGATACAGATTTTGATGAGTTTTTATTTCAAGTGGCAAAATATCAGGAAAACTACTGGATTTATAGAGTTTTATGTTCGCATCCCCTAAAATCTACTGACTTCTGTGTAATTTAAGTATCATATTTGGTCTGATGATGCAAAATGTGAAGATTTGACGTCTTTGAGAAATTTTCTGATTGTTTTTTATAACTCAAAAACAATCATAAATTCCTCTAAATAACTTTGGTCAGTGGATGATTTTAAATAGTTATAACAAATGCAGGTTTTAGTGTTTTGTTTGTTTTTAAATCGAATAATTACATTGGCCAGTCCCTTTAGGATGATGCAACATTTGTTTATTTTTTTATTTCTTTTTCTGTGCCTAAAATTACTGATTTTGTTGCACATTTTTCAAAACGTTAGTCAGTTGTAATTTTTTAAGCTTTATTTACAAAAAAAGTTGAAATTGCTGGACAAAACCTTCCCAAAAAGACAGAAAAATAAAATCACAAATATTAAGACTTTCAAAATGTTACCTGTTTCTTCTCCTTGTTTTAAAAACGGTAATAAAATGGTGGTTCTTTAAGGAGAACAGATCACCCACCATAGATGTTTCTCAGAAATGACAGGCTTTCTTTTTCTCAAAAGCTCATGTGAGCATTTTTATTTGTCTGGGCTGAGGGTCAAAATCACTGTTTTGTTTTGCCATGTTTTTCTCATTTAAGAATCATTCAGTTTAGTTTATTAGCATCTTTTATGGTATTTCTATTATTGTATGAAAACAGGCTTAGATTAAAAAGCTGCAAAGTGTGCCACTTTTATATTTGATTAATTGTTGGAATAATTGATTAATCAATCATTTCCAAATAATCTTTAGCTGCAAACAAAGTTGTTGGACTTCCTACAAAATATTTTAAGCTAAAAATGTTAAACTACCCACTGCTTCTAAATAAAGATGCTCCACAATGCAAACAATTGCACAAAATTATTTTAGAATCTAAAAATATAAATTAAATAGTGGGTTTTTTTATGAATGTTTGTAATCATTATCATCTTTTGGGGTTTTTTTCAGGTGGCTGAGGTGCTGGGTGTCGCTCCGATGCGAGTATATGAAGTGGCAACATTTTATACCATGTTTCTGCGTAAACCTGTGGGAAAATACTTCATTCAGATCTGCACGACGACCCCCTGCATGCTCTGCAACTCGGACAGCATCCTGGAGGCCATCCAGAACAAGCTGGGTAAGACCTTACATTTTGAGGCTGAGAAACAAACCAATAAAGACATGAAAACGGTAGGTGACTGCAGAAGTTTTTAATCACTTATAACCTGAATAAACAGTGAGTACAAACATGTAAATATACAGGTTTAAACAGTATTAAAGGTGACCTGTTACACTTTAATACGCCCCCACCACCCGCAACTCAACATTTACACTCGTACATGAAGATAGCTGCAAACAGATGGACAATTATCCAACCACTCTTCTTTGAAAAGCATTAGTAGAGACTCCTGCACAACCAACAAGACTGCAGCAAGTGTGTCCTGGATGGGAAGTCGGCAACAAAAGACTTGTCTTTTCCAGCATCCATTGTACTGCGATGAAACCAGCTCATCAAGCATGCTGGAGCTTTGAGTTGGTTGCTAGGCAACGGCACAATGCCTGTAGAATGTGACGCCTAATTCAGCTTCATCTGGTAAATTATTTGCACACACACTTTTTAAATTAAATATCTACATGTCACATAAATTATTTTGTTTATTTATCAATCGGGAACCTGGGTCCGAATTTTGTACCACAAATATGCAAAGGTGGTATGACGATAATAAAAAATATATATCCTTGAATCCTTAATTAGATGGTTTTTGAAATGGCACGTTTTTCTGACACCAAAAAGCATAAATTTATTGCCAAAAAAATTGCTTTCATTTTTAAATTAAGTGACATGGCTGCTTTTAGAAGCAGCAGAGACCCAAATGGGAGTATAAAAATGAATTATGAAAGTGAATTTTCATAACAGTTCCCCAGTGTCAAACAATATAGAGAAACAGACATTTAAAAGGCAACACCAAAAACTTTTTACTTGCAGTCAAGGAGATGTTTAATACTTTACTGTCAAATGTTGCTGCATCAGTTCATGTTTCTCTCCTTATGTTCTCCACAGGTATCAAGGCTGGGGAAACCACTGCAGACAAGATGTTCACTCTGATAGAGGTGGAATGCCTTGGCGCCTGTGTGAACGCCCCAATGGTCCAGATAAATGACAACTATTATGTGAGTGCTCGACTGCTCCGCGCAGACGGCGCTCTTAACAAAATTAGATTGGAACCAGGTTAGAGACTGCAGCTATCAGCACTACTTCACCGAGTTGAGCTCAGGTGTGCTATAGTTTACCTGGACCATGTTTTCCAAATAATTCAGCTGTTATTTACCAGTAGGAAAAGGAGCTGTAAACTTAGTTAAGTAGAGTTTGAGGCAAAAAAAAAAGCAAAAAGTCTCAGAAATTAAAAATGATCTTTTTATATAACGCAGGTTTTAGTCGACGTTGGATGTAAGCAAACAATTAACTGTCCCTGGAAATATTAGATCAACCAATTTTGTCTCAACCAAAAATGTCTACATGTCATTGAGGATGGCGTAGAAGAAGACATGAGTGCATCTTCCTTCTTCATAGAATTAAGCAGTGTCAGATTTTAGTGATTGCAGGATTTCTGTTTTGTGTAGGTAAAAAAAAACACAAGCCTTTTCTCCCGCCAGCTCTAGATTCACATGCTTATTTTGGTTGTATTTACCCATAATGCCTTGCTCTTTAGTGCATTTCCTGCTTTGAGTGGTATATGGTTCGCTTGGCATTCACTTCAACTACAGACCAGAGTTTCCCAAATGGACCAAATTTTCTAGACAAATGAACTGGAGTTCAGTTAAAGCGAACTAAACATGGCTGGTGTGAATGCAGCCTTAAAGTCTATTAGGGCTGCACAATATATGGCAAATACATCCGAATCGCAGAGAATAACAATCAAATACACAAAAGGAGATTAATTGCCAACAAGATGGCAGCATAACCTGGATATGATATTTTTTCATATCGCAATACACACTACAGGGTACGGCTGGACAATAAATCAATAACATATTGTTCAATATCAGCAGATAATACATCTGATAGAATAAAGATTATTCAGAGAACTCGGATCAAACTGCATTCTGGGAGATGCGGGCAGAGGAAAGACTTTAGCCTCTCCAAGCTAAACAACTGAGTAGAATCAACTAACTGGCTCGCTCCTGGGTTGCCTAGCAACTCACTCACTCTTTGGTTACCCGGCAACAACCTGCCCAATAACTGACGCAGCAGCAGTTTCAGAGTTTGCAACTGTGCCTCATAACTGCTTAAAAACAAAACAGCAGAGTGAAAACCGGATAAAACAGGAAAGGTCACGCCATCAGTTTGGTAACTTAAAATGTTTAAACAGAAACTAATCAGTAATTATTGATATTTTATGAAACGCTTTCACTTAAGTCCTGAGTGTTTAGAAAAGCTCTATACAGATAAAATGTATAGATATGTAATCCATGTTTTTCAGCCATATCGTCCAACCCTACTGTCAGAAAACAAAAACATATAAGGGAGCGTTCACACTGCAGCCTGAAGTGACCCAATTCCGATTGTTTTTACGTAATGTGACCTGTGTCCGATCTTTTCATGGCAGTGTGAACAGCTCAGGTCAGATTCTTTTATAATGCGACCCATATCCGATACGTATCCGATTCAAATGAGACCATAACGTCCAGGTCTCATTCATCCGAACTGAACGTCACTGATTCTCAACAAAACTCACTATTCTGCGTCCTGATACAGGCAAGTGGGAAGAAAAACAACAACCATGATGGACTATATGAGGATTAAGTTGTTAATATGTTGCACTGGCTGGATAACAACTTCTAATATGTAAGCTAAGCTCCACCGTTAGCCTCCATGTTTACTTCCTCAAACTCTGAGCTCTTCTTCTTCTTTTTATGATGTTTGGCAGATCACTGAGAACGCTGACGCTATAGCGCCCTCTACTGCGCATGCGGGACACTTTCAGGTCGTTTGCCCGTTCACACTGCAGATCACATACAGGTCCATTTACTGACAGTGTGAACGGCCCGGAAAAAAAATCGGAATTGCCAAAAATTCAGAATTGAGTCACTTCAGGCTGCAGTGTGAACGCAGCCTATATGTTGGTCCTTTTCTATATTGCAAGAAAAAAAAGCATCTTCCATGATATTTCAAACCCAAAAATACTTTATAAACCCCAAAGAGAAATTAAATATAATTCACAATATTATAACCAATCAGTAAATGTTACTATTTTTTATATTATAATATTTTGTGGTTTTGAGCATGTCAGTTGAAAATGGCATCTACTGCTTCTAGCCTTTAACTCACTGTATTTTTAAATATATATATATCTATATATATAAACTGAAAACAGTCTTATCCCAATCACTAAACGGTTTATTTCTCCCTCAGGAGGACCTCACACCAAAAGATATCGAGCAAATTATCGACGAATTGAAGGCCGGACGAGTCCCACCACCTGGACCAAGGTACGCACAACCAACATCAGATTGATAATCACGCCTGCTTTTCCATCTTTCACGCCTTCCTGTTTTGTTTCTATTGTTTTGTAGAAGTGGCCGTTTCTCTTGTGAACCGGGAGGCGGATTGACCTCCCTGACAGAACCGCCTCCAGGGCCGGGATTCGGTGTGAGAGCAGACCTGTAGATGTTAATAATGGTTCTCTGAGAGAAAGTTGCTGTCATGTTTAATTCAAAGCATATTGTGTAAATAAAATGTTCATATACCTGTTTAGGTCCAAGCTTGGTTCTTCTTACATTTACTCAGTATGTCTTAATGACATGCTACTACATATTTATAGCTATTTTTACACCTAATTATTATAGGAAACCATATTATTCCTTTTTCTTTTACTTAGTTGTACAAAATTAGTGAAAAATGTATTAAAAATACATTGTATCAGGTAAAATCCCTCAAGGCGAACTGTATAGAAGATTGACATCAAATAAATATGGTTAATATTCACTACTTTCTACTAAACCGGAGGTTTTTAGTTTAATTATTCTCATGGATATTCTGCATTTATGAAATACAAGACATGTACAAATATTTATAATTTCTTAAAGAATCTTCTGTTGCCAGTGGATGTTTAATTTCTTACTTCTGTTGGTTACATAATTGGGGCTCAATATTGGAGGTTTTAAACCATTTCTAATTTGACTAAAGATGTATATTTTTAAATGACTAGTCTGTTAATCTTTAGTTACCTGTACACCAAAATCACCTGATTTTATAGGTGAGCACATGCTTTTCTTGCCAGAGCAAATTTTGTTTTACTAAAAAGACCTGCAGTTATGTTTATCCTAAATTTCTAAATATTTTGAAAAGGAAAAACAGGCAAGAACGTTTTTAATATGTTCTTAAAGTGAAAATATTCCAAATTAATGTCATCTTCTCACTGAATAGAGGTATTTAAGACATTTTTAAACCACTGAAAAGAGATTGTGCCTGTTTTACTTCATTTTTTAATTAAGCCACCTATTTTTGTGTAGCATATTTTCATAGGTTTTTCATGTAATTTGATTAAATTTTACCCTTAAAACAAGGCTGTAGTTGTATTTTGTTACCTAAATATGATCCCTAATTTTGTTTATTATATTACTTTTACCTTCAACTCTGTTACTTTAATACAGATTATTAAAGTAAACAAAACTTGAGCCACACTTATCCTTGAATTCACACATTCATCTGAATCCAGACTTTATTCAGAGACAAAACTGAAAATGGCCGACCTGATTGAGAGCCATCAGGAACAATGTCACAGATAAACATTTTTAGTTTTTATACAATAGCACAGATGTATATTTCCTCGGCCAGCGCAGGTGATTTTCTTTTAAAGGTTCGACTATTCTGATTTATTTTTAGGAAAAAAATGTGGTGCAGGTTTTTTTGTTTTAGTTTTGATTAAATTGAAAATGAAGTATATTTTTAATCCTTTTGATTTTACCAAAAGTAGTGTAAGTATTTGTGTTTACGCATTTAATAAGTGGGAATCTGTTGAGTGTATATTTTACTGTGACATTTCTAGTTTTGTTTGACAGAGCTGTAGTGATGATTCATTCATCTACAACTGAAAAACACCTGGTGGAGACAGAAACTAATCACAAAGTAGTTCAGAGGAAACGAGTGGAAAGTAAGACTGGACCCGTTATTGTTAGCACACTTTTATGTCTTAACCTTTTCACTGTAAATCATATTGGCATTTTGCTTTATTTAAACATTAATCATCTGTGGCTTATAATAACTTAAATGCAGCTGTTAGTGTGTCTGATTAGCCTTTAAAGAACATTTATTTCCATTCAATATCCTTATAAATACCTTTTTAATTTTATGCTTGTATGCAAGTTTAAATTTTGATAGCGAATACTAAAATATTTTAACAAGGATTATTGTATCTAAAAAAAGGCAAACGGGATTGAGTTTTAAAGCTGCTTTTATTTTCAATATTGGTATCTGTATATTTAATAATATGACATAATAAAGCATAATAACTTATGAAATTGAGAACAACAGAGGGGTACATTGTTTTAAAACATTTACGGGCATTAAAATTAAGTTATAAGGCTTTCAGATTTTCACCACTTACATTTATAAATGTAAAGATTTCTAAATCTAATAAGAACATATAAAAGAATAAAACCTTTATGTTGTAATGTTATTTTACAATTTGTTGAATTGTGTTTAATTTCAGTCCAAGAATACTTTACATAAATAGTCAGAAAATATGTGAAAGTTTATGTTGCAGTTTTACAAAAAGGTAAGATTTATCCAAGTCATTTACACTACAACATAAAAGGTTTTGTTGGATATATTCAATTAGTTCTGAAGTCAATTTCCTTCATCTTGTTGGTTAATACTGATCCAGGTCAATATTCAAATATTGTTCCAATAAAATTAACGATTTAAACGACAGTGAATCGCATCTCTAAAATTTTTAAAAATCCAAAATAGCACAATTAATTCAGTCAATCCATTTCAGTTTAGTAGCAACCAAATAAAAACAAATGGAATTGCATCAAAAACTAGAATTTATTCTCCCACAAATACTGGTTTATATCCCCCTGATTGTTAAGTACGTATTAGGGCTGTATAATAATATTGATATCGTGATATATATCGATATTTTCTTTCCTAGAAAAAAAATCGATATTCATCTGCAAGTATCTTTAAATCCAACTGTCACCTTGTTCACTCACTGCTTGCTTCACCAGGTCATCAGGCTTAGAGTGATTCCTTCAGATGTTCAGGTTTAAAAGGTATCAAACTATTCAGAGCAGGAACTTGGTTCACTTTATTTACTTTACTAATGCATGTCAGCTACAGTTTGGACTGTTTCAATTAAAAGAAACATGTTTTCTCTCCACTTCTTTGATTCATTTTGTCCAGCTGTCCACTTTAAGTCTGTGTCCAACCAGAGCCAGGTATTGTGTAGTTGGTGCTTTTAATCAGTTTTCAGTTAAATTAATTCAGTCCAACTCTATAACAGTCACAAAATATCACCAAAATCACTCTGTCCCTCTAAAATCGTCCAGAAAATCGCAAAAGTGTATTGACTTGTATCGTTTGCCTGAATATCGGAATATATATTGTATCTGGGCAGAATATCGTGTATCGTGAGATTATTGTATCACTACAGCCCTACTATGTATCTATTTAAATAGTGACATTTATTTTTCCAGAAAACGTCATAAAATGCAGAATATTTTTTATGCGTCTTATTTTCTGTTGCTGCTTGGTCTGCGCCCCCCCCCCCCCCCCCCCGCCCCCCACTCTCTGCTCTGCAACATTATGCGCCGTGACGCATGCGCGCCATGTCCGCCCTGATGCAAATGCCACTGCGCAACCAGTTCAAAGCTGACTCATTCACACAAAAGAAATGGCGGGCGTGAAATGACAACTAATGCCAACTACCTAGTTACCGACACAAGGCCTAAAAATAAAAGCGGCAAACGTCAACATGAATAAACGTGTCCGCTCGCTGTTGTAGCTCAAGCCGTCATCTTTCGAGAAAGTTCCTACTGACCGCAGCGGAAAAGATGACGTCAAGCGGCCATTCCTGTTTTCCTCCCTCTCCTTCCCTTTTAGTCCGATTTATTAAAATCCACGCGAAGGCGTCTAACATGCCTCCAAATCGCGAAACGCGAGAAGCACAAATAACACTGCAAGCGTTAGAAAGTGCGGAGTTACTCACAGCTTCCACAAAATACCACTTAAATCGTTTGACACGTACCCATCTAGTCTCTCCGGCAGACGGAGACCTTATAAGCTCGGTGGGGGCGCCCGGCGTGCCACGTGACTCGACTCGACCAATGAGAGCACGTCTTGCATGTTTTGCTAGGCTTTTCTCGGAGCGGACGACAGACGAACGAACGGCTGCGATGTTTTCAAAAGCAGCGATGAACGTCACACAGCCGTAGGCTACGGCTAACGTACAAGATTTAGAAAATAACTGTGAAAATTGCGCAGCGCTAAGCTAAACCAGGACGCGAATGAGTTGGTAGGAGCGTGTGACCCGGTTTGAAGGTAAGCGCAAAACTGTTCCTTGATTGTTTGGGTTTAGAAATCCTTGTTAGCCGTCTGGCTAATGTCAGAGCTAACTTGACGTAAACTGCGTGCGAAAATGAACGTTTAAGTGTTTGCGTGGGCTCGGTATAGTTGTGTGCGCCACGTGCCTCGCACACATTGAAGTAGTTTATGACAACCTGAACGGCCCCGAACCACATTTTCGGGTCCGCTCATGTACCAGTGAAGCGTTTGTGTTTGAAGCGAGGGTTCAGGGAGCAGATAGGAAAATGTCGGAGCGACAGCAGCTGGGTTAGACCCAGTCAGTCAGCCAGCGAGGCGGTGACGGGCTGGGGAGGGGGAACCGTGGAAGGGCAGCGAGAGGGGCTGCAGTGGGCTTTTGTCTCCAACAGGGTAGGGTGTCTGGGTTTCAAATATTTTTTTTTTATTATTATTATTTTCTCACCTCACTGGCAGCGCCTAGCAATCAAATAAATATTCAAATGTAAACGTAACTAGAGTAAATGTGTTATTATTATCCATTGCATGTTATAAGCGCTAAAAAATGGTGAATTTAGCGCTTTCTTGTGTCTTTCGGTGTGTTGGAAGAAAGCGAGAGCGGCGTAAATGTTCCCCTGAAGTGGGTGGTGTTGTCTGCAGTGATCTCGCCGCCGTTTATTTACAACCAGCGCTGGTTTTTTAGAGATAATCACCACCAGGTCTGGTGCACGATGTAATTAGGATTTATTAATACACACACACACACACACACACACACACACACACACACACACACACACACACACGCGCAAGGAAGTTGTTTCGTTGAAGTAATTAGTTAGCCCGATCCTCCAAGCCGGTGGTGACTCTGACATCTTGGGGGGTGTGTGTGTGTTTGCCTCATACAAAAGCTGTCTGTTTTTTAGATGACGAGCAATCTGAAGGCAGACGACAAGCTAAAAAGGAAGATGGGTAGATGGTAAACATCTATTGTGTGACACAGAATTTCATAAAGCTTTTAAATTGTACTTGCGTATATAAATGTAAATACAGTTACCTTAAAAGTCAAGTAAGATGCAAAATAACATCATAAAATGCACAGAATTATAATTTTTCTCTAAAGTATTTTAAAAAAAATGAACAATAATATCAACTATTAAAGGTTTTGTGTAAACCAGAGGAAGCATAAACAAAGATGACTCGCAGATGCAGCTGCATGAATGAGGGTACATGTTCTTTTCATTGTCTTAGATATACAAGGACTTGATTTCCTGTACTGTAATAGTGACGCACATTCAATTATTAGGCTTTTTGCCCTTGATCGGTAGGTTATTAAATGAAAACCGGGATTTTTTTAATCATAAAGAAACCTGTGAACTCCCTCATCTTTGGTTTGTAAATGCATAAACGGTCACCTTTTTCTACTCTTACAAAAAATCCAATAAAGGTCAGCGACATATGCTTAAAATTAAGTTAAATGCCAATTATAATTCCTTTGTATCTTTTCGGCTCCAAACAACCACATGCACCTCGGAGCCTCCAGCACATTTTTGATGTCGGTGTTTGTTTGTTTCATGTAGTAGTTAAATTAAAATGAGCCTGTTTGTATGGGTCAAAGTCGTTAAATAGAAAATCTGGACTAACTGGTCAAACCTCTAAGAAAACCAGAAGTTATGTCATTTGAAGCTTGACTGATGCATCTGGAGACTTTAATGATTAAAAGCTTTAATTCAGGCATTACCACAATATTTATAAAAGGATTATAAAACATTTATACTCAAAACAGACACTCCTATATGAAGATATAAACAGTGTAAATACAAAATGTGTTTTCACCAACCTGATTTAATTTAAATATTTTTTTCTACACCTGATAACTTTGCAGTAATTGGGGTGTATTTTATATTGGTGTGGAGCAATTTTGGCACAATCTTCTTTGCTGAATTGTTTTAATTAACTAACACTGAAGGGTTTCTGAAAGCTAACTTTCTTTTTAAGATCATCCTACAACATCTTAAGTCCAGACTTTGAGTAGGCCAATCCCTAACCTTTGCATTGTTTATTTGTTTTTTGCTTGACTCATTCAAGAGCTGGATTTGCTTGTGTTTTTGAATGTTATCCGGCTGTATAAACCAAGCGCTGTTCAGCTTAAGGTTGCAAACCAGACGCTCCACTGCAGGATTTCCTAAAGCAGAGCAGAACTTATGGTTTTGTCCTCCAGGTTTTGGAGCGAAGCAGTCCAACACCGTCACATTAATTGATTGTCCTAAATGCAGTTTTAGCTTCTTCATTTTTTTTAACCAGATGTAACAGGACACCTTCCAAAAGTTCTGCTTTTATCCTCCCAAGATGTTTTTGAGATCATAAATATGCGTTGTTATTTTTATCAGTAATGGGTTTGTCCATGGACCTCCATTTATGCCGGATTTGACCCATTGTTGACTCATAAACTCAGACCTTGACCTTGGCCTATTGAGGTCTGATGAGCTCACAGGTGTCAAACTCCAGTCCTGGAGCGCCGCTGCCCTGCAACTTTTAGATGTGCCTGTGCTGCACCACACCTGAATAGAATAATTAGGTCATTAGCAAGTCTCTGGAGAACTTATCTGCACATGAAGGAGGTAATTAAGCCATTTCATTCCAGTGTTTTGTACCTGTGGCACATCTAAAAACTGCAGGACACAGCGGCCCTGCAGGACTGGAGTTTGACACCCCTGGTTAGATGTTCAGGTTTTTTGCGACCTCCTGGATGAATCATCATTTCTCTCTTGGAGTATTGTTAATAGATTGTCTTCTTCTGTGAAGCACGACTGTGACTTTCTCTACATTGGGTTTATTTGTCAAGCTTTTCGCCTACTTCCTGTTGTCAGAAAGCTTTTATTTGTGTTTTTGGCAGGAATCAGATCTGGATGTGGCATGTAAATCTTTTTTTTTCCCACGGTAATGTAGTAGGTGATATGATGCCATTTAAATATACAGAATCAAAACGTGTTGACAATATGCAAAAGCAAAGAAATCTTTGTATAGTTTTCAAGCCTCATTTTGTCCATTTCTGCTCTAGGATTTCATTATTTTATGTGACAAGAGTTAACTTAACTTGGTGGTGGTGTTGGGTTTTAGAATTAAAGTGTATCTCCTAATTTTGCTAATGAATCCCAGATTTAATTGGGATTACCTAATCTTTCTAACTAACTAAGCTGGAGAACTTGAACTAATGAATCTAATTGATGTTTAATACCAATAGTAATGCAGACATGTTGATCATATTTGGTTTTTCACCTTATTAATCCATAGCAAAGTAACAAATGCCATTGTGCTGCTTTGGATGTAATTATTTTAATGTGTTTGTAATAACCACTTACTAAATACAAAGCCTGATTCTTTTCAAAACGCTTAGACACATTAAAGAACGGTTCTAATAAGCACTTTGTTTAGACACCATTGACAGATTCTTATGAATGGGTCCCATTATTCTCATATAAGGATAATGGCGCTTCAGATGAAAGGACTGTTTGTACAAAATATGTTGATGACGATCTGATTGCATTGTTGTGAGGTGGGATTTTCAGGCATTTGTTGACGTACCAG
The DNA here is from genome assembly GCA_033032245.1 of Poecilia picta. NCBI lineage: Eukaryota > Metazoa > Chordata > Actinopteri > Cyprinodontiformes > Poeciliidae > Poecilia > Poecilia picta. The sequence continues at coordinate 9,425,559 of CM065369.1, forward strand.
TTTATCCGCTTCATAAAATATACATTTCAGGTGTGTGTTGCAGTCTAAGATTTCTGTACCGCTGGATGAGGAGACAAAACGTTGCTGGTTGCACGCCAGTGAGCGAAAACTCCTGCAATCAGTCCCACAATTCTCGATCATTATTGGTAGAATGAAACTTAAAGCAGATCCATGTGTTTTAGTTTTTACTTGGATGTGTTTCTCTCTCATAGTTAATTTCTTTTGGCACTTTCCCTTTAAGTAGTAGGTGATTGGGACTTTTTATCAATTAAATTTTTACATTAAAACATATTTTCTAGTCTATTTGAAATCTTTTTTGTCCGATTCTGATATTTATTTGAGAGCTTCCATAATTTAAGAACAACGTTGGTGGTAATTATTTTTTTATCGAGACTTTGTCAGAGGAGTTGTAGTAAAATGACTTACCAGTAAATTAAAACAAAGACAAAATGATTGAGTTCTGATTTTAAGCGGTATATAACATCTGTTTGTTATAAATTAGCATGGCTTTCATTGATAAACAACAATCTCTCTATTAATTATAATTTTCTTATAACTCGGAGGTTACCAATAGTATCCAAATCCATGTATTATGATAAAAACAGAGCAACTTTGTTGTACTCTGTTGAGTTGTTGATTATTTTAAGTCTAGTGCTGATTTGTGTTTACAAAGCAATTGGAGAGAAATAACTTTGGAATATTTTGTTATTCATTAACCTTTAATGTGGAAACTACACTGCTTTTTACTATTTTTAAGCTGGACCAGAGGAACCAGTGGATCAAAATGTCATTTAATATTATTTATATCCATTAAGCCTTGTTTTGACATTGCTAATTCAAGGCAAAATAACAAATACCATTGTGTTACTTTGTAGTACAAAAAATTGTTTTTTAAATAGATTTCTATGATATCTTTGTTATCACTGGAGTCAAAACCTCTTTTTGCGTTCCTCCACTGGTATTTTGGAAGGCCTCCGTGCCATCACCCTAATCAGGTTCAAGTCGTACCTAACAATAATATTACTTCCAGCTTAGAGAAATTTGTTGCTAAATCTGCCAGGGGTATGAGTAATCTTAGGTGTAATTGGCTAAATAGACTTTGAAAGAATGGTACATTAAATGCAACACCTAACCAAATATTAATATTACAGTAACAATTACGATTTGAACTTGAAATACTCGTCAGCAGGCAAGGATGAGTTGCAGTCAGTAGTCATAATAACACGAGTACACTGGATATAAAATGCTGTTAAGCAACTTGAGGACCACATAGAAAACGGTAATACACATAAGCAGAAATACACCTCTGACCTGTATTTCAGTTTAAATTTTGGTTTTTAAGAATTTAAGTGGTACTTTGTCAAATTTTGTGCCGCATCAGTTGTTTGTTTGGAAACCTCCCCTTTGGACTCCTGTTACCGCATTCTTTCGGACACGCTGTAAACTCACACAGTGTTGAAACGCCTCCGCTTTCTTCTTTTTTACGGTACTTGTTGCCTCCGGTGGCTTTGGGCCTGGCAGATTCAGTGCTGAGGCCCGGCGGTCCATAAACCAGCGTGGCTCTCTCTTGCCTCGGCGCTCAGGGGTCATTTGGGTCGGCTGGAAGTTGGAACTTTTGTGTCAGTTTTCAATTAAAACCAGCTGCGTGTTGTTACGTGACTGTGAGGCCTGTGAGATTTTAAAATGTACCGTCTAAACCAGTCCTTCTTGTACCTTATCCGCTGACCGTGAGCGGCGCACGATTTATTGACTCCTCCGACTGTGCAGGCACCGTGATGAATGTTGTAATTAAAACGGTGTAGCTCGAAAACGTCGGATCCAGATGTCTCGTGCAAACAGTGTGTGTGTGTGTGTGTGTGTGTGTGTGTGTGTGTGTGTGTGTGTGCGCTTCAGGAAGGTTGGTGATAAGATGCCTCAGCGTCTCTTTATAGTTCAAACTGATTGAGACTCAGAGGTCACATTGTACCGATGATGGCTGATAATGTTTGCCGTGTCTGCTCCAGAGATCGGGGTCAGACAGTTTTCCCCTGATTTTTCTCTGATTGGTGATCAGATCATGATACCAAATTTTACTGGATGATAAATTGTTCCAGAATTTATTGCGATAAACAATAATGTTGTTTTTGAGACCATTTTGTACTCGGATGTCCAATATGGTCAAACCCCATCAATGAAACATTCCTGTAATCGGAGACTTTCAGGTTATTATGCCGAATAATGTCTACAATATCTTGAGCCTATTTCTTCATTGGATATAACTGTTGGAAAAGTAGTCAAAATCAGAACCAGCAGGTCAGGAAAACAGAAACCAGAGGTGTATATCTTTAAAAACATTGCTGTTTTTAAAAAATATATCTCATTGACTAATTTAGATATCACTTCAGTGCTGGAAACCGTTCATTCAATACAAAGAAGAAACCTTTTTTTTTCTTTATTTAAGCTTTTATGATAGTTTTTATCTTTTTTGACAAAATGGTATAATTTTAAACAGAAACGATACTGTGTACGTAGGTTTCATAGGCCTGTCACAGTAACAAATTTTGTTGAATGATAAGTTGTCCCAGACATATTAATATTGCTATTCAAGATCATTTTCAAGCAATATATTGGTAATAATCACATAATAAAGCAAAAACATATTTTCAGAGATCAATAAACTTTAAATTCTACTGAACATTTAATGCTGGAACTGGAAGACATGTTGGACATACAAAATAAATAAAACTACTGCACATAGTTCAGTGATCAATCAATGCTCATTGTTTAGCCAGTGTGCAGTAATCACACTGCATGATTTTCCCAGAAAACCTCTACCTCTGATTGGTTGTGTTATCTTGGTCATAACAGCACAAAACTGCATCTGATCCATCAAATAAATCGCAGATGGAGGTTCCTGGCCAGAGATTTTCTGATGTTTCCGTAGATGGTGACCACAGTGGGAACCTGGTTTTAGAGTGTGGTGACGAGCGCGGCTGCACATATCAGTAAAACATCTCATTGTGATCCTGCTACTGAACACATTGATATCGACGATACCTTTAACTGCAGTTTTCCACCAGTCCTTGTAAGTTCTTGCATATCAGCCACTAAACATTAACATCATGAGTGGCAGAGAAAAGAGTCGAAAAAGAAAAATATTATTAGCTTGTTGGTTTTGCATAAACGCTGCTTGGAAATTTATTCACCAACCATATATTTCATTCAGGCACTCCTTTGCTATTGAAATACAGCACACATGTATTTATATTAGAATGTGATTACAATTTGACTGGATATTATATTTACAAGTAGGCTTGTCACAGTAACAAATTTTTCTGGACCATACATTTTTCCGTAGGTTATTGCGATAAACGATAACATTGTTGTATTGAGACCAACAAATATAGCAATATAATGGTAATAATGGCATAATAATCAAAGTTCAATAAATGTTAAATTCTAATGACTGTACTTTTTTGGGGTGTACATCGCCCTGTCATAATGGCAAAGTTTGATAGGCGATACATTTTGCCAGATGTTATTGTGATAAACGATAATAATTGTTGTTTGTGACCATTTTCAAGTAAGACGATTTTTTAATGCTCAAATGTTCAGAATGTTCAAACCCCATCAATGAAACGAAGGCCTGTGTTTGGATAATTTTAGGTTACTATTAAATGCGAAATGATGCCTGATGTCTCTAATTAGCTGCAATCTGTCACATGCATGCATTATATTTAAATTACAGATCTCTAATCCTGTTGAAATGTTTTGGACAGTAAATAGTTTATTGCACTAAACAATATGTTTGCCATTTTGAGACCATTTTTATGTAATATGACAGTGAAATAATAATCCTAGAACACATTCTCAAAGATGATTAACTTTAATTTCAAACTGAAATTTAACTTTGGAACTGGAAGATAATTTTAAATATCCTAAACTTCAAAATATGTGTAAATAAAACTGACTTTCAAAAACAGGACTACTAACTGATTTATTGCAACAAGCTTAGATGTGCAGCTGGATTTATAACACATTTTGTCACAATTGTCACTGGAAATCACTTAAATGTTTGTTTTTTTTTTAAATACAGAAATGATTGAGGTTGAAAGGAGTGTAAACTGTCTCTACTGAGTCAGAGAAAGACATTCATGGAGGCTTTTTGAAAATACTCCAGTGTCTTTTGTTGGACGTTAGCATTTCTGCAGGAAGTAACATGTCTTTATTTTGCTGTGAGGCTTTGGACACTTCCTTTGTAACACTGCATTTGTCTCACATGTGAGTGAAAAGACTACCACTATTGAGTGATAGAAATAGCAACTTTCCACAGTCCAGGATCAATATCTGGAAGCCAATTTATAAAAATTGAAAAGGTAGTTTGTGAAATAATAAAAACAATGGACCTTATTCAATCCTGTGCACATTTTTCTATTCAGATCTTAAAATATTATTTAATGGGAAAATATTGTTGATTTTTAACCATCGGTTTGGTTGTTTTACCAGTGGATGTACGGACTGTACTGTGGATGTTTGCGCTTTTTTTGAATCTAATAATTGTTGTTCATCACTTTCACTTTACATTACTTATGGTTTAGTTGGATGAAGTACAAATAATCTGCGCCTGAATCTTTCTGGACATCTCAGTCCAGCTAGTTTCTGTCTCCTTATGTTAAGTTAATTTGGTAAATGATGTAGTAAACTGGTGGATTTTTATTTTTACTTGAATGTTTTGCTTGTCTTGCTCTGCTTTGCTGCAGTCATCCTGGTGAACTTTGATTGTAGTATTTTAGTTTCTGTAGCTCCTGGCAGCAGCATGAACCGGACCGTAATGCCCAGGAAACTTTTGAAACGGAACAATTTCTACTTGAAGAAAAAAACAAAACAATTTTACCACATCATGAGTATGATTTGTTGGTAGGTATAATGAAGTATAAGCAAATATTTTTGTGAATTTTCTAATTTATTCCTCTACTCCTGATCCAAACTGTTCCATACTTTTACAAAACACACCTTTGTTTTAAAGTATAACGCACAGTTTAACTTTTAAAATTGTACTTCCTGTACCACTTCAAGTGGTGCAATTATTTGTACCACTTGAGTTTATGACAAAGAACGTTGTAAATTAATTAGCAATAATCTATTTCTGGCTTTAAACATTACTAATAGCATTTTTTAAATGAACAAATTTAATTTAATTTCAAGATATTTGTTTGAATAAGCAATTTATTAGTATTTTCTCATATAACTTTTTATAACTTCCTTTTGTTTCGCAAACAAACTTCTGCATAAGTCAAATATGGAACAACAAGCGAATAATAAAATGTCTAGAGTAGAGATTCATGGATCCAATATTAATATTTCTATCGATTCTGAAATTGAAACAACTATTCACTCTAATTCTACAATTTGTGCCGCCATTCTTTGTTTTTTTATATTATTATTAAAGGCACTTTCAGAAGCATTTGAAAGAAGGTTTGTTGCTGCTTATTTTTTTACATGTTTGACCAATAAAGTCGACCTGATTTTTATTGCTAATTTTGCAACAATGATGTTGCTGTCCAGTAGGAATGTGCCGATCAGGTTTTTTTTCTGCCGATACCGATCACCCCTAAGGGTTGATCGGCGATACCGATCACCTATACCGATCACATAATTGTTTTTTTTTATCATAAACACTACTGTTACATTATGTAGAAAAAGGAACCATGAATTCACCTTAATTTAGACAAAAACTTGTTTTTAATAACTTTTTCCAAGAAGAAAACTAAGCAAAACAGGCATTGTGCAAATTGAACTGCTATCAATAATACTATCTTTAACAGACTGATAACATATGAGGCTCTGAAGAAGCTAAATAATGCAAAGAACCAAAATTAAACCTCACAACATTGACAAAAGATTCAAGTATAAAACTTAACATTCAAAGGCAAAAGCAGGATCCATTACAATAAACAATCCAGAGTTACTGAATGAAAACTTTCTGTTAGCATAGCGGCTAGTTGGTTACTGCTAGTTCTGATTGGCTGTTTCTGACTGAGAGGAGTAACAGGGAGGAGATCGATTATTTTTTAGAGATTATCTGTCTCATGTTAGGACAGCGAAAGTTTTAATACGTATGTAAAATGTATTTTTTAAGTTAGATGCTGCAGCTTTAAACAGGTTCGGTGTGAGTCACTACCAGGTGGAGCAGAAGCGGCTCCGTGTCAAATATTACTAAATATTAAATATTACTACCTGTAGCGGTGCTGCGGTTCAACAGGAGAACCAGCGTCTTACATCGCAGCTCCAAGACTTTAATCATTTTACAGGTTATTAGTTTATCTTTCTGACCGTCATGATAATCCGGTGAGTGTTTGTAGCTGCGCTGCTTTACCTGCTGTCTGATCCTCCGTGTCTTTTTACTGCATTGAGCCTCGATGTAGCCAAACTCCGTCATTGTTTTTATGTCTATTAGCTTCGTTGTGTTGATGCATTTTGACCTGCTTCTATTTTCCGCCGCAACACGCAAACGTCCCCATTCACTCAGTGCGTTATAGTTACACATCGCTTAGCATTTGTTGCTGCGCTTTTGCGCAGTGAAGGAAAGACGAGACCAGCTGGACAGACAGACAGGCTGGGAAATGAGATGCAGGTGATCGGTATCGGTAAGAGAGCCAATGATCGCTGATCCCGATCATCACCGATTTCACGGAAATCGGCCGATTATGATCGGTGACCAATCGATCGGCACACCTCTAGATGTTTGTGCGTTTTATGAATCTAAGAATTGTTGTTCATAATGTGACTGAACAAATGAAAGTTGTTTGTGCATGTTTTTCCAAGTATTTACGTGACTACTGGTGCAGAGATATAAAATAAATGTGTAATTTGGCATATTTATGTCTGTTTAAAACCATGTTAAGTCAGTTCAGCACTGTTTTCCTATGTCTAAACCTCAGATATGGAAAAAGTGGATTGGTGCATCCCTAGTGAGAGTCAGTCAAGTCAGACATATTGTCACCGATGTGACATTTGTTAAGGAGTGGATTCCATCTTAAACATTTCTGATCACAGCCCTAGTGCCTCAAGTGATCCAGGTTCCCCCCCAAAAAATCAAATTTTTCTCTCTAATTTCAGACGCACCATGAAAATTACATGAGTGAAGATCTGCAGTCGCGTCAGTGTGGCACGTGCACTTTAGGAAAAATCTTCAGAATGGTGCAGTGAGGCAGAGCTCACACCTAAATCTGTGAGGTTTGCATCTAAAACACTTTAATAGCCCTTTATATCTCACATAAACACAGGCTGCAAATAAACAGCTTCCATACAGCACTTTCAGTACGTGCAGCTGCAGAATATAGCATGGCCTCCATATGCAATATCCTCTGGAGTCCAGACAGAGTGTAATCCTCTTAGCGAGATGGTATTGACCAAGGTGCTATGATGCAAATGCAGTCAGATAAGCTCAGACCATTTTCTCCTTGTGCACGTTTGGCTCTCATCTCAGCGGGAGTAATTCTGAGTCCGGCTTCAATAAAACGGACCAGAGAGTCGCCCATGTTTCCCTGCTTGCGTGTTTCTGCAGTTTCTGAAAAGTGCAGAAGTACACGGCTGTTACGCAATCAATTAGCTGCGTGTTTACATGCGCCTGAGCGAGAAAGGAGAAGGAATTTCAAACGTGCTTCAAAAACAAACCGCCGTTGTTTGCTTTGCCGTAGATGCGTCTTAGAAAATGACTGTTTGATTTTAATGATCACTCTGCAAATTCTTGGAAGAGAAAGTCTTAAAAAATTGGTTGTGCTTGTTGTTGATGAAAACAGAAAGAAAAACGCATCTGAAACTAAATAGGTCTTGAAAGTAGTAAGGTATCACCAAAGGTTTGTACTCAATTGCTACTAGATAGTATTTCTTATTAGGCAGGTTTAAAATCATGTACATCACAAAGTAAAGGATATTAATATTAGCAATTGGAGTATAGCGATTAAAAACGACAATATTTTGTTGGACATCATATCCCAAAGGCAAACAGTCACATTTTATATATAAATAATATATTTAATGAGTTGAATAATCTCTTAAATAAATGTAATGTATATTTTATTGGCTGGGATGAAAAGTCTTATACAAAATGTGATTGGAGTACGGCTGCAGCTAAGATTATTCTACCAGATTATTCTGATGATTAATCACTTAAAAAATGGCACATTTTGCAGATTTTTCATTTAATCCCTTAATATTAAAAATACGTAAAATTACAAATAATTCAATTACCTTTTCTAAATTAAACAAAATATTTTACAGAAATGCAATAACATTGGTAGATCAATAAATACTTAAATAAGCCCTTTCTACTTCACTTAATAGTACCGTATTTTCTGCACTATAAGGCGCACCGGCTTATAAGGCCCACCTTCAATGAATGGCCTATTAAAAAAAATTCATATATAAGGCGCACCACATTATAAGGCACATAGAATAGACGCTTCAATTTGTTCAATACTCTATTATTACACATCCACATTTGTAAAGAAGTGGTCCCTGAGTACTTTATATAGTAATCTGCCCCAGTCGTTGTTTCACTCATGGTGTTGTTTCACTCATGGTGTTGGTGTTGCGATATTGTGCCCAACTGCTTTCTGGGTAACACAGACTAACCGACACGCTGCCGCCACAGTCTCTGTCTCTCTTCTCCCTCCCCTCCCCCCTGGCTTTAAATGTATTATCAAACTTTATTAACAAACCAGCGTTCTGACAACTATCCCAGCATGCACTGCGCGCTTCTTTTTCTAAGGGGGAAAATGAAGTCGGCAGCTGTTTACCGTAGTTGCTAGACCTGTTGTGTCTCAATATTGGTCCATATATAAGGCGCACTGGATTATAAGGCGCACTGTGGGCTTTTGAGGAAATTGAAGGTTTTTAGGTGCGCCTTATAGTGCAGAAAAGTATAATGTAGTATAATGTAGGGCTGATTTTTTTTATTTTTATTTTTTTTTTCAGTAAACCAATTAAGAATTTTTACATTTCTTTATAGTTTCAACCTGGTGAAACTAAAACTGCCACTTAACGAGTCTTTGGTTGAATATATTTACTGATGAAGAAGGTTTTGCATCTAAAATGTTTTAAAAATAAGTTTTTCAGTAAATGTTCTGTTTAGGAGTCTCTATGCTCCTGTTAACAATCGATTATTAAATTGGTTAATTGATCCGATTAGATCGGAGTCGGGGAAATGCGAGTTTATCGTACTTGATGTTTGATGCATGTTTTGTGGTAATGTGCAGCGCTACATGGCGCAACAAATACAATCTTGATCATATTTAACAAAAGCTGACCTGAATTAGTGTTTGGCAGTGACTCAGTGTGAGGTTTAAAGGGCTTTTCAATTAAAGCCATCTTGCAAAATGTCTTTACCAATAATGGGTAAAACTTGAAAAAAGAAAGTCCTTCCTCTGAGACAACACTCTGAATGCAGTTCCTCTTTTATTGCTTTGAGCAATCAAGCTAGGCTCATATCTTGAGGGAAAACCCCAGAAACGGTTTTCTGCTCTCATCGTCAGAGTTGTAAAGTGTTGACTAATACCTTTTTTACAAGAGTAGCCGAACTGAAATAGTTTCAAAGGTTTCTCTGTCGCTCTAATTTGGTCTGTTTTGACAAAACAAGCTGCTTATAAATTCCCTTCGACTTCAGCTGAGGCTGAAACCTTACAGGTGCCGTTTTTGTTTTTTTTTGTTTAACAAGCGTCCAGCCGATCCAGACTGTTTACTGCGCCTTCAGCAGGGCCCAGCCAGCCAGTTTGTGTGTTGGCGGGTGGAGCCTGAGATTACGCAATGCGTTCAGCGGGGCCTTTGTCAGCGGCTGAACGTTGTTTTCAATGTGTTGAGTTCAGTATCTCGGTGTGTAACGGCCATGCGCTTCTGCAGGCTGACGCTTTGGCGACTTGTGACCTTCCCTGCTAGCGTGCTAACGTAGCGTGGTGACGAAAAGAACTGGACGAGCTTTGTTTGGGTCTATCTTTTATTATTGTTCTTTTAAAAGGCTTTGAGGAGATTCCTTTTTATGAATGAACTGTTAGATAAGGATGGGAAAAAGAAACAACGATGGATGTTGGTTCGTTCTCCAGTCCGGAGCTGCTTTCACTTTACTAAAGCCAAAGAAGGCAGTCGCATCCTGTTTACATTGGCTCCGTTTGAGGCCATGCTGTCTGACGATGAGAACCCTACTGCCCTATTTTGGATTTATAAGATTTCCTCTCAGTGGGAAAAATTATACATGTGCCTGTTGATGGAGGAGATGCACATTACTCTGACCCAGGGTTATTTCAGGACTTGTATTTCGCTGCTTTCTGCCAGCTTGCTGTCATTATATTATAATGTTCAAGCGCCTGAAGACATGTCTGTGCATGTTTTCACACCCTTTTTAAAGCAAAGTTGTATAAGGCATGTTGGTATCTAAATGTGTTGCATTTTTGGATCATTTTTAGGCTTTTCTTTCTCATTCAATCAACAGATAACATGGATGATTGTAGTAAATGTTACAGAATTGTAGTTTTTGATGTGGGCAGCTGCCCAGGGTGGCATTAGAACGGGGCGGAGTACCCATGAACTAGAAAACAAGTTTATTACTTGTATGTAATATTGTTGTGTGAAGATGGATCAAGATTAAATAAAAATGTATTAAGTTGTAGAAAATATTTGGGAAAATTATGTTTGTCTTTTGTTTTTACAAATAAAGTAAGCATTTTTTATTTATTTTTTTAGTGTTTTTTTTGTAATATTCCCTAATCACTGGATGATGTACTATTTTCATTATTTAAGTTGGTGCTAATGCAAAAACAAACATAAAAAAACCCAACAACACCTGGGTGTCCATATTATTTCACCATAATTACAAATGTAATCTTAATTTAATTTAGAATTTTATTATTTTTACTTCTTTAGCAATAAATTAGAAAGCAAATCTTTTTTTTAATAATAAAAACCTAGAAAATAAATAATTGTGGGTCTGAGGAGAGATCTAATACATTTGTCTCAGTTAAAAGTAGTTGAAAGGTTTGTTAGGTTTTTGTAGTGTAGATATTTTTAGTCTATGACCAGCATAAAAAAGATGAACTTTGTTCAAAAACATTTGCTTAATGAAAGAATGCGCCCAAGTTTCTTTATTAGTCGTTTCATGTTTATGGCCTTACTATGATATTAAAACTAAAGCACAGAAACAGGACTAATAAAATAAACACTTTGTGTTTAAAGCGAACGTTTTCCATTTCATCCTAAAAAGGTTCAGTTAATGGCAGGACAACTTTGCACTATTCTGGATCTGCAGTTCAGGTTCTGGACTTGATGCTGCTTTGGACATGCCTGATTCAAATAATCAATTTTGAGGCTATCAAACCAAAATCATCATTAAATTATGTCAGAATGGTGCGTAGTTTTATGTCCAACATATTTATTGAGTGGCTTTGATTCCCACTATCCAATGAGAAACTTGATCCATTGTTTATTGGCAGAAATTAACTTTTTAAACAAGAACAAATAATTGAATTGTTATCTGTTGTGGTTTTTTCATGACTTTGACTTTTATTTTTTCCTGCACTTTTAAGGAAAGCAGGCATGTTTCCAGATCTTTGGTTTTAATTTGATTTTCTCGAGATTCTACTCTCTACGGCTAGTCTTGGTGGTGCCATGTTGGATCCTCTTTCAATCTGATTTCTTCCTTTTTCTGGAGTTTTGTCCATAAAGTAGTGTTGCTTGTAATATTTATTCCCACTAGTTTTGATGATGTCCAGCTGGAAGGCTTTTTGTTTTATTTGTATTTTTTTTTTACTTTTGGACAGTTGTTATGATGCGTAACCGTGGAAACTAGGTGTATTTTGCAACTGGGAGCAGCTGATTAGCTTCTCAAAAGCTCAAATTATAGCTGAACTATGATTCAAATCCCAGAGGAGCTTCATGGATGTAGAGAAAGTCCAAACTATCTCTTCTCAGCTTTCTTATCTGGATTAAAAATGGAGCGGCAAAAACAAAGGAGGTGGATTAGCAGTGCTTGCCACAACTGTCATCCTTCACTTGTTACTACGGAAAATCGTCTTTCCTGATCAGATATTTACCTGTTAGGAGCCTGCCATACAGTCAGAGGCCTCTACAGATGAGTTGTAAGACTGACTGCTACTGGACATCATCAGCAATTTCACAATGGATCCTTTGATAGGAGTTGCACCAACATTTAATTTCCCTTTGGGATGAATAAAGTAATTTACAATTGTATTGTTAATAAGGCCTGTTGCAATAAATCAATTGAACGCATGATAAATTAACTCAATAATTTCCATGTTTTTCTCTCTCTAACAAAAATTTTAATGATTAGTCTTCAGTCTGGTGCTTCGATCTCATCTAGAGTCTCCATAATTCATTTTATTTATAGTTTGTTGTTTTTGTTGGATATTTAAAACATCTTCTGGTTCCAGTGTTAAATTTTCAAGTTTACTGATTTGTGAAAATGTGTTTTTGCATTATTTTATATTCCTGGAGAATGATCTCAAAACAACAATAATTTCTAGGACAGAACTTGGCATGAGAGGCCTTCTTGTTAACCAAATGTGTTAAGTTTTTAATTAAGCTGGATGTTGTAATACGGCTGTAGTGATTAGTTTAATTTACGTTGGGCTAAAACATTAATTGTTGGAAAAACCCCATGTCCAGCTAACTCTTAGTCATGGTCAGTCATTCTGGGAATTCCTTCCTCGTCTCTTTCACGTAAGCCTTTATAAGTAGATGTGACCTTTGCTATGGTCCTTTACAAAGTTCAAAAGGATGTTTTGTTTGAACCGCATGAGTCTTTGTCTCTCTTCACACGTTGGTTTCATGTTTTCACAAATAGAGGATTGTGAGAAAGAAACATTGAAACCACACATCTACACCATCTTACTTCACCCTCTAGTATCTCTGTTGCTCATGAAGCAGCGGCTGTAAGATGTTATTTGTATTCACCCTCAAGTACCTTTTTGCCTTTGTGTCTACAGTAGAGCAGAAGTTAAAGGTAATTTCTTAAATTATGTTTTTTTAAAGGGGCAGTGTCATATAAAATCAGCTTTTTGGATTTGGATCACATTACAATGTTTATTCCCTCATCAAAAACATACTTAAAGTTGTTTTGATTCTTTGATGCATGTTTGAGAAATCCATTAATCTCCATGGCAACCATTAAGCTGTGGAAAACGCCTGGGTGGACCTAGCCCCGCCTTCGAGACACAGCTCCTCCCCTGAGCTGCAGTTTCCAAAACGCCGCCACTCGGCTCCTTCAGACTAGCCAGCAGCAATTGGCAGATACCTGGTGGAACTGCGTATCTGCTGAGCTCATGACTTCCTGAAGGTGGAGTTTCAGAAAGAGCAGGAGTTCTTAAAGAGACAGAGGCATTAAATTACAAAGTAATGTTTATTTTAAGTCATATTTGTAGATGTCACCTAGAGGTGACATAGTTGCTTGATTATGATATAAAATGGCACAATGTGCCAGGAAAATATACAATGCTGCCCCTTCAATAAATACAAGTTTTGCAAACATTGTACTTTGTATCAGTCATAGGCCCATATCAGGCGAGTTGCAATAATATCATGGGATTTTATAAATATAAATAACATTCAAGTATTTAAAAATTATGAAGTAAGTCTTTTATTTTTATTTTTTTTGGAACAACATGGAGCTGCTGGCCAAAGGAGGCATTAACCCCACCATCGTCGGTTCAAACCTGGGCACCGAAACAGTTTCCAGCCCACGGGCCCCCATTTTTCTAGATCCGGCCCTGTGCATGTTTGATTGTAAATTCCTGTTTTAGTATCTTGGACTCTGTTTCAAAAGTGTTTCATATTTTGATATTTTCAGGTTTTCTGGCTCTGAAATACATCTCCTCTTTTAAAAAAACCCATTGATATTTATTATAGCGATATTACTGTATGAGTAACAAAATTCAGCTCTCCCCTGTTCTGTATTTCTCACATTTCATGAGTCGCACCAGATCGGCGGTGATTGGTTCAGTGAGGAGCTGGACCCACGCCTCGGCTCTGACCTTTGCTCTAATCCCTCGCTCACTCCCTCCCTCTTCTTTTAACCTATAATCAGCAGCAAAAGCTTCATTGTTCACGTCCTGTGCTTGGGTATCAGATCATTAACCTACATTCAGAGCGGCGTCGGTAGGTTCTTAAGGCTTTCAGACTCCCTGACCGGTTAGATGGGCGTGTTCCAGTGGCGAGGTTAACCCTATCTCTGCGTCCTCGCGTACCAACATTCAGTCGATTTTATGATGCTCTAGATTTATGTACAAACCATGTGTGGACCCTCTCCCCAGTGACACAGGCTGTTCCTGTTTTTTATGGAAGCTTTTAAGTGATGGATAAGGCTGTAAAACGGTTTAACTTTCAGTTTTGTGTCCAGAAAAGAAAGTAGGGCTCAAACTATTTCTGGGATGTGAAACGGCTCGGAAGAGTTGCTCTGCGAAAACACAAAATTCTACCAAGTATTTTTGTCTATCAAGTGCAAATATCTTCGTTTTGTCTTATTTCAAATGTACTAACTCAAAAGTATCTTTTCAGCAAGAAATACAAGCTTGTTTAAGTCGGTAATTCTTGAATATAAATTTTTGAAAGTGGCAGTTATACTGCCACTTTTCAAAAGCAGCTTTTGAAAAGTGGCAGCTGCTTATAACTTTATATTTTTTCTGTTTTGTATCTGTTTATGAATTGACTTAAAACAAGCTTACCTGAAATCCTAAATAGTTAATTAAGTAGTTTTTTGCAGAACTGTATTTAGTTTCTAGTGCAAATATAATAGTACACTTGAATTAAAACAAAAACAAAGAACCCACTGCACTGAACTGCAAACCTTCTGGGTTTTCCACCAAATATTGATCTCCAAACTCTTCCTGAGTTAAAACATTGTATTGTTGTTTCTAAATATAAACTTGTTTTCTTTGCATTATTTGAGGTCTGAAACCTCTGTGTCGTCTTCTTTATTTTGACAATTTCTCACTTTCTGCAAATAAATACTAAAATTTTGCTTTGAATTTCGGAGACACATTGTCAGTAGTTCATAGGATAAACTGATCATCTTAAATGGTCTCTTAATTTTTTCAGAGCTGCATACTTGGTAAGACTTTGTGATTTTGCTCAAAGTCTTGTACAAAAAAATATGGAGCTAATATGGTATATGTGAAAAATGATAGAGAATCTTGTACACATTGAATTATTTTGGTTTTAAGAGCATTAAGGCAGTAACATGGTAGGTTTTATTCCTTTCAGGTCAATTAGTAACCCAGTAACCAGAAGCTGAAGGTTACGGGGTTCAGTGAATTATCAGGCTTTCCCCATATTTAAAACCAGAACCTTCTCTGCAATATGGCCGATCAAAAAAGAACAAAAACAACAACAAAAACAAACCGAGCGAAAGGCAGACGCCCTGGTTGGCCGGGCCGTGTTTTGTCTGTGTGGGGTTAGGGTAGCGAGAGGTGAACGGACGCCTGGAGGCATCCGCTGTCTTTCTCTGTTTGTTTGCCCATGTCGAAATGTGCCCTAAGTTCAGACAACAAGAGGGGAAGAGCTGCACTTACCGCGCTCCTTTAAATGTTGGGCCCTTGAACTTGGTGCAGGAGAATCTGAGGAGCCACATAGATGGAGAAAGATGAGGTTTTTTTTTTTTTTTTTTTTTTTTTTTTACTTTGTTTTCTGTAAATCTAAAAGCTGAACATCATTATTTCCATGTGACTTTTCAAATAAATGGCTTCTTGCTCTCTTTGCTTGTAGGGGTAGTTTGAGGTCCTGTTGTAAGTAGGGATGCACCGACTGCAGTTTTCTTTTTTCGTCTGACATGTTGCTAAATATAGCATGAAAGTCTATTGTTAATGACTGTTGTTCGGTTGTGTCAGTCAAACCTCTCTAATGGGAGAGTGACTGTGGTTGATTTCTAGACTGTTTCTGAGGTCGACAGGAACGGCTTCACATGCAAGTATCGGCTGATCACTGATCTCCCACAATTAAGGAAATTGGTGTTGATGTATCGACTGACCGATAAATCGGTGCATCACTAGTTATAAGGAAGCAAAAACTTTTTTTTTTTTACTGCAAATTCAGATTACACTGGTTTACAAACAATATTTTTTGGAAGTTTTTTTTTTTTTTTTTTTTTTTTTTTTTTTAACTGAATTAGGACTATTTTGCACAGCTGAATCCAAAAATGACATCAATTTTTCTCAACCAGGTCAAGTTTTTATGCTAATTTGATTTAGAGAAATCTGATCTGCTGACTAAATTGATGCCGTTATCAGTTTCTTTCCCTATTTCTGTTTCTCATCCACAAAAGGTTTTAGAGGAAAAATAACATGTTTTCTAACAGACTTCATTGATTAAATGTTACAAACTTGGATTTCTATAAACTGAATAATAAACACTGATAAGGGTAAGTACATGTAAATTGAACATTACGTCTTCATCTCTCCTCCTGCTCATCACTCATTGATCCCAGATTATCAGGAAACCGATCCATATGAGAGAATAAGTCAGGCTTTTTGATGCTCATTTTGCATCCAGAGTTCAGAAAGTCGACCTGACTGAGCAAAACCAATGTGATTTTTTTTTTTTTTTTTTTTTTTTTAATTCACCACATCAAAATGACCCTAAAGCAGTTGAAAAACCACAGACGGTTGTTTGGCTGTTGATCAGTGTTATCTGAGATGGACTTCTGGTTTTCTCAATTGTTGACTCTATGGTGTATTTTATTACTTTTTGTGTTCATGTTTCTATGATGTGAAACACTTTGAACTGCTTTGTTGCTAAAATGTGCTGATAAAATTGATTGATTAAAAGTATGGCTGGGCGATATGGATAAGTTTTATAACCATGGTTTTTTGGCACAATATTGATAACAATAAATGTGGCAATAGGAGTTATTTATTACTAATTTTTCTGGGCAATCATAGTCTAGAAAACACAAATACTACCCTTGAAAACATGCGCATTAGTAATGCGCTTCTTTAGGAAAGCAGTCATAAAAACAAGCAATTTTTATCACTAACTTACAGACAACTACATTTAATGATATTTTCAAATTGGTGGAGAAAATTGTAAACTGAATCTGTTGTGACGGCGATAAATCAAAATCCTTATCACAAGACATTGATAATTGATGATCAATAAGATTAAATCCACTCCGATCTCAAAAACCTTACTGACATTTTTTGATAAATTTGGCCAAAAATGCCAATGAACTGGGCAATTTTTTAAAAACTAAAAACCAATTACGCTAAAAGTGACAGTTATAGCAGTTTTTTTTTCTAGCCACTTTTTGCAAGATGCATGCAAAACATTTTCCAGGTACGAACACCATAAAGAATATGCTTTTATATGAAGGCATGTTTTGTTTGCCAATAGGCTGCAAAATGCTGACTTTTTCTAGTTAACTATCCATCTATCATTGAAGAAATGTTTTAAATCTAAAAATCTATACAAAAGTCTTATAGTAGGCCTTATAAATACAAGCTATTTTATTTTGAGTTGTGTTGTTTTATGCTTATTTAGACAGGAAATGGAGGAAGGACGTGGTGCAACGCTAATTATCTTCCTGTGTGAAACTTGTACAAAGAGAACATTTAGAGTGCTTCCTGTCAAGTTCTCTGTTTTGTATGGGGTGTGTCCGATTTATACCGCAATATTTCAATAAATAATTTCTCTAATGATATTTATGTAAATTTATATTGGAAAAATGAAAGAGCACCTATATTTAATAATGAAAAATAGTTGGCAATAAACAAAGACCACAAGCAACCAAAGAAACATTTATTAATTTAACATCTGTAATTTTGTTTTGAGTCGATTAAAACTCGAGCTCTAAAGAAAATGACAAGGTACACTTTAACTGTCGCATTAAAAGGTTAAGGAACAAGAAATTACAAATTTAATGTATGGGAGCCTCTCCAGGTGATGAAGTTGGTCAAACCCCAGTAAAATGGTTTTGGTATTTTCCATAAAGTGCTTGATATTCGTGTTATTTAGAGCTGGATTGGCTTACGTCTAGAGCATAAATGCAGCTGCTTCTGTCTCATTCTTTCATCTAAACAACACTTCTATCTTATGAATTAAAAAAAAAATCCTATAAAGCCATATAATTTCCATGAAAATGCACAACTGCACGCAGAATCTCATAATAATTCACCAAAACGGCAATATCCTCCAAAAGGGAAAAAGTCAAAGGTTGGCACAAGGTTGGGCAGTTTTCATGAGTCGTATCAAGTTTTCTGTGGGTTTTGTCAGCACACCACCAAAACGCTGACAGTCATGTACTTTATTGCAGATTTCTGGGACAGATTAAAGAAATACAAACAATCAGGTCTTGATCTTTATGGAAGTGTGCACGAGGTTTTATTGTTTGCAGGTTTCCTTATGAGACATTTTTGGTGTTGGATTTTGTAGAAAAACATGAGATTCTTTTGCTCAAGTTGTTTTAGTCATTTTATAGAAATGATGGCAAAATACTTTTAAATCCCTTGTTTATGGCCATCTAAATTGGAAGCAAATGTTCCTCTGTTTTTATTCCTGTGGGCTTTTTTCCAACATTGTTTCCATAAAAACAAAAAACAGTTTGATTTAAATCCCATTATCATGGGTGTTGCCTCAAAATAACCCAGGGCTGAAATAATTAATCGTGATTAATCGATTGCTGAGTTGCTAACAAAGTTAGTAACTGAGTAATTCCTAACTGCGATTACTCAGTACAGACTCAAATACAGACCATTTGATTAAAAAAAACATTCAGAGTGGTAATTGAGCCAAAGCTACAAAAAAAATAAATATTTTCCATTTAACATATTTGGAAAATGTTTATACCTTTGTCTTGAAATATGTTTTAGCCAAAATCTTCTGGTGGCATAAATTTAGTTTAATCTGGTACAGATTTACAAAAGGAATGTTATAGGCAATAAAATGTTCATTTGGAATTTAATTATTTATTCACATCTTCTAGCATATTTCTAATATTGTATAAAAAGATTGGTTTAAGCCTGGATAAAGGAAAGATATGCTCTTTTTTTATCTGATTGTCAGAATAATCGATGAATCATTCTAGAATAATCAAGTTGTAGCCCTAACCTTGTTATAATCATGATTATGGACCTGGTCAGTCATTGATGCCGTATTAACAGGATATTTGGGTTATTAAGTATGACTAGGATGAAAAACATGGAATAAATAAAAATAATAAAACTGATTTCATTTAAAAATCTCACACTTGAAGACAAACTGCTAGTTTTCAGAGCTGGACCAAGGCTTGTGTGCTGTAATCACACGAATTTATGGCGGTGACTAATAATTGTTTTTATTAATCAACTAATAAAAGCATTTTTCAGGATTAGTCAGTGATTATTAATCTCAGTTCTGTGTGGGTGCATCCTCTTTTCTCTGGAGCACTGCATGTTCAGTCGCTCCTTTTCCGACTTGCATAGGTGTGCAGGGTAAACCATAAAAATACCTTCCACATTATGTCCGTTAAGCACGATAAAATCTTAAACAGATTTTATTATTCTGTTGTATAATTATACATTAAAAATAAAAAACCCAATCCCAGACATGAATTTGAATTATTTCTAAAAGCTCCAGGTTCTTGCTGGGTATTGTTTCCCCTCTCTCCCTCAGTCTCCATAATCGTGCCTTTGCGTCTGGCTTTGTCCTGCTTCTCATTACGCAGTCGGGGTAGGAGGAGGAGGAGGAGGAGTGAGACGAAGGCTGGGAGTGTGTGTGCAGCTGAGTGAGACCTCCCCCATCATTTAGCCTGGTAGCAGAAGGACCACCACCACGTGACTGGCTGTTTATCGTCGCAGCAAGTCTCCTTCAGCAGACTTTCCTGCCGTCTGATGTGAAGTCTGACCCTATAAATGCCATGTTTGTGTTTTTTCTTTCCCCCCTTTTGCACAACATTTTAACTTGTAGCCCATTTATGATTGTTTTTAAAGTAATGATGCTTTTTGCAGCTGGTTTTAAGTGCAGCCACATGGGAGAGCGGGGTGGGTGGGGGGTGTATCACATGTATTTTCCACATGGCGTTGTGAGAGCGCGCAGCAGGCGGTGCTCTGGAAGATGTAGTGGAGTAACGTTGCTGCTGCTGCTGCTGCTGGGGGCGACGTACTATGCGAGCCGTGTGTCAGCCTCGGTGCTATTCTTAGCCCTCTTCCCTCCCTGCCCCATCCTGCAGTCCCTGGATCAGGTTACCGTAATGTTCGTGCGCTCTCCATCCATCCCAGTTAAAGACACGACACCCCCCGCCCCCCTCACCTCCTTTCAGCACACACCAGCATCCCCACCAACCCCCAAAACTGCTTCACTCCTGCAAAGACATGCGTACTCTGACGCGGAGTCTATCGTCAGGCCAACATGCTGCCGCTCCACAGGGAAATGGCTGTTGTTGTTAGTGGGGATCGTAAGAACGTCTCGTTTTCAATGCGTTCAGACTCGGAGAGACTGACTTACTGCGGTCAGCAGCTGCGCTTCCATTGCAAATGTCTATTAGGTCTGTCACAATAACAGTTTGCTAGGCGATAAATTGTCCCAGAAGTTTTTGGGGTAAACAATAATATTGCTGTCTTGATATCATCTTTGAGTAATATTATAGTAATGGCATAAATGGTAAATGGACTGAACTTATATAGCGCTTTATCTAATCATTTTTGACCACTCAAAGCGCTTTACACTAGAGCCACCTTCACCCATTCGCACTCACAAACGCTCACACATTTATACACCGATACGCAGCTCAGTAGGCAATTTGGGGTTAGGTGCCTTGCCCAGGGGCACATCGACATGTGGCAGGAGGAAGTTGGAATCGAAACTACAACCTTCCGATCACAAGACGACTACTCGCCCCTTCTGAGAACACATTCTCAGAGAACAATAAACTTTAAATTCTAATAAAGATTCAACACCACTGGAACTGGAAGACATTTTAAATATCCAAAATAAATAAAACTTCTAGGCCCGTTGGTAGGATCACCATGGCAGTCGTCCAGCAGCCCACTACTGTGTTTTTGAGTTAAGAAATGTTTAAAGTTGACAGGGAATTTGGAAATGTGACAAGGTCATTATTCGCTTTTGGTAGTAGTGCATTGATTGCAGTTTTGTGTCCAATTACAAATATTTAAGGAGCCTAAACTCCCAATTCTGATTTTAGCCAATGCCAATTTTTTGTCTGAAATTTTGCTCAATATATCAAGGAAGTTGATGAATTGGCAACAGTGATGTGAACATTATCAACTGTAAACGTGCAGACATGACCTGGTGGGCCGGTCCATCAGTCAAACCTCTACCAAAAAGGACAGTGGCTGATTTTGAGACCTTTGCTGAGGTGGAAAAGATTGATGGATAAGATCGGCTTCACATGTAAAAATTGGCCAATCTCCCAAAATTAAGGAAATAGATTGGCCGATAAATCAGCTAGCCAATAAATTGGTGCACCTCTGGTTTATGGGAAACATCATTAACAAGAACTAAACACAACTAAACAATATACGACGGTTGTTTCATCCTAATCAAAGTGTCTTTCATTTTTCGTTCCTTTGTCACTTTATTTGCTTAAATTGTTGGCATGTTCACAGCTAAAGACAGGAAGTGGTTACGGAGTCCCAGTTGCTAAACAAAACACCTGAACTCAGTCCCCCATGTTCACATTCTGACCAGACTCTGTTGGCATTGTGCTTCCACCTCTTTCATCAAAAAGACTATTAAACCCATCTCTGCTTTCACTGGTGTGTTAAAAAAAAACAAAAAAACTCCTATGTTAAGTAAACAACATAGTATTGCAAGCCTGGAGGCCCACCAGACTTACAATACACTGGAAACAACAAATAAAACAATTATGAAGTATCTGTAAACAATATTGTGCTTCAACAAAGGACAAGGTGAGACCTATTCACCAGACTGAAGACTTTTGTCTTCTGGTTTTTGGTAGAAATATAACGAAAAAAGAAACAATAAATCATTCAAATGGAAATTAACCTTATTTAAATTTGTCATGCCATTAATTGGTTTATTGCTAATTGCAACAGGCCTAGAAATGTGTGCAAATCTCCATCTAATTATGCTAATACATACTTTTTGATACAAGTGGAAAAACTACCTCATCCTAGCTCAACAAACATCTCATCAAAAAAGCTTTTAAGAAATCACCATGTTTCCATTAAGCAAATTAATTTTTGCAATAACAACTTGTGCTATTTTATGGTTAATAGAAACACAGCTACTACCACTGGGAGTTTCAAATATATAGAAAAAGAAAAGCCTGGGTTGCAGCAGGGGCGAGCATTTATCGTGACAAATGTAAGATTTCGATTTATGGTTGTCTCAATACATTCAAATTTCTTTCAAACAAAAAATCGGTATTGGTCAATTTTGCTACAACAGTGATAATTTGTGATACAAATGTGATAATTTTTCATCCAGGATCTGAAGGGCCAACATGTTGCCGCTCTGCAAATGGTTGCTGTTAGTTGGGAACCAGCGGATCACAAGAACTTCATATTATAAATACGATCTGACTCAGACTAGTTGATGCATTTCACTCACTTACTGCAGTCACTGCCACTGGATGTTCACAATTCAGAGCCATAGTTAAAACTAAACCACGTTGCCTAAAGCGTATTTATATCTTAAATGCAAAATGCAATTGTTGTTTAAGAGATTTAGAGACCTCTTAAACTGATCAGTTTCTCTGATTTTATTCTTTATAGGTTTATGTTGGAGTAAAAATGAATATTTTACTCTATGAACTACTGACAAAATGTCTCCGAAATTTCAAGCAAAACTTTTGTATTTATTTGAAAATGAGAAATAGTCAAAATAAGAAAAAGATGCAGTGCTTTCAGACCTCAAATAATGCAAAGAAAACACATTCCTATTCATTTAGAAACAACAATACTAATGTTTTAACTCGGGGAAAAGTTCAGAGATCAATATTTGCTGGAATAACCAGGAGTTGAGTGCTGTGGCTCTTCATTTTTGCAGAACTGTATATTTTATGCAGTTTTTGCTTAATCGCTGCTCTGAATATGTTTTTCTGGCAGCAAATGGACATTTTTTGAGTCCATATTCTCCAGTTGTCGATTAATCGATTACCAAATTATTTCAATAGTTGCCCTAATTGACATTCTATGTCTCTTTGCTGTTTTCTTCCTTGATTATTTATTGTATTGCAGAAGAAACGAGGATTTGTTGCTTCCTCTGCAGTACGTCACCCTGCATTTGATGTCCGTCTTCTCTACTACCATCAGTTGGAGTAGGTAATTGTTGCTCTCACTGTGCTCGATCCAATCCTCGGGTAATCATAGCTGGAGCTTCTGCAAACCGAAGCAGTCATCCAGGACGGGTTTGATCTGGACTTGAAACGGGCTGAGGTTAATGGCAGGGCCTGCAGAGGCTTACGCAGCCCCAACCTGCTCGTGAAACGCAGCGAATGTAAATCTCGCCAAACTGGCGAGTTCCCAAATACTTCTGTAATTATAGTCACACCCTCCTCCTCCTTTTCGTTTTCTGGGCCAGATTGGAGTCGTGTTGGCGTGTTGTGTTTTTCGGTCTGGTTCTGACCTGTCCGTACTGCTTTATTACCCCCGATAGCGGCGCTTTCTACTCTGAGCGGCTCGGTTCTGGCTTTCAGCTGCCTGAATAACAATGATGCTGCATACTGGCTATCTGCTGACTAATGAGTGACTGGCCTCAGCAGAGCCAGCTTGTGCTAAAGATTATACCTGGCAACACGCAGCCGTGCTGTATCCAGTGCAGCAGCCAACAGCTATTGTAGTAATCGGTTATTCTGACGATTAATCGATTAATTGGATAAAAATATTGGTACATTCTGCAGATTTTTCATTGAACAACTTGAGCTTTTTTTCATTCAATATCAGAGTACATTATTATGTGCAAATAAACAATTCAGTTTCTTTTTTAAATAAGAAAATAAACATTTTATAGCATTCCTCTGGCGTATGTTTGATCGTTTGCAGCAAACGAAGCTTTTACCATTGACATGATTCTGCTCAACTTGGCATTTTTACAGTGAAGGCACAATCTGTAGTTTATTTCTTGGATTAGCTGATTAATAATTTAATAGCAAAAGGAGGTTAGGGTTGGAGATTATTTTTTTACAGAATTTGACCCAGGTGAAGTTGAAGCTATTCCTCTTGAGGAGTTCTGGGTAGAACATATTTACAGTTTTTAATCTTAAATTCAGTATGTATTAGAGGTGTGCCGATCGATCGGTCACCGATCATAATCGGCCGATTTCTGTGAAATCGGTGATGATCGGGATCGGCCGATCATTGGCTCTGTTACCGATACCGATCAGCTGCATCTCATTTCCCAGCCTGTCTGTCCAGCTGGTCTCGTCTTTCCTTCACTGCGCAAATGCTCAGCAACAAATCCTAAGCGATGTGTAACTATAACCACTGAGTGAATGAGGACGTGCATCAACACCACATAGACATAATAGACATAAAAACAATGACGGAGTTTGGCTACATCGAGGCTCAGTGCAAAGACACGGAGGATCAGACAGCAGGTAAAGCAGCGCAGCTACAAACACTCACCGGATTAGCATGACGGTCAGAAAGATAAACTAATAACCTATAAAATGATTTAAGTCTTGGAGCTGCGATGTAAGACGCTGGTTCTGCTGTTGAACCGCTGCTCCGCTACAGGTAGTAATATTTAATATTTAGTTAATAATATTTGACACTGAGCCGCTTCTGCTCCACCTGGTAGCGACTCTCACACCGAACCTGTTTAAAGCTGCAGCATCTAACCTAAAAAATACATTTTACATACGTATTAAAACTTTCTCTGTCCTAACATGAGACAGATAATCTCTAAAAAATAATCGATCTCCTCCCTGTTACTCCGCTCAGTCAGAAACAGCCAGAACTAGCAGTAACCAGCTAGCCGCTATGCTAACAGGAAGTTTTCATTCAGTAACTCTGGATTGTTTATTGAACCTGTTTTTGCCTTTGAATGTTAAGTTTTATACTTGAATTTTTTGGCAATGTTGAGAGGTTTTATTTTGGCTCTTTGCATTATTTAGCCTCTTCAGAGCCTCATATGTTCTCAGTCTGTTAAAGATAGTATTATTGATAGCAGTTCAATTTGCACAATGCCTGTTTTGTTTAGTTCTTGGAAAAGTTATTAAAAACAAGTTTTTGTCTAAATTAAGGTGAATTCATGGTTCCTTTTTCTACATAATGTAACAGTAGTGTTTATGATAAAAAATAAATAAATAATAATTATGTGATCGGTATCGGGGATCGGCCCTCAGGGGTGATCGGTATCGGGAGAAAAAAACCTGATCGGCACATCCCTAGTATGTATATATTTTCTTGTATAGTTTGACTTAATTACTGCTTTGAGTGTGTTGTTCTTGCAGCAAATGATCTTTCTTTGAGTCTGTATATTTCAGTTAAAGATTAATCAAGTACATAGCTAACGATTATTTCATGTGATTAGTCTTTTCAGCCCCAGTTTATGCACATGAAATGAATTCAAACTGCATCTCCAGCTCTTCTAGCAGCCTTTTAAATAACATATTGACTATAACGTTGTTTTTTTTTTTAGCGGTGTGTACTTGTAATGTTTCAAATATCCTGCTCAGCCCCATTTGTACAGCTGAATACATGCAAAACATTGAAAGTGTTTTGTTATACTCTGATTAAGTACATCTGACATATTTTTATTAATGCAATGTTTGCTATGCTTTTGTTTTGTCATTAATCAGAAACAGCAGTGTGAAAAAATCCGGAAGTCAATTTGTAATCATTGAAAGGAAATTAAATATATGGTAAACGCATTCTGTCTAGGAAGAAAACATTTCCAAACGGTGATGTTTTGTCCGTCCACCCAGTAATTTTGCACTGCAAAGACGAAATACGTGTTTAATATCCAGAAAAATCAGGATGAACCCAGACTTCACCGTTAAGTGCACTTGCACTTGCAGCGTCGGCAGCCTTTTCTCCTCCGTTTTATGTGCCACAGTGTGGCTGTTTGTTCACGGTTCTGCTATTAAAGCCTTGGCAGACTAAACCTGCAATGTTTCTGCCTTTATTTCCACTGTGGTCCAGTGTGAGTGTGGCGTTCATGCTGGTGTATCTTCCATTTAAGCTTTTGTTTGTCAAGCTGGCATAATTTTATTTTTTGTTTGCATTAAGATGGTTCTGTTGTATATATAGAGTTTAGTTTTAAGAGTTTTAAAATGATTTTAAGCTTTCTGTGACGGATACGAGTGATTATTCACATTTCAATTGGTAAACAGAGTCCATCTCCTGGTGTCTCTCAGGATTTATTGTTTGCAGG
Source organism: Poecilia picta (assembly GCA_033032245.1). Classification (NCBI taxonomy): domain Eukaryota; kingdom Metazoa; phylum Chordata; class Actinopteri; order Cyprinodontiformes; family Poeciliidae; genus Poecilia; species Poecilia picta. The sequence continues at coordinate 9,451,872 of CM065369.1, forward strand.
TCTTTACAGGATGATTATTTTACCAAAGTAATCTAAATAACCAATTGGAAGACAAACACAGTTTGGTGCAAAATTGTGAAGGGCAAGGAAACTGATCTATAGCTTTAGAAAAGGTTTACAAATAAAAATACAATCACAATTAAATGTATTTTGCATTCAGCTCAGTGCTTTGCAGAACCAGCCGGATTCAGTTTGAATTGTATGCTACATTTTCAGCAACAGGGCATTTCATAGCACTTTACATGATTAGAAAGAATATTAAACGACAAACAAGCAAAAAAAGGACTGCATTTCACCGGAAAATTAAGGAAAAACACTTCATGACTCTAAGTAGGTAGGTTTAGCCTTGATTTAAAGGAACTCAGGGTTTCAGCAGTTTTTAGGAAGTTTACTCCAGATTTGTGGTGCATAAAACTGAATGCTGCTGCTTCTCCATGTTTTGGTTCTGGGGATGCAGAGCAGAACCAGAAGACCTGAGAGGTCTGGAAGGTTGCTACAACAACAGCACATCTTTAATGTTATTTGATTCTAAGCACTGTTTTCCCCAGTGTATTATAAGCCTGGCGGGCCACCAGGCTTAGCATTGCTTATTTATTTAAGTATTTTTAAAACATTTGCATTTTTTAAGACTTTATAGTTGGGGTCCAGGTATTAATCTTACAATCTTTAAATTATACATAATTATCAAGTGATATTTTAAAATTTCCTGTCGATTTTAAACATTTAAGCATTTTTTAACTCAAAAACACTACAGGCCGCTGGATGAATGATTGAATGATTTCCCTAGGATTCTTAGAGGCTCCCTGTCTCTAAGAACGGGCGGGGGGGTAATCGACTTTTTTGGGGCAAAATGAATGTACGTAGCTGAACATAGACAACATCGGTAGCCTACAGGCTACTTGTTGAGCTTAAAGCAGTGGTTCCCAAACTTTTTCTCCTGCGCCCCCCCTGTGGTATCTAAACATTTTCTGGGCCCCCCCTGTCCCTGCCGGGGGTTGGGGGTGGAGGGCAGAACATTAATGTTTATAATAGGGCTGCAAGTATTTTAATAATAATTCATTCTGATTAAAATGACTTGTTTTCTTAATTTGTACCAGGTGAAGCTAAAACTCTCATTGGAGGAGTTCCAGACACACATATTCATCTTAAATGGAAAGTGCATATATTATTTTAACAGCTTTGGTTTAAAATCTGTTGAGAATGTTATACAAAATTAATGTATGTAGCTGAACATAGACAACAACATCGGTAGCCTACAGGCTACTTGTTAAGCTTAAGGTGCCGTATTGACATTAGCTAGTCGTTGTTTAGCTAACATTACCTGCATCCAACAGCTTTACTCATCTCAGTCGGTTAGTTTGGGGGAAAAACAGTGAAAAGTTCTTTGCGTTTTGCTGGTTTGCTGCCATGATTCTAACACACCTGTGTATCTCTGCACAGCAGCATCAGGTCTCCTTCACTGCTGCGCAGGTGTGTAAACAGCGCGAGTGTCGTAGTGTCATGTTGCGTTTAAAAGCAGCTCAGAAAAACACGTTACCACATGTTAACAACGGATTAAACCGTTTTAACTGCTGATAAAAGTGACAGAGGACACAGATATTCTGCATCAAATTGACATAGGAATAACAGAGAGTTGGCCGTTCTAAGGTAAAAACCCAGCGCATACAGCGTCCATGTGTTTTTTTTGTTTGTTTTTTTTCACCCAGAGGCTTCCCGCGCCCCCCCTGCAATGGCACGGCGCCCCCATAGGGGCGCGCCCCACAGTTTGGGAACCTCTGGCTTAAGGTAATGTATTGATATTAGCTAGTCATCTTTTAGCTGACGTTACCTGCATCCAACAGCTTCACTCAACTCAGTCTGTTAGTTTGGGGGGAAAAACTGAAAAGTTCTTTGTGTTTTGCCGGTTTGCTACCATGATTCTAACACCTGCGTAGCTCCGCACAGCAGCAGCAGGTCTCCTTCACTGATGCACAGAAACCCAGCAGTGTTGTAGCGCTGATGTTGCGTTTAAAGGCGGCTCGGGAAAACAGGTTTCGACATGTTGACAACGGATGAAACAGTTTTAACTGCTGATAAAAGTGACAGAGGACACAGATATGGGAAGTGTGGAAGCCCCACTGTATCAAATTGACAGAGGAATAACAGAGAGTTGGTCATTTTAAGGTAAAAACTCAGCGCCTTCAGCGTTCATGGTGGCTTCCCGCGCCCCCCCCTGCAATGGCACGGCGCGCCCCACAGTTTGGGAACCTCTGATTTAGGAGGAGATGCAGCTTGACATTAACGTGAAAATTTAACCTACTTGGCATCGTCAGAAATCCTTTTTCTGTCACCTGTTAGCCAGAAGAAGAAAAGCTCATCAACCTGATACAAACACAGTTCGTGTTGCCTTTAAGTATTGTAAAAAATATTACCATGAACTAAATATTTTTCCTTTGGTTTTTGGATGACAGTTTTTGCCATCAGTTAAAAATAAACTGGTATCTTGCATTGCTGGATAATGCCGTTTCCAAGTCAAATATTTATAATTTCAGTAAAATAAAAATAGATTTTATAGCTGATTTGTTCTGTGGTAATAAATGAAGTGGTTAATGGCCTTTTTATGTTTTGTTGTTAAAACTAGATATATAAAAAACTAGGTTAAAAAAAGCATACCCTAATGCTGCTTCAAAAAATAAATTGTCAGCCGTAAAATGTTATAAAAAGTGATTTGCGTTCATATTGAGTAATGGGGCTCTCCCAGTCCTTTTGGTAGCAGCTAATCAGTGGCGCTTCAGTTTCCTAATTTAGAATAAGCTCAATGTGGGACTTTTCATTGTGCCGGGCGGGAGACTACTTCTGCTTAATGAAACTGTGTGAGTGTAAAAAGGAAGAGGGGAAAGTTCATTCAGGGTCTCATGACTGAGGAGGGCGATCCTCATGTGACGAGCTAGCTCAGCTGTCCCGCTAGCTGCGTTAGCCCCGGTTCAGCTGGAGTTAGCCCACGCAGCACTGCGACGACTCGGCTGCTCTTCTGTTGTTGTCATCAACCACATCAGAGCGAGGCTCGGTCGCATCGACCAGCACAAGTAGTGATAACGTGTGTGTGTGTGTGTGTGTGTGGGACGCTTTCCTCTCAGAGGCTCAACAGTCCCTGAAGCCGTGATTCATGCAGCCTCTTCTGGTACAATGGAAAGTTCAATAAAAATCCCTGACTTCTGATCTGCTCTGAAGAAAAGAAACGCAGCAACGTGTGAAAGTATCATTTCTCTCCTCCCTCGTTCAGTCGGCGGCAGACCGTCACTGAAAGCGAACCTTGTGAACCGCGCAAGGAAAACAATGTTTGATTGTAGCTTTGTGTGCGATTGCCGGGTGTCTTCCTTGTGTCTGACGCAACATAGAGGGTTGTTTTGGCAGGAAGTGGTAGTGGGGTTGAAGTCCCTCTCATTGGTGTTGTGTGTTCGCCCCACAGGTGCATGATGAGCCGGCTGTGCTGTAGGCGTCTAAGCTAGTCAGGAGCCGCACCATGGCCAAACCTGGGGGCGACCGAGATGGAGCCATGGTGGATAAGCAGGCGGGGAAGAAGGTATGTAAACACACACACAGTCCTAGGGTTTCCTCTTTAATACTCTAAAATATAGTTACATTTTAGCCAGCTTTCAGTAGACCCGAACAGATTGCTCTGGAATCGTAAAGTTGCAGGTGTGACACAATAACGCATTTTTCTGGGCAATAAATTGTCCTTGAAATTACTTCGATAAACAATAATATTTTTGTTTTGATACCATTTTTACCTAATATAATGATGATGGTATACTAGTGCAAACTTAAATTTTGTACAGAACACATTGTAACTGGAAGACGTTTTAAATATTCAAAATAAAAACGGACGGAAACGACACGCAGAAAGAAAATAAACACCACAAACGACTGAAGCCATAAATAAAAATAAACTACGACATCTGTAAATAAGAATATTAATAATCAGAATGGAAATTATTGAGCTAATTTAATTTACTATGTGATTAATTAATTGTTTATCTGCAGCTAACAATTGCTTTAGGTATCGATTATTCTAACGATTAATCTGATAAAAAATTTGACACCTTCTGCAGATGTTTCCTTCAAACTTTGTTTATACAATATTAGAAATACATTAAAAGATGCAAATAAACAAATCAACTTTATAAAGAAAAAAGTGTTCTAAATTACATATTAATATGCATCTTTAGCTAAATTGTATAAAATATAAAAAATTAAACATTACTAATGACAAAATATTAAACATGTCAAATTAATAGCAATTTTCTGCTTGAGTTGATATTTTTTGTTTTGTCTTTGGATAGTAAAAATTAAGTAATGAGAGATTTTCTAACAAAATCTGAACCAGGTGAAGCTAAAACTATACGACTTAAGACGTTTTTGGTAGAAAATAATTGCAATCAAAGGTCTTTTTAATCTTAAATGTAACGTTTATATGTTTTTTGGTACAATTATGGCTTTATTTCTACTCTGTGTCATTCTTTCAAAAAATTGCCCTTTTTTAGAGTCTGTGTACTCCAGTTAATGATTAATCGATTGCTTTCTATTCGATATTTACTGTATTTGGACACATGTCTGCTGTTTCCAAATCCAAGCATAATGCATGGAAGTTTGTTGTTGTGTTGTGACAACATGCTAAGCATCTGCATGAACGTTTCTCTAATTTAAAACCACATTTTGTGAACAAACATCCCATAAAATATAACATCTGGCTGCCAAACAGGGAGCAGATCCTAGTTTCAGTGTTCTCACTCTGTTCCACACGACCTTTGTGTTTGAAAATCTGTAAACTCAACCAGCAGCGTGACTAAAAGTAGCTGGTTGGTTAAATCGATCTGCAGCTTAGTTAATAAAACTGCTTGTTTTGATGTTTTGGTTGGACAGTTTCTACTAAAATGAGTAATTCTCCGACATGCTTCCCTGTTTAGAGCGGCACATCTGCAAGCGGTTCTCCGTCTTCCTCTCCTAACACACTTTTTAGTTATTCTCCCAGATAAAGGAGAGATTGTTTCTGCCCTTATTTTTAAAGCAGAAGTCCTTCACGTGTAAGCTCTCTTCTGCTCTCAACAACGCCAGACGCTCCAGCTTTGCACAGCTGGCACATTTCTTCTCCGAGATCAAAGACGCGCCACACTGCAGATATTTTCTTACTGCCAGAAATGTATTTTACTGCACCAAAGTGCTTCCATAAAAGTAATGGAGCTGAAAGGGCTAAAACTAATGCTGCTGGTTTTACATGCATGTTTGGTCCCAACTATATCAAGGTTATACGTTTCATGCAGATGTTGCGTTGATGGAACTATTTATCTGTCGAACTGGAGGGTCTACAGTAAATCGATCAGCCAAAAGTTGCATGTGAAACTGATCTTATCCACAAATCTTATCTGCCTCTGACAATCAGCCACTGTTCCTCTTTTGCTTCGTCACGTCTTTGTCGCTATATGCAGCGATTTTTCAGATTAAAAAACTAAATAAAAAGAGGTATCGGCCAGATCAGCGATCGGCCAGAAAACCGCAATCGCTTCAGCCAATCAGATGTAGCGGATGGGATGAATTAATCTAAATATTCTCAGAAGAAAGAAATGCAAGTAACCAAAGTGTTTCAGGGTTTTGCTTTTGAAATAAACTCATTAACCATTTAGCAGGAGATTTAACTCAATTTTGTATCAAACACAACTATTTAAAAAGCAGCTTTGTCAGTTAATTTGATTATTTATCTCTCATTTCTTCAAAAGCACAACCCTTAAAAGTCTGAGAACACATAAAATTCAATTAAAAATTCACGAAATGGTCAGACGACGACGTTGTGGAAAAATATCTGTATTTCTAGACGAGATGGATGAAATTTGTTTCTGTCGTCCATTACAGACGTCTTTTTGAAAAAGAGTTTTTAAAGTCTTGGTTTCAAAACAGTTAACTGAGAACTCAGGAAATTTGATTGATTTGTAGAATTCCAAATAACTGTTGTTTATTATTATTATTATTATTATTATTATTATTATTATTATTATGTATTTATTTGTATTATTATAAAACATAAAAGGTGACAAAATAAAGAAAATATATTAAAAATGTAATAAAATAATGACAAAATGGTAATATATAAATGATAAAGTCTGCGCAGACGTATTGTCGTTGGGATGTTATTCTCATCCCTCCTGTTGGATTTGGGTCGTATTTCTGCTTGTTTTTTTGCTCCTGCAGCTCCTTCTGCAAGCAGTTTGTTTATTTCAATGAATGCTTGTTTGACATTCCGACTTTCCAACCCTTGAAGTTCTCTAACGATTCCCTCCGCTCCGGCAGAGCAAAGACAAGCTGTCGCCTTTCACCAAAACTCCGAAGTTGGACCGGAGTGAACTGCTGGGAAAGGAGGGGAAAGCCAAGTCTTCCATGAAGCGCAAGCTTTCCTTCACTACAAGTCCGCCCCGGACGGAGGAGCGGGACTCGGACACCGGTAAGCCCAGTCGCTGCCTCACACTGCCATTCAGCTGGCTCGCTGCCATGTCCCCACGCTGCCACCTGGTGGATCCGGTGGGTTTTAAACATCCAAACGAGGTCAAAATCTCTGCTGATGAACCTCAGAGATTGTTCTGACTGTAACGTTGCACTGATACGTGCAGCTCTAATCTGAGATTATAATGCACAATTATGTATCTTTGCGTTAAAGTCAAACATGGCAAAGCGGTGATGATTGGTGAACTAAATTAAAATCTTGATGTGATTGGATAGATAAAAATATTCTATAAAAGTATTTACTGCTTTTTTTCTTCTCACTTTAATCAATCAAATTTTAGCAGCAAAGCATTTCAAAGTGCTTTACATCACACCTGTAAATGTAAAATATCAGTCTAAAATAATCAGACTAACCACAAAAAGCCTTTTTAAATCACAATCTTCTCCAGTAAGATTAAATAAACCTTAATATCAAGAGAAAAAATTATATTTTAACTAATTCCTGAATTAAGTGTAATTATTTTTGAGTCATTTTTACTCGTCACTTGTTTTGAACTTGTGATGAGACGAAGTAAAACACCAGATCAGGTTGTGAATACGGGTAGTTGATGTTTTGGTTCTGATTTTTCAGGACCTGAAGTTCAAGCGTACCTGGATTTTCAGGATAGCGATATACATTTGGATGGTTGGAAAAACAAAATGAAGGTTTTAGAGTGGCATAGTCAAACTCTACTTAAATGTGACTGGGATGGTCTGACAGGAACTTAAACCAGTTTTCATAGTGGAAATCCTCCTAATGTGTTTTAATTGGAGAAATTCTGCAAAGAAGAGTGGGTCAGAATTAAAGAAAGACCGTCACTGAAAGACATTAGAGACTCGCTGTGATGGGAGTTGATACCAGCATTGATAACTAATATTTTAAAACTCCTAATAAGAAGATGAGCATGGTTTTTTCCTCAATTTCTCAAGGTAAATCAATTAAATGTTTCTTGTTATAACTGAAAAAAATTACCAAAATTATTTGTATTTTCTAAATCCCAGAAAACCTATAGTGACCTTTTTTCTTTTTTTTTGTTTAGAGATTTTTATGTAATTTTCTTTTACCTCAAGAATATTTGTTTGGATTGTTTCAATGAAATTTATATTTATTATTCCTGGCGGCTCAGTGATTTATTGATCTGAAGTAAAGGCTGGTATGGCTTTTTTCTTCTGTCTTATGTTAAACGGCGGTGTTAAACTTTTTTCTGGTTAAATTAGTGCTTTGTCGAGGTGTATGACAGCGACATTTCAAAACATAACATTATCTTTTAGTTTATCTCGTTCCTGTTGTAGAATGTGAAACACCGTCACAAGAAATTAATACACAGTCCAGTCACATTAATGTGACCACCACGTACTTTCCACTTCAGAGTTAAATAACCAATCACAGAAGGCAGGTGGCAGCACAGTGCAGTTGAGCGTATATAAAGGGTGTGTGTGGGCTTCGGAAAACATTTCAATCGTTGGCGTAATGCAGAAACGAAGCGATTTATCCGACGTCCAAAAGGGCATGATCATTGGCTTTCGGGCCAAGGGTGGAAGCATTTCCGAAACGGCTGAGTTTGTGAACTGTTCGCGTGCCGCCGTGGTAAAAGTGTACCGTGCATGGCAAAATGGGACTGTCCAAAATCAACGACGTGGCAAATGTGGTGCACCACGGGCCATAGATGACAGAGGCGAACGACGGTTGCGGAGATGCGTTCGGGCAGATAGACGGGCTACCGTTGAGCAACTGACCACTAAAATGAACCAAGGGGCTACCACAAGTGTCTCCCAAACCACTATTCAGCGAACATTGCTGCGTCTGGGCCTCCGAAGCGGACGCCTGGTTCGTGCACCTATGCTGACTGGTGTTCATCGACGACGAAGGCTAGAATTTGCACGCCAGTACAGCAGCTGGACGTCCACTGAGGGGCGACAGGTAGCGTTTTCAGATGAATCGCGTTTTATGCTCCATCGGACAGATGGACGTTGGCGTATAAGGCGTGAAACCTCTGAAAGGAACCACCCTGCAACCATTGCAGGAACGGTCCAAGCTGGAGGCGGGAGCATTATGGTCTGGGGAATGTTTTCCTGGCATTCTCTGGGTTCACTGATTATTGTGGAAGGCACGATGGATCAATACAAGTACGCATCTGTCCTTGCGGACCATGTCCACCCCTACATGCGCATTGTTTTTCCTCAGGATGATGGCATCTTCCAGCAGGACAATGCGAGGTGCCATACAGCTGCCAGTGTACGTGCGTGGTTCGAAGAGCACCAGGATGAGTTTACCGTCCTCCCCTGGCCAGCAAACTCACCTGACTTAAACCCAATCGAGCATCTGTGGGACCATCTCGATCGAGTTGTTCGCGCCATGGATCCTCAACCGCGTAATCTAGCGCAGCTGGCCACGGCATTAGAGTCGGCATGGCTCAACATCCCAGAGAAGACCTTCAGGGACCTAAGTGACTCTCTTCCTGCACGTCTCGTAGCAGTTCGCTCTGCGAAAGGTGGTTATTCTGGCTTTTGACAGATGGTCACATTAATGTGACTGGACTGTGTATTATATGTAGTTAAAGCTAATCCAAGGTGCTTAGGGCCTCCACACCACCAGGGGAACCCAAGAGCACGAAGCTAACATGATAATATATATATTTAAAATAACATTGAATAGCACAAACTGAATGTTTTTACACATGGACAAACTATAATGTTTTTATAGTTAAATAATGGGTTGATCTGTTCCTGTTAATGGCTGATGGGGAAATACAAGAAGTTAAACTAGTGTTTATGTTGCTTTTAAATAATTTCTAGTCCTGTAAGGCTAAAATCAGTAGCCATAACAACACTGGTATGATGTAAGCTAATTACAACTGATGCTAATGATGGCAGGTATTCTACACATAGCAGGGCTGGACAGTAAATCAATAATGTATATCACTATAGACTCGTGATCAATATCAACAGACAAAATGTCTGATAGAATATTCACCGAACGTCAGAACTGCACAGCATTCTGGGAAATCAGGCAGAGAAAAGACGTTATCAACTTAGCCTCTCACGGCTAGCTAAGCAAGGTTCATCCACTCTTTGGTTACCTAGCAACTCGCTCATTCTTTGGTTACCTAGCAACAGTCTGTTGAGCAACATGCGCAGCAGCAGTTTCAGGTTTTGCCATCGTGTCTCATACCTGCTTAAAAAATAAAGGTAAAAACGTTGTGGAGTGAAAACTGGAAAGAGGAAAGCTCACACTGCCGGTTTTTTCTGCCAGATATTTAAAACAAAACATTAGTCCCTAATATTGACTGATTACAACGTCCAGCCCTGACACAGACAGCAGCCTAGGAATGATGAAGACTCTGGTGTTGGTATAGGAGGCGGGGGCCCCAAATGAAAACCTGCTGAGGGCCCCATAAAGGCTTTCTCCGGCCCCGACAGTGATTAACTGAAACTTTTCTCCTTTTTTTTCTTTTTATTTTTTAGTTCATTTGCTTTTTCTTCTGTGCTGGAAAACTTTGGAAACTAAACCTTGAAAATGCTTGAAAAGTGCTTGAATTTCCCTGTGGGGAAAAGTAAACACACCCTGGACCCGATGAATACGTCGGTATTGCGTGCAGCTCAGCTGCTGCAACAAAGCAAAGCGCATGTTTACACGCACCCCAAGCTCTGCTCTGCTCTGCGGAGCGCGGCGCGGCGTTGTGTGGTCCTCCTGCTGAACGAAGGCCTCCAGTTTAGCTGTGATTTATGTGCTGCAGAGGCCTGAAAGGTAAACTGGCTCTGAGGGCGGCGGTTAGCGGAGCGGCTGAAGGGAGGAAGCGAACGGCCGCCTGATTGGATCGCCTCTCTTGCCTCCTGTGTTGCCATGACTCATAATCTGCAGCGCGGAGCGTGCCGCTGCGCCCGTCTGTGTCTGACTACATGTGCGACGAGGAGGGTGTGAGAGCATGAGCCTTAATGCAGTGCTTTCCCAAACCCCCCCCTCCCCACCCTGTTGCTCTCTCCCTCCCTCCCTCTCTGCTTTGCACTGTAGATGAGTCAGACCCAGGCCAGTCGACTGAGACCTGGGGAGAGAGATTAGTGCCCCCCTGCAAGATATACGCAGGTAACTGCTGCAGCCCCGCCCCGCCCCTCCCTGTTGCTGTTCTCTTCGAGCACCTGGAGAAGTTGCCACCTCACCACCACCTTCTTCAGATGTGTGCAGCAAACGCTTTGGTTTGTGCTGCCAGGATTTTACAGATATTAATAAATGTTTTCAGAGGTCAAAGACATTTACAAAAATCAAGCAAATTTACCATCAAATCATATGTGGGTGAAACGAGTATGGAGTATGATTACTGTCGATAAAAATGTACCAAACTTTGAGACGCACCAGTTGCTGATTTTGACCTATACCGATTTTTGTGTGTCTGAAATGTCGCTAAGAAAGTTGCTGAACTGACGGCAGTGGAAATGAGCAGACATGACCTGGTGTTTGACCTGTCAGTCAAACTTCTCTCAGAGAGCAGAAGAGGACAGTGGCTGATTTTTAGATCTTTGCTGAGGTTGATGAGATCAGTGGATAAGATCGGCTTCACATAATTATCAGCCGATCACCAAAATCAAGAAAATCGGCGGTGATAAATGGGTGCATCCCTAGTTTATTGACTTCCATGTGTGAATTTAGACTCCTACTTCTGGTGCACCGATAAATTGGCTGACCAATAAATCATCAGATACAACGGATATCATTGCACAAACTGTTGGTGCACCAATAAATCAGTGCACCCCTAGTAGGCGTCTAAATTCATAAATTGAAGTAAAAAAACTAGGGTTCCACCTATTTATCACCACCAATTTCCTTAATTTTGGTGATCAGTGATCGGCCGATAATTACACGTGAAGCCCATCTTATCGACCTCAGCAAAGGTCTAAAAATCAGCCACTGTCCTTTTACGTTTTAGACGTTTGACTGACCGATCGGCGCACCAGGTCATTTCTGCACGTTTGCAGTTAACAATGGTTAATAGATGAGCTATATATAAGACGGAATCGGCAGGTCAGGCTTCTTAACGATCGGTAAACGGCCAGAAAACTGCATCCCTACTGGAAATGTGAATGGATGTAAGGTTTGTATTTGTTTTGTGTTTTCCCACAGATAAACACATGTGAAATCAGAGAGTTTAAGTTACCAAGTTGCTGCTCTGCAACAATACAGGTACAAATCACAAGTTTACGAGTACAAATCTGTCAAAATCCAAGGCCTTGCTCTGGCTACGGTCGCTGGGCCCGCAGTGCATTGTGGTCTGGGGTTGCCATGGTACCGGCAGCTGTACGGTGCTGTGAGTGTGAGGTTTTCTCAGCTCTGCTTTCAGCTGTCTGGAAACGGCTGGTATTTTGGGATGTTGATTGGAGGAAAGTTCCAACGTCGCCGTCTACAACCAGAAACTGATTTTAAATCCTTCATAAAATTGTGATTTGTATTTGTATTATTCCAGAGTTGTAACTTTGTAACTTACAAACCTTCTCAGAGATGAAATCTCTTGATTTTTCATCAAATCTTTAATTTGACTTAAATTTACAAATTTAGACTCTCACACATGCATTTTTATTGACAGTAATCTCACTCCGTAAAGGCATCATGGAACAAATCACTTGTATTATTAAAGGAAAGAGAATAAATTTAGAATAAAAATGGTCACAAATCACTCAGTTTGAGACATTATGAAGGAAATTTAGAAAATGATGCTGAGTTTTTTGTTTTGTTCCCCGCAAAATGCAGAGTTTGGTAGAGTACTCAAAAATTGTACTTAAGTAAGAGTAGCACTACTGAAACATATTTTTACTTTAGCAAAAGTAAATGGTACATTCTTTCAAAGAAGTTGTTAAAGTAAATGTAACTAGTTACTACCCAACTCTGACTGTTTGCATGTATATCCGCCACAATAACACATTTTACTGGGCAATAAATTCCTCAAAGTTATTGCGATACACAATAATATCGTTGTTTTGAAACCATTTTCCAATAATATGAAGGGAACGGCTTATTAATGATGCACAAACAATAATCAAAGATCAATAAACTTTAAATTCTAAGAAACATTTAACACTGAAAGTGGAAAAGATTTTAAATATCCAAACTAAATAAACAAAACAACAAATAAAATGAATTATGACATTTCTGTAAACAAATTATATTTAAAAAAAAGAGCTAATTGAGACTTTTAGTCAAGTTTTTGGTAGTAAGAAAAGTGATAAATCAAATGGAAATTATTGAGCTTGTTTTAATTTATTGTACTATTATTGTGACAGACCTTTATTCGCTTGTTTTTTATTTTTATTATTTATGTTGGCTTACTTTTAGGGTTAGGTTGTCTAATATAAATCTTATGTTTTAGTATTCCATAAATAATGAATCAATCAAATGTTCTGCAAAGTTAAATTAATTTATATCCATGTTTTTGAAATGACAAGTGCAGGTTGATCTCTGACAGCTGGAACATTGTTGCTGCACAAACCCATTTGAGTGTGTAAATGTGGACAGACTGCTTGACCTTTGACCTCTGGAAACATTTATTCACATCTTTAAAATGACAAAACGAGAATTTTTGCAGCACAGATTTGAAGAAGATGTGGGAGGGAGGATCGGTCCATCTTCACTTTTTATTTTCTTTGAGTCAAAACCTGCTGCTGCTGCCCCCCCCCCCACCCCCCACACAAACACACACACACACACACACACACACACATGCACGTGTGTGTTTTCGCCTTGCATCTGCCCCAATTACAGCTCAGCATGTCTGTGTTTAGCACCAGTCGACCGATGGCAGACGGGGCTGGCGGGCGGGGGGACGCCGTCGACGCTTGACTGACCTCGGAGAATGCCGTTTTACTTTTTCCGTCTTGTTTTTTCCCCGAACCTCTTGCTTGTCATCTGTTTCTCAGCGAACTCGACAGATACAAGAGAGGAGGAGGAAAAACGGTTCACCTTCCCACTGATCGGGGTGAAAATGAAGATTTGCTTTTGTCTTTTTTTTTTTTTTTTTTTCTTAAAGTGTTTGTTTGATTCTGTTGCAGATAAAGACGGACCAGAGAAGAAGAAGGTGAAGAAGGAAGCCGGCAGCAGAAGGTCCAAGTCCTCCAACCTGTTGTTCGGCTACCCGCTGTCGGAGCGCAAGCAGATGGCTCTCCTCATGCAGATGACGGCCAACAGTCCAGGTCTGTGGCGCTGACCTTTCACCCCCGTTCACTTCAGACAACGTGATTCACTCGTCTGAACCGCCTGTGAATCATTTGTTCGTCGGATCTTTACTGGTTCCGAGAAGGAGTCGGGATGATCCGGTTAGACTGAGTCACGGGTTCCTGAGACGAGTTTCAGGAAAATAAACGATTCCAGATTTTATTCACAATTGGGAGAGAAACGTCCGTTCAGACGTTTACCTGTCTGTTTTCCCAAGTATTTGATTGTCTGTCCTTGTTTTCCTTTTTCCTTCCTTCCTTCTTTCCTTTTCTTATGCACCAGATTTTTCTTTTTTTGTATAACTTTCCAAAAGTGAAGGAAAAAAAATACCCAATTCCTTCCAGCTGCAAAGCGTCCAAAACCAGAGGGAGTAATTATCTGAAATTCAACGCCTCAACCAGAAAAATAAAAATAAAAGTTCAAGACAAGAAGAAATCAGAGCTAAGATGTCTGATCTGCTGCCACATTCTAACATGAGCAAAATAAATTTAAAAGCTTCTGCTGCGTCTTTCAGTAATTGTCCAAAACATTCTGATGAACCAACACAGGAACGTCTCATTTCACACCGAATAAACTCCGTCAGAGCTGTGAGTCTGTGACCATGGGGACCATGGAAAGCAAGATTTTTTATCACTAAACTGCAATTAATTATATGCTTGACTTTACAGATATTTATTGATGCTCTTGTGGATCAAATAGTGGAGAAAAGATTTTAAAATAATACTGAATACTGTCAGTTTTGTTTTTATTTAACTTAAGTGAAACAATGACAACAATAATCTTGATTTTTATTTATGTAATAGCAGATTTTTCATATAATCATTAAGTCCTTTTTTTTTGCACTATTGAAATGCATGAAAATAAAGTAATTTCCTTTTTTTTAAATAAATAAACATTTTATTGATTAAAATGTATTAACATTGTATTTCTTTGAATTTTAGCTGAATGAATTTTTTTTTTAAACCTTTGAAACATTTTGTGAAAGGTGGGTTTTTTTGTTTTTTTACGCAACATGTTTTTTCTATATATATTTTTACAGTTTTGGCTGAATTACTGCTGTGTTTGGTGTTTTTTATGGCATTTAATAACCAGGTGAAGCTAAAACGATGCCACTTTTAGCTAAAACATATTTACAAGCAAACGTTTTTTATCTTGCATGCAAAATTTATGTATATTTTATACAATTTCCACTTATTCACTTCTCTGAATGTGTGTTTCTTCCAGCAAATGGACATTTTCTGAGTCTGTAAACTCCAGTTGGCGGTTAATCGAATATTAAATTAGTTGATCATTAATCTGATTGCTTCTGCCTGTGTGTGTTATATATTTTTAAGTGGTCAATGTGCTGTTTATCTCTAGTAAACCTGATCACCTCTCTCCTGTGTGCAGACTCGACGCCCAGCCATCCCTCGCAGACGACGCCTGTGCAGAAGAAGGTCCCCAGCAGCGCCTCGTCTCGCCAGAAGGACAAAGTCAACAAGAGGAACGAGCGCGGGGAGACGCCGCTCCACATGGCGGCGATCCGCGGAGACGCCAAGCAGGTCAAGGAGCTCATCAGCCTGGGAGCCGACGTCAACGTCAAAGACTTCGCAGGTACAAAATGGTTTAACTTCTGAATAGCTGCTGATGACGAGAGGCGGCGTCTCTGAGAGCAAACAGGAAGCCCCCCGGTGCTGGTGCCGTTTCCGCAGAACGATTTGCAGCTTCTGATTGGTCCGACGTTTCCTCCCGCTCCCCCCAGGTTGGACTCCGCTCCATGAAGCCTGTAATCTGGGTTACTACGACGTGGCGAAGGTCCTGATAGCAGCAGGAGCAGAGGTGAACACGCAGGGTCTGGACGACGACACGCCGCTTCACGACGCCTCCAGCAGCGGCCACAAAGACGTAAGAGCCAATCAGGACGTTTGTCCGCAGCTAAAGGGCTGAAGACCAGATTTCAGATTGAACGATGAGATTAAACCTTAAGCATCAAGACAAAAGTTTTCTGAATTGATATCTACCTGTACAAAGATCAGTATTACTGAGTTTTTGATCAGTTCAAACATTGTACTACCGTTAGTGTAAGTTTCAGTATGATGCGAAATAGCACAACTAGCATTTAAGAATGAAATGCATATTTCAATCTCAATGTGTTGCTTTATTTCTCAAACAGACTTTGAAACAACCATTATGATCAACCATTGTTTTTTCATAATATTCTGTGGCTACATATCACAAAATATCTATTCATCATAATCTGTGTGATATTTTTTGTAATTTCAAAAAATCTTTTTATTCAAAGTTGTACAATTAAAATACATGCACAGAATTTGCAATTTCTCTGATTGTACATATTGCTTCTTAATACTAGTTTTAATTTACTTATTTCAATTTAGTTGCCTAGTGTTGCTAAAAGGCATCAAACCCAACATTAGAAATAACTTAGAACTTTGTTCACTTGTGGTCTAGTCTGATACCTATTATTATTATTATTATTATTATGTTGTATATTATTTATAATTATATTTATTTTTATTATTATACAGTTTTTTTTATAACCAAATGTTCCCTTGGACTTTTTAACAGGAATAGTTGTGAAGCTAATTAGCTTGTCAGACGTAACGTCCTTCATCTTGCAGATTGAGTGAAAAATGTTCAGCTGTTCATGAATCTCGTATATTAAATATATTTGAATTGAAAATATGTAAACATTTGAGCATCAAATCCCTCTAGTACCATGACCTTTGTCCCATAAGAAATCCTCAGTATAATTTACTCTTAAGTTTTGTTTTTGTTTTTCCGTGAACCTGCAGATTGTGAAACTCCTCCTCCGTCACGGCGGAAACGCTTTCCAGGCCAACAAGCGCGGCGAGCGTCCGGTGGACGTGGCCGACTCCCAGGAGCTGGAGCTGCTCCTGAAAGGCGAGGCGTCGCTGTCCGAGCAGGACGACAGCTCCTCAGGTGAGGCCGTCACCTGACACCTTTTAATATTTACATGTTTTATTCTCCTACTTTTGCCTTTTTTCTGTGGTGGTTGTTACCCTTGCCTTTTTGTCTGTCTCTTGGTTGTATTGTTGTGTTTGCATGTCCTTCTAATTCATATAAAACACTTTGAAGTGTTGCTAAAATTGTGCCAGATAGATAAAATTAGATGACTTTACTGATTCGGCAACCTGAGCGGTTCCTGTTTTGTTGGATTTTGTAGAACATTGTGGGTTTCCCACATTATTAAACAGTTTGTTCAGACACAAAACATTTTTTTTTTTAATTCGGGATGTTGTAGAAAGACCGTCTGCCCTCTTGACACGAGGCTTTCAAGGAAATCAATAGTCAAGCAATAAGATTACTCAACTTTAAGTTAACTAAATTAAAAACTTTCTTCCACAAACTTGACAAATTTAAAAAATTCACTTCACAAAGTCAAACTCCTATAGAGCCAGTGAATCTAAAGCTGATTTATAGCCATCTTTATTTG
Source organism: Poecilia picta (assembly GCA_033032245.1). Classification (NCBI taxonomy): domain Eukaryota; kingdom Metazoa; phylum Chordata; class Actinopteri; order Cyprinodontiformes; family Poeciliidae; genus Poecilia; species Poecilia picta. Next base: position 9,469,034 of record CM065369.1, read on the forward strand.
TGTAAATTTAAGCATTTATGGGTCACAGCTAATGAAAAACCAACATTTAGTTTCTCAGAAAATTGCAAGATTAATATAAAAGTAATTTTTAACAAATAAAGGCTTTGTTTTGGCTACACAATAAACTGCAGCTGCAGTCCACATCTTGTTCATTTTCCTAAATTCTTGTATAGATTTTGACTTATAATTCTACTAGATGTTTTCCTTCCACTAAACCAGTGTTTCTCAACCTTTTTTGGTCCAGCGCCCCCCTCAGCCCTTATCCAGGTCCCTCACTGCCCCCACCAAAGAATTTGCAGGCTACTTTCCACTGACCATTATTTTATCATTAATATTACTGTCACTATTGTAGAAGCTTTTATTTTTATATGCTTGTTTCTGTATTTATCATCAAAAATAATTTCCCAGAGAACAAAAAAACCAATGGGAATAGAAATTATTTTCACAGGCGTCTACAAAAAATGCAATGAACATTCAAGTTAAAATCAGTAGGTCTAACAGCAGCCAATCAGAGTGGAAAAAATATTCTTATTTTGTGTCATTTTCTAGTTGTTAAATGTTCCACAAAATGAACAAATAAAAGATGAACAACATGCCAGTTTAAACTTTGAGCTCTTTGCAAACGACTGAGCTCTGCAACATTAAAACATGGATAGAACTGTAACTACATGAATCATAGCTCTTCTTCTCTTCAGTGTTTCTGTCGGTTTCTGGTGGTGCAGCTCTGTATTAATTATTGATCGAAAGGTCTTGCCACACCAGTTGATTCCTCTGTATTTACTTTAGTTTCTTAGTTTATTCTTGCATTGTTTTCTTCATTCATTTCCATTTAGTTTTATTTGATTAGTTTTATCCTCTCTTGGTGTATTGCTATGTCCACTTTAGTTTCTTTCCTGTTGCTAGATTTATTTTATCAGTTGTTGACCATCAGTAATCTTCACTCATCACCTGCTGCACCACTCGCGTTGAGAACCGCTACACTAAACTTTCCATTGATATGTTTGGAGCCGTTGGGTTGATTATGTTTTGTATCTTACTCAGTTTCTTGTGGAGGATTTTCATGACTGGACACTAGAGGTGTGCCGATCGATTAGTCACCGATCATAATCGGGCCGATTTCCATGAAAAAGTGCCTGATCGGCGATCGTGGGCTCTTGTTGCCGGTATCGATCACCTGCATCACATTTCTCAGCCTGTCTGAGCAGCTGGTCTCGTCTTACCTTCACTCTTCACAAATCCTAAGCGATGTGTAACTATAAGCACTGAGTGAATGGGGACGTTTGCGTGTTGCGGGGAAAATAGAAGCAGGTCAAAATGCATCAACACAACGAAGCTAATAGACATAAAAACAATGACGGAGTTTGGCTACATCGAGGCTCAGTGCAGTAAAAAGACATGGAGGATCAGACAGCAGGTAAAGCAGCGCAGCTACAAACACTCACCGGATTAGCATGACGGTCAGAAAGATAAACTAATAACCCGCTAAATGATTTAAGTATTGGAGCTGCGATGTAAGACGCTGGTTCTGCTGTTGAACCGCTGCTATGCTACAGGTAGTAATATTTAATAATTAGTAATATTTGACACGGAGCCGCTTCTGCTCCACCTGGTAGCGACTCTCACACCGAACCTGTTTAAAGCTGCAGCATCTAACCTAAAAAATACATTTTACATACGTATTAAAACTTTCGCTGTCCTAACATGAGACAGATAATCTGTAAAAAATAATCGATCTCCTCCCTGTTACTCCGCTCAGTCAGAAACAGCCAATCAGAACTAGCAGTAACCAGCTAGCCGCTATGCTAACAGGAAGTTTTCATTCAGTAACTCTGGATTGTTTATTGAACCTGTTTTTGCCTTTGAATGTTAAGTTTTATACTTGAATTTTTTGGCAATGTTGAGAGGTTTTATTTTGGTTCTTTGCATTATTTAGCTTCTTCAGAGCCTCATATGTTATCAGTCTGTTAAAGATAGTATTATTGATAGCAGTTCAATTTGCACAATGCCGGTTTTGTTTAGTTTTCTTCTTGGAAAAAGTTATTAAAAACAAGTTTTTGTCTAAATTAAGGTGAATTCATGGTTCCTTTTTCCACATAATGTAACAGTAGTGTTTATGATAAAAAAAAAAATAATTATGTGATCGGTATCGGCGATCATCCCTCAGGGGTGATCGGTATCGGTATCTGCAGAGAAACACCTGATCGGCACATCTCTACTGGACAGCAATCCAGTCAGCAGCATTTCCTTTTCTTTAAATTACTTTTCATTTGTCAAATGATGCAGTGATGCTCCAAGCCCAAACCCTTCATACCAGATCTCACATGAAAAAACAGAAAAAAATTAGCAGGATGCTCTACATGTTCTGGGTAAACACAAAACTGTCCACACGCTTAAAAATCCTTCTTATCGCTTCATTAGCTGAAAGCAGAAATCATCAAAATAACAGACTTGTTTGAAAATATGCCTTTCATTTTGAGTTTTGAATGTGTCCAACAGTTTTCCAGTTTAACGCGTCTTTTCCTCCCTACAGAGTCCGAAGACCCGCCGTCCGTCAACCCGTCCAGCGTGGACGACAACATGGAGGACTCGGACACCGAAAAAGAGTCGGACGTCAAACTGGCCACCAAAGCGTCGTCGTCTGTGCCTGGCATGGACGAGTACGAGTTTAAAGACGAGGAAGAGGAGGAGGATCTGAGCAAGGCGCTGAACGACAGGCACATCCCCCGGAGGGAGCTGCGGCAGCGCGAGAAGGAGGACAAAGACAGGAACCACGTGGCGGGAAAGCAGAGCAACAAGGCCGACTCAAAGTCCAAGAAGCAGAAAAGCTCCCGCGTCCACTGCAGCTCCGACACGTCCAGCGACGAGATGGAGACCCTGTCGGAAAAGAGGAACTCCCCGACCTGCTCGCAGAGCTCCGAGAGCCACAAAACGGACGCCAGGCTGAAGAAGGACGGCGCCGAGCAAAAGGACAAGGGGAAGGTGAAGAAGAAGAGCAAAAGTCAGAACAAAAACAAGGAGAACGAAGAGGACGGAAAGGAGAACAGCAAGACTTTGGTTCTCTCTATTGCAACGGTGTCTGAGAGCAATGAGAAGGGGAGCGAGGAGGACTCCTTCAAGATGTCCTTCAGTCCTAAAGACGACTCGTCCGTCCACCTCTTCCATTTGTCCTCCATCAAGTCTCCGAAGCTGAACCACAGCCTGGCGGACAAGCAGTGTCCGCTGAAACAGGAAAACACCAAGGTGTCCATCAGCGACTGCTCCTACAACCACTACTCTGAGGCGGACTTCTGCAGCGAAAGCTCCAGCGCCAAGGGCTGCAAGCACAGGGAGAAGAGCAAGCATCAGCAGAAGGAGCCCGGCGTGGACGCAGACGACGGCCGCGCCAGCCCCTGCAAGGACGCAGTCACAGGGAACAGCGTGGACGGCGGCGAGGCGGCGGTGCTGCGGAAGACGGACCTGGACGGGAAGGTGGTGAAGAAGCACAAGCTGAAACACAAGGAGAAGGACAAACACAGGCGGGAGTACGAAGCCGACCGTAGCCGCCACAGGCAGAAGGAGGCCAGGAAGGACGGCAACCGGAACCTGGAGTTCGACAGGGAGTTCTGGAAGGAGAACTTCTTCAAAAGCGACGAGGCGGATGAGCCGCCGGCGGGGAAAAAGGACAGCGATGACGCCGGCTCGCTCCAGAAGACGGCGGGGGACTCCTCTCCGGTGAAGGATGAGAGGAACTCGAAGGAGAAACACCCCGGTGGCAAGGAGAAGAGGCCGAGAGAGGAGCGGGAGAAAGACAAGGCGGTGAAGAAGGAGCGGACGAAGGAGGAGAGTCACGGATCGAGCCGGAGTCCGGAGGAGTCGCTGCAGAACAGCGGCGTGAAAGAGGAAGCAGAGGAGAAACCCGTCGCGGCTGAGCAGGACCAGCTGGAGCCGTCCGATAAAACGGCGCGAGACAAACCTGACAAGAGGCTTCCAGGAAAAGAAAAGGATTCAGACAAAACGGAGAAGACGCATCTGGACAAGGAGAAGAAGATTAAACCGGAGCACTCCGACAATTCAGTGGAGCGATGGAAGGAAAAGGACCGATCCGGAGCCGCCTCTTCGCTCTCACCTGGAGATAAAAGCTACAGAGACAACGAGAAGTTAAAGTCTTTACCCGCCGCCAAGAAGCACGAAGACGGCAGGAAGAGCAAAGAGAAGCAGGAGAAACGGTCCGACAGGGAGTACGGAAGCGGAGACCACAAAGAAAGAGACCGAGCAAACAGCGACCGACGGGGGAAACCTCCGGAGAAGACCGCGGATCACCGCCTGAAAGAGAAGGACTGCGACCGGAAAAAGAAGGACAAGATGAAAGACGGCGGCGTGTCGTCCAGCTCCAACCTGAAGCTGCTGCTGGAAGACAAGAGGAGCTATCTGTCCGAGAGCAGCAAGGTCTCGTCCGCAAAGTCAAAAGACGAGGCGGCGAAGACGCCCGAGAAGGATCGGGACCGGCGAGACCGGGAGCGAGACTACGACAGACACAAGGACAAAGAGCGGCACAAAGATCGCTCCCAGCAGGCCCGCATCGGCAAAGCCAAGTCCTGCGAGGGAGACGCAGAAAGGAGCAAACCGAAAACCCCGACGGCCGCTCGGGACGCCAAGCCGAAGGAGAAGCGGCTGGTGAACGACGACCTGATGCAGACCAGCTTCGAGCGAATGCTGAGCATGAAGGACCAGGAGATCGAGCTGTGGCATCGGAAACATCTGGAAAAGCTCAAGCAGAAGGAGCGGAGAGGGCTCAAGCAGCGGCCCCTGTGCGACCCGGGGAAGTCCAAACCCAAGGACAGGAAGCCGGAGATCTGCCCGAACAAGGAGCTGACGCGCTCCAAAAGCTCGGAGACGTCCGACGTCCACGGCAGAGAGAAGAAGGACGCCAGCGGCAACCGGACGCTGTCTCTGGACGGGAAGAGCGCGCCGTCCCTCAGCGCCAAGGTCATATCCGTGGTGGAAAACTGCCTGAGCAGGTCGCCGCGACCCGAGAGCGACCGCGGCGGCCTCATGTCCCGCTCCGTGTCCCTGGTGTCCGTGGCGAGCTCCGAGGAGTCGTTCCAGGCCACGACGTTGACTCCCAGACACACGGAGTACGACTCGGACATGAACCTGGAGACCTCCGACTCCCAGCAGGCGTTCCTCCAGTCTTCCCTCGTCATCCAAGCCACCAGGTCGCCGTCCGTCCACGACAGAGACTGCAGCGGTCTTCCAGACGCGCCTCAGTCGGGGAAGCACGAAGCCCAGCACCTCCAGAGCGTCCTGGAGGAAGAACCCGGTCCGACTGCCGAGGGAGACGGCGCCGAGCGTCCGTCCAAGTGCGGCCTTACCGCGTCGGAGGAGCCGAAGGCGAAGGAGAGCCGGGAACCTGAAGAGAACCTCGGCGGACATCAGAACACAAACCCGCCGGCGGAGACGGTCGGAGAAAAGGAGGGAAGCGCGGCGGGACAGTCGGCAACGCAAGATCTTCCAAAGAGAAACCAGACACTTCCACAAGGCGACGCCTCCCAGGCGGAGCAGAGAAATCCTCCTTCCCCGGATCCCGCCGCAGCGAAAGACGTCAGCAGTCCGACGCAAACGTCACAGGTGGGAAATGTGAAAACTGTTCATGTTCGTGAGACTTTGAACAGTGTCTTCAGTCAGAGGCTTCTAAAACTCAATGTAATGCTAGAGGAGATCTGTTCTCTCTACAGAAACTCTGAAGAATTTGAATCAATACGAGTTACAACAACATTTAATCGGAAAAATATTGTTGAATTTTCTGGACAATATATTGTCGCAGAAATTATTAGGGCAGTAGTGATACAATAATCTCACGATACGACACGATACACGATATTCTGCCCACAATACGACATATATCACAATATTCAGCAAAATATACGACACTTTTGCGATTTTCTGAAAGATTTTAGAGGGACAGAGTGATTTTGGTGACATATTGTGACTGTTATAAAGTTGGATTGAATTAATTTAACTGAAAACTGATTAAAAGCTCCAACTACACAATACCTGGATCTGGTTGGACACAGACTTAAAGTGGACAGCTGGACAAAATGAATCAAAGAAGTGGAGAGAAAACATGTTTCTTTTAATTGAAACAGTCCAAACTGTAGCTGACATGCATTAGTAAAGTAAATAAAGTGAACCAAGTTCCTGCTCTGAATAGTTTGATACCTTTTTAACCTGAACATCTGAAGGAATCACTCTAAGCCTGATGACCTGGTGAAGCAAGCAGTGAGTGAACAAGGTGACAGTTGGATGTTAGATACTGGCAATGAATATCGATTTTTTTCTAGAAAAGAAAATATCAATATATATCGCGATATCGACATTGTTATACAGCCCTAGACGTTATTGCAATTAATGATATTGTTGTTTTGAGACCATTTTGATGTCATAACATGGCAGTGGCATAACAACAGAAAACTAAAGATAAATAAACTTATGTTTATTTATCCGCTGGAACAGGAAGACATTTTAAATTATCCAAAGTGAGTCAACCTGTTGGTACCTGCCATGTTTCTGAGTTAAAATGTGTTGAAATCGACATGAAATTTGAACGATGGCAGGAAATGCTAACTCTGAGTGGTTTGTGCGACAGGGAGAAAGTGTCTGCGGAGAATCGGATCAGCCGCTGACGCCCGGCGAGCCGCCGGCGCTGGCGGACGCAGCGACCTTCCATCAGAGAGCGACGCCGCCGTCTTCCAGCACCGAGACCCAGCAGGCGTCCGACCTCCAACCGGAGAACCCTCCTCAGGAGAACATGGCTGACGGTTCCGACAACCCAACGCCGCTGGACGCGCCGCGCAGTCCTCCTCCAGAACCCAGTTTGCACATTCCCAGTTCTGCTCCGGCGGAAGAAGAAGAAGAAGAAGAAGATGACGACGATGCGTCCGCAGACGATGCAGACAAATCCCAGCCTTCCACTGACGACGCCGGCGCTTGTCCTGATGTCCTGATGGAGGAGGCGGCGTCCTCCGTGACCCCTGACCCCGGAGAGGAGCCGAGCGACGCTCATCAGGGCTCGGAGAGCAGCGCCGCCGCAGAGAGCTCTCCCCTGGACGGAAGCGCGGCCGACACCAACCTGGCGCCGCCGCCCGAGCCGATGGACGCCGCGCCGGCGGACGAAAAGACGGAGACGTCGGCGGCCGAAGAGCAGAGCCCGAGGTCGGACCAGTCGGCGCCGCAGACGGACAGCGGCAGCGCCTCGGGCAGCTGCTCGCCGCAGTCCGCCGACCGAGACTCCGACTCCTCCGGAGCGAAGCTGAAAGCCCGGCCGGCGGACGACGACGCCGCCGACGTCCACGTCCCGCACCCGCGCAAGAGGAAGATGCCGAGGCCGGCGGCGGCGGTGTCGCCGCTCAGCTCGGCCGCCCAGCAGGAGAGAGACAGGTGCCAGCAGTCGCTGGCGGCCATCGTGGACGCGGTGAAGCTGGAGGAGATCGAGCCGTACCAGACGGAGCGGGCCAACCCGTACTACGAGTTCCTGCACATCCGCAGGAAGATCGAGGAGAAGCGCAAGGTGCTGTGCAACGTGACGCCGCAGCCGCCGCAGTACTACGACGAGTACGTGACGTTCAACGGGTCGTACCTGCTGGACGGGAACCCGCTCAGCAAGCTCTGCATCCCCACCGTGAGTCCCAACGGCAGAACCGCAGCAGAACCGCAGCAGAACCACTCTCTTCCTTTCTTCATTGCTTTCATGATTCTCTTCCTCCTCCCTTTGTTCCTTTCTTTGTTTTTTTTTTCCCTTTGTTTTTCCTTCCTTCTTCCCTCCCTTCCTTCCTTCCGTCTTTTCTTCTTTCCCTCCTCCTTTCCTTTCTTGCTTCTTTGTCAAAATCTGAAAAGTGCGGTGTGCGTTTTGATCCCTCTTGATAAAATCCAGAGCCGCTACTTGGAGTCGATCTGCGTTTTTATTGTCCGAGTCTAAAGCACGGTGGTGGCAGCATCATGTTTATAATCATGCAGCTTTTTCCTTCCTCTTCTTTGTTCGTCTCGTTTCTCCTTCGCATTGAACCGAATAGTTGATCAGTTTTCTCTCTAAACGTGTTTGAATAATAATAATAATTAATAATGGTATTTTCCAGATAACTCCGCCCCCTTCGCTTCCTGAGCCGCTGAAGGAAATGTTCAAGCAGCAGGAAGTCGTCCGGATGAAGCTGCGCCTGCAGCACAGCATCGAGCGCGTACGTTTTTTTTTTTTTTTTTTTTAATTTCGTCTTTATTAATGTGTAGCCCAGGTTGACCTGACGACCCCCAGCTGACCTCTGGCCCCTGTCCTTTCAGGAGAAGCTGATCGTCTCCAACGAGCAGGAAGTGCTGCGGGTCCACTACCGGGCCGCCAGAACACTAGCCAACCAGACGCTGCCGTTCAGCGCCTGCACCGTCCTGCTGGACGCCGAGGTGTACAACATGCCTCAGGACATCCAGGTGAGCCGACCTCTGACCTCTGACCTCTGTCCTGCTGACCTGGGTTTGACTCTGTCGGGGTTTCGTTGCCAGGGCGACGACGGGAAGACGTCGGTGAGGGATCGGTTCAACGCCCGGCAGTTCATGTCCTGGCTGCAGGACGTCGACGACAAGTTCGACAAGCTCAAGGTCAGACTTTCAAAATAAAAGCCCATGGATCTGGGTTTTATCTTGGATGTTGTTCAGAGGAAGAGGAGGGTGATTGATGAAGGTTTTTATTGATCAGGGATCGATAAGGGGCTGGAAGTCTCACGATATTCACTGAATAATTGATTAAAACTGAAAGGTCAAACAAAGGTCAGACTGAAGGAAGTTGACATATTTCCTTCCTTCTTTCTCTTCTTTCTTCTATCTAGAAGGTTTCAGATATTTTAATTTTTTTTCTATTAATTCCCAATAAATTATAAATAATCATGTATCAATGATCCTGATTGATTTTCACTTTGAATCCCAAAGTTTCTATTTTATTAAATTTTCTGTTTAATAGGGTAGGACAGTTTGCAGCAGTTACAGCAGTTTGCAGCAGTTTACAGCAGTTTGCAGCAGTTTACAGCAGTTTACAACAGCTTGCAGCAGTTTGTTGCCCTTAGCAATCAGTTTAGGGTCAAAGTTTGAGCGTGGAGAAGAAACCAAACCAAGTTTGGTTCTGACCGCCGTTGGTCCTGATGGTAGCTCTGAACCGTTTGGTCCTGTCCCGGTGCTGATCCGTCTGGTTCTGACCCGTTCGTCCTGTGTGTTCTGACCCGTTCGGTCCTGGTTCTGACCCGTTTGGTCCTGATGTGTAGCTCTGAACCGTTTGGTCCTGTCCCGGTGCTGATCCGTCTGGTTCTGACCCGTTTGGTCGTGACACATGTGGTTCTGACCCGTTCGGACCTGGTTCTGACCCGTTTGGTCCTGGTTCTGACCCGTTTGGTCCTGTCCCCCCAGACCTGCCTGCTGATGCGGCAGCAGCACGAGGCGGCGGCTCTGAACGCCGTCCAGCGCCTGGAGTGGCAGCTGAAGCTACAGGAACTGGACCCGGCGACCTACAAGTCCACCAGCATCTTCGAGATCCCCGAGTTCTACATCCCACTGGTGGAGGTCAACGACGACTTCGACCTGACCCCCATCTGAGGGTCAACGACGACTTCGACCTGACCCCCATCTGAGGGGTCAACGGCCCATCTGAGGGGTCAACGACGACTTCGACCTGACCCCCATCTGAGGGGTCAACGGCCCATCTGAGGGGTCAACGGCGACTTCGACCTGACCCCCATCTGAGGGGTCAACGGCGACTTCGACCTGACCCCCATCTGAGGGGTCAACGGCGACTTCGACCTGACCCCCATCTGAGGGGTCAACGGCCCATCTGAGGGTCAACGGCGACTTCGACCTGACCCCCATCTGAGGGGTCAACGACGACTTCGACCTGACCCCCATCTGAGGGTCAACGACGACTTCGACCTGACCCCCATCTGAGGGGTCAACGGCCATCTGAGGGGTCAACGACGACTTCGACCTGACCCCCATCTGAGGGGTCAACGGCCCATCTGAGGGGTCAACGGCGACTTCGACCTGACCCCCATCTGAGGGGTCAACGGCGACTTCGACCTGACCCCCATCTGAGGGGTCAACGGCGACTTCGACCTGACCCCCATCTGAGGGGTCAACGGCCCATCTGAGGGGTCAACGACGACTTCGACCTGACCCCCATCTGAGGGGTCAACGGCGACTTCGACCTGACCCCCATCTGAGGGTCAACGGCGACTTCGACCTGACCCCCATCTGAGGGGTCAACGGCGACTTCGACCTGACCCCCATCTGAGGGGTCAACGGCGACTTCGACCTGACCCCCATCTGAGGGGTCAACGGCGACTTCGACCTGACCCCCATCTGAGGGGTCAACGGCCCATCTGAGGGGTCAACGACGACTTCGACCTGACCCCCATCTGAGGGGTCAACTGCCCGTCTGAGGCGTCGCCACGGCGACTTCGACCTGACCCCCGTCTGAGGCGTCGCCACGGCGACTTCGACCTGACCGCCATCTGAGGCGTCGCCACGGCGACTTCGACCTGACCGCCATCTGAGGCGTCGCCACGGCGACTTCGACCTGACACACCCCCCCCCCCCCCCCCGTCTGAGGCGTCGCCACGGCGACTTCGACCTGTCGCCATGGCGACGCCGCGTAGCAGCACTTACAGCCGGGTTTTTGTTTCGTTTAGTTCTTTTTACCAGAACCGGGCCGTGAAGATTTCAAATGTTTTCAAAGTGTTCATAACGTTGTGTACAGACTGTGCCTTAATTTTTTTAACTTATTTTATACATAAAAAAGGAAAATGTGCATTTGTACATAGTCATGTAATTATTGTTTTAAACTGTAAAAAAAAAACCAACAAAAAGTAAAATAGATATTTTGATTGTAAACTCGTTCCGTCTGATGTTTTTAATGGACCAAAGTCGTTTTGTTTTGTTCTTTTTTTTTTATCCGGTCTTCGTCTGTGATGTTCTCGTCGTTCGTTGTTGTTGTTCTTTTCTTTCTTCTCCAACGTTTCTCTTCCTTCCTTCCTTCCTCCCTTCCACATCTGGAGCTTTACGCCACAGCTGGTGTTTCCTCGACTTTGGCGGTTTTAATGCTGTGCATGCGTTGCGATGTTCTTTACCTTAAAGTACTGTGGACTTTAAATTCGTGAGGTTTTAACTGAAGTGTTCCAGCTCTTTCTCTTTCTGTCGTTTTTTCTTTTCCACCCCGACATCGTGTCTCTTTCTTCTGGCGGCCTCACAGCGTCCTCCTGTGTCGTCCATATTGTGTCTCGCGCACTTCGAAGTCTGTTGTGGCTTCCAAGAAAAAAAAAAGAAGAAAAAAAAAACACTTTTACAGTTTCGACGTGAGATCACAACAAATCCTATTTTTTCAACATAATGCCTTTTGAACGATAGTTCTAAAAAAATGTCTATTTTAATATTTACTTGTTACATGACTTGTACATATTTGTAATATATAATTGAATAAATTTTATTTGTTGTGAAATTATATCTTGTGTTGGATGATTTTTTTTTTTAAGTTTATGATTCACCTGCATAATTCATATTGTGTGTATGCAGTGCTCTGATCTGCCAGGAGGGGGCACTGCAGACAGCAATGCAAATTGCTGATGGAGGCCAGAGATGGATACGTATTTACACCTACATAAATCTACACAAATATATTTATATTGTCATTTGCATCCTAACAATACCAAATATTTATAATTTGGTCCGTCTGATGTAATTTTTGAATATTAAATGATTGGTAATTTGATCAGTTACTCACTTGAGTAGCTTTTTACCAAATACTGTTTTGTTTTACTCGAGTAACTTCTTGGGCAACTTTCCACTTTTACTCGACTAAATATGTCAAAGTAATCATAAATCTTTTTTTTCCCAAAAGTGACTTTATTTTGTCTAAATCTAAACCATGTGTCGATTTAGACAACAACACAAAACATTACTTTAATCAATCAATCAAATGTTATCTGTATAGCACATTTCAGCAGCAGGGCATTTCAAAGTGCTTTACACAATTTAAAATATAAACAAAAACGGAAAGAGACACAGATTTTGAAAAAGATAAAAACATTATTAAAAGTAAAAATAAAACCATCGATCCACATGAACAGAGTTTAGCAGAGCGACATCTTACCAGGATTGTCAAACCTCAGAGTTTTATCAGAGCGCGCCCCCTTTAGGAGGAGTTTTGTGTGTTTTTCTTGTCTCGTGTTGTTGTCAGGTTAAAGCTGCAGATTCCCGCTGAACACCTGTGGAGCTGCAGCGGCGCGTCGCCTTATGGACGCACCGCCCAGCGGGGCGCCCGATCGGCTTCCTCACCTGACGAGGCGCACCCAGCGCGCCGCCGACAGGAGAGGAGACAAAGGACCCGCAAACTGGGAGGAGAACATCCATCACGCAACCTGAACCAGCCCGCTTACGTGTTGGTTTTACGCAGCGCTTTTACGCACGTTTTTTTTTTTTTTTTTTAAATGTATTTATTTGTCCTCCTCCTTCTTCTTGACCCGCTCTGCTCTGAATCCGAGTGTCGGTGCGCTGATTTGGGATCTGTCTGACCTCGGGCGCCGGTGTTTCCTCTCCGCTGAGGCTCCGCTTTGAAAATGGAGCGTGTGCCTTTAAGGCGCCCGACTGCCTGCCGCTTTGTGCTGCGGAGAGACTGACGCCCTCTGGACACAGTGGACACCGGAGCGGCGGCGGATCACCATCCCGGAGGAGTCCAAAGACAAAACCACCTCCGCCTCTTACCAAAAACACAACCTGGAAGCGTATCGACGGCGTTCAGGTGAGTTTAAACACCTTTTTAGTCGATGCTGCTGCGCTTGCGTGCGAGGGAAACTTAAAAAAAGAGAGAGAGGAGGAGAGAAAGAGAGAGAGAGGAGGAGAAGAAAACGCAGAAAGGCGCTCAGGAATGAGGGAGCTAATGTCCCTCACATGTTTTCTCTTCGTCATGTGAAGTGGAGACGATGTATGTAAAAAAAAAACAGAGTGGAGTGTGTGTGAAAGTGCAACACACAGAGAGAGAGAGAGTCAGAAAATGGATGCAGGCAGCTGATGTTGCCAGATGTGTTGCGCATATTGTTATTCCTTTAAAAGAGAAAAAAAAGCAGCGCTGGCTTTGAATGAGATGAGACTGCGGGCCTTTTCTTCTCTCCTTCTGCAGAAATCAGAGTTCAGCAGCGATTTCCTCCAGATTTACAGGACAATCGGCTCCCGCTGCTCCACCTTTTCACATTTAAAGTCCGGTTAGCGGCGCAGAGTCAAGAGTTTCGACCTGAAACAAACTTTCAGGAGCAGCTGGAATAAAATGTTTCGGTTTACATCCGCCAACTTTAATGCATTTAACTTTGGCTTTCTGTGATAGATCGACGGAAAGTAGGGAATAATTTTAAAACAAATCTTGTGAAAAGGCCTATAATACTTTGACTAGACCATTCTAACTCCTGAAGACGCTTTGACGTAAATCAGCTGTTTTAGTTTCCTGATTCAAATGATTTCATGTCACTTTAATCCATTTCGTTTTTGTTTTTCTGACAAATCAATGCAAAGATTCAAAGTATTTTTTTTTAATGTTTCATGTTTTGGAGAATCTGAGAAACAAAAATTACTTGTTTTGTGAATTTAAGCTCAGCCAGATTTGTTGAACTTTGACTAGACCATTCTAACTCGTGAAGACGCTTTGATGTTCCAGATTCAAATGATTTCATGCAACTTTAATCCATTTAACTTTTGGTTTTCTGTAATAGATCAACAGAAAGTAGTGAGTAATTGCAAAGTAAATTTAAAATATATTTTTAAAAAGTGGCATGTTTTGATTTCAGCACAGCAGAGTTATCAACTTCAAGCTCAGCCAGATTTCCTGTTGAACTTTGACTAGACCATTCTATCTCGTGAAGACGCTTTGGCCTAAACCGGTGGTGTTCCAGACATATTGTTCAAATGATTGCTAATGGAAAACATCCCCACAGCATGATGCTGCCACTGCCGGGCTTCACAGTGCAGCAGCTGAAACTCTGAGTTGATTTTGAACAACAATCACTGGAACTTTGACCAGAATATTTCATACCTATCGACAATTTCAGTGATGTCACTCAACAAAATCTAATGTTTTTTTTCTCTCTGGTGACTGTGTGATGTTTTTATTACTTTTTATTTCTCTGGTTTTACGATGTAAAGCACTTTGAGCCTCCTTGATTGATTGATTTAGCCTAAAAGGTTAAATATTTGGCAGAGAACTTTCTTCATGTTTTATTTCTCCTGCAGCCAGGATTCTGATGCCCAACTTAAAGCCTCTTTCCCACAAAACTGAGTTTGCAGCAATAAATCTTAATTAATTTGGGGATCTGTGATTCTTACATGTGAAGACGATCTTATCTTCTTCTGCAAAGGTCTAAAAATCAACGACTTTGTTGTTATGTTTAGCAAAATGTCAAACAAAACGAATCAGTACCAGCCAAAATCAGCAGGTCAGAGCTGTGTGAAGCTGACACCCCCCCACAATAAAAAAAAATCCAGCACATAGTCTCAATGGTTAGAGCTCCGTTTGTGTTGTTAAAACTATCGTTTGTGCAGCTTTTCCTTATCCATCCATTTTCTTTACACCCTTGTCCCTTGATGGGGTCAGGAGGGTTGCTGGTTCCTCTCCAGTTGATGTTCCAGGTGAGAGGCGGGTCACCCTGGACAGGTCACCAGTCTGTCACTGGGCAACACAGAGACCAACAACCATGCACACACACACCACACACACACACACACACACACACACACACACACACACACTCACACCTAGGGACAATTTGGAGAGGCCAGTTAACCTGACAGTCATGTTTTTGGACTGTGGGAGGAAACCAGAGTACCAGGAGAAAACCCACCATGCACAGGGAGAACATGGAGACTCTATGCAGAAAGACCGGGAATCGAACCCAGAACCTTCAGCTCTACCGACTGCGCCACTGTGCAGCCCTATGAGATATTAAAAGTTATAATCTTTGCCGATGACGTCATCAGCCGCATCCATTTTGCTCCAAACATCAACATTTTTGCTTTTACCGCGGTTACGTCGCCGCCACCAACTGGTATGTAGTTTGGACCACAATGTCACCCAAAGACAAATGACTTGATTTTACTGGCGCTCAATTGTCACCCAATTAGGGGACAATTAACGTCACCTGCTGCGGGCTGCACTTCCTGGTTGAGTTCTTCGTTGGTTGTCCTCCAGCACATTCCTGTCACGTAAGTCTTGTTTTCGGTGTCGTTTTTATGCAATGGAGGTTGTTATGTTTTTGTAGAAAAGGGACTGTAATCAATACAGTTAGAGTAAGATTCACCCTGATTGGGTGAAAGTGATCGGCTCAATCTTAAACTCTGAAAGCGCCAAATAAAGTAAAATCACATTTAGTCATTTGCATAATATAATCCTTGGGTGACATTGTGGTCCACACTAACAATAATAATCAATTTAATTTGTACCGCACTTTTTATTAGCAAAAATCTCAAAGTGCTACATACCAGTTGGCTGCGACGTAACGGCGGTAAAGCAAAACTCAGCATGTTTGGCTGGTGACGTCATCTGCCACAATTATAACTTTTAACATCTCATAAGTGAAAGCAGTGGCGCAACTACACATTATTCAGCTGGATGCGAAAACATAAATCGGCGGTGTTTTGGCGCCCCCTCTGGCGCTGCGCCCCTCTGGCGTCGCATGCGCTGCATACCCACTTTTTGCGCCACTAAGTGAAAGCTGCATAAACGATAGTTTGAACGGCACAAACGGAGCACTAACGAAGTAGTCCACTTTGGTTTATTTTGGAGCAAGATTGGGGGGGGGGGATGGTGAACTCTGGATGACCTAAAAAATAATAATTTTTAATATCTCAGGAACCAAACCTGCCAAACGGAGCACAAACCATTCAGACTATTTGCTGGATTTTTTGACGCAGGTCGGGTCTCGGCTTCACACAGCTGCAGGAGCTGCAGGTCAGGCTTTTTAAAAAATCTGTAATCGATCAGAAAACTGTAATCGGTGCATCGCTGCATAAAACCCAGATCAGGGATCTGTGACCTCTTTGACCTCCTGCAACAACTTTTAGTAACTTTGGCTAATAAAATGTAAAGAATTGGAGCTGCAGTTGAAGGAATAATGGATTAATCAGGCGTCATTGTAAATAATGTATTATTAGCTCACCAGTTTAAACAAAGATTAAAAAAAATATTTTTCCATTTAACCACTTAAGCTTTTTATATGCAACATTGAAAATACATAAAAAATGTAAATAAACAAATGATTAAATTCCCTTTTTAAATCAGAAAAACAAAAATGTTCTTGCCTAAAATACAATAACATGTCAACAAAAAAAATACTGTCAGTAATGCGATAAGTTGATTTATAACTGGATAGGAAAAGATTCATAAAGTGCCTCTTAAGGCGTTTTGGGTAAAACAGATTTACAGATAAATCAGATTTGTTTTTATCTTAAATGTGAAATGGGTTTATTTTTGTACAGTTTTCTGCTCTGAATGGGTTGTTCCTTTAGCAGGTAGCCAATTTTTTGAAGTCTGTATAGTCCAGTTAATGGTTAATTGATTACTAAATTAGTTAATTATTTTAATAATTGATTAATCACGATTAATCATTTCAGCCACATGTAAAACGTCCTGTTTATTTCCGCAAAATGGCCTTTTGTTGAGTCTTTATACTCCAGTTAACAGTTATTTGATTGCTACATTAGTTGAGAATTTTAAACAGATGATTAATCTCAGTTAATCCTTTTGTTTCAGGCCAAATTGCATTTTGAGCCCATTAACAATTCCCATTAACAATTAATCGATTACTAATTCTGTAATCGATCAATCGTGTCAGTTTTAAATTTGATTTCTTCAAACTTTATGAAAGTTTTTAAAACTTTTCTGTTATTTTGGCTGCTTTGGAATCGAAACCTAAATTAAAACGCTGTTGTTGACGCTCTTTGTGCCTCCAGGTGTTTTCCCGTCGCGCGCTGGTGAGACCGTCAGGATGAGGTCCGCTCAGCTGATCCTCCCCGCCACGGCAGCGCTGCTCTTTCTCCTGGCCGGACTCTCGCTGACCTCCGGCTGCAACAAAGCCCTCTGTGCCAGCGACGTCAGCAAGTGCCTCATTCAGGTGAGGCCTTAAATCCTGGCCACAGATCGCGAGGGAAACGGAGGGATGATTGTGGGGTTGGGATCTTGGTAGGATGATGCAGTCGGCGCCGATCTTCTGAGCAGATAAAAGCAGCAAAACGCAGCCAGGATTTGTGATTCTCTCGACATGAACGGTGTGTGAGAGCCAAGAAGAAGCTTCAGCTGCTGTCTGCAGTCAGGAATGCAGATCACTTCCTCGGATAAGATGGAGGGAAGTCGGTTGGAGCAGAAATGTTTAGATGTCTGAACTCCACCTGAACTGCTTTTTAAGTTAAAGTCCTGCTTGTTCCTCTGAATCATGGAAAATTTCCCTTTTCTAACATCATCCTGTCTGATGCCAGAGGAAAGTTTAATACAAGGCTGTAACGATTAATCACGATGAATCAATTATTGAAATAATTATCAACTAATTTAGTAATTGATTAATCGGTAACTGGAGTATGTAGACTGAGAAAAAGCTCATCTGCTGAAAAAAGGATTTTTTATATAGGGTGAAATGATTAATCAGATTAATGGCAATTAATCTATGACTGAAATAATCTGCAACTAATTTATGCAACAGGAACCACTGAAGGAAAACAAACCTCTAAAGAAGATTATGAAGGCAGCTTCCTTCTTCAGGAAATGTAAACAAAATGGAGTAACGTCAGATTTAGCTTCCCTGAGCTATTTCTCCTGCTAGCTTTGGCGTCGCATTTGTTCTGCTTGTACTTACCCAGAATGCCTTAGACCAGTGGTTATTTACTTTTTTTCATGTACCAAACCCCCCAGATTCATATGTGCATTCACCACCCCCCCCCCCCCCCCCCCCCCCCCCGCTAACACAAAGTACTTTGTGGTATTCTGATTTAGTAAATGTATTGGTTGTGTTACCACCTCCACACCACTAGAGGCAGTACCAACGCTGAAAAGATGCGACTAAGGAGCAGATTTAGACTATAGAATTTGGTTAAAACTGAGCTTTACTGAAGTAAATAAAGACACAAGTTCAAATCCATGCTGAGAGTGAAGCTCCTTCAATCAGAGCTCCTCTGATTGGCTAAGCAATGCAACGTGATCCTCTGATTGGCTAAGCAATGTAACGTGATCCTCTGATTGGCTAAGCAATGCAACGTGATCCTCTGATTGGCTAAGCAATGCAACGTGATCCTCTGATTGGCTAAGCAATGTAACATGATCCTCTGATTGGCTAAGCAATGTAACGTGATCCTCTGATTGGCTAAGCAATGTAACGTGATCCTCTGATTGGCTAAGCAATGCAACGTGATCCTCTGATTGGCTAAGCAATGTAACGTGATCCTCTGATTGGCTAAGCAATGTAACGTGATCCTCTGATTGGCTAAGCAATGTAACATGATCCTCTGCAGCAAGTGATGGCAAATCCGCGTCATCACGACTTTACACAAGTGAGTCTTTACCTCTGGGGCAGCAGAGGCTCCGCCGAACCCCTGAGACCGACTCACCGAACCCCTGGGGTTCATTGAACCCAGGTTAAGAACCGCTGGGTTAGACTGTTGTCCACTTCCTTCTTTTGGAGCGGTTTCCGGTCCACTTGCGTCCATATATGCATTTAAACCGCATCAAAGTTCCCTTCAACCGAACCAAGAAAGAGGCTTTTTGGCGACTAGAATTCTTTTTTTTGGCCCACATCACAGTATGATTGTGCATTCACACCTCCCCACGCGAACCGGACTTTCTACACAAACGAACTAGAATTAGATTAAACCGAACAGAACACAGCTGGTGTGAATGCACCCATAAAACCCTGGGCTGTTTGTCCAGAAGGTCCGGTTTGTTTGGGGAGATGCGATGCGCAATCAAACTGATGAGGACCAAAAACAAGAACTTCGGTTCACCTAATAACATCGGTCTTAGTTTGAAGGTCCAGCAGACCAGTGGACTGCAGCACAGGGCATTCTGGGTAAATACAACCAAGACAAACATGCTAGCCTAGCACTAGCGAGAGAAATGACTTGTCTTTTACGTAAGACAAAAGAAAAATCCAACTACCACAAAAATCTGACTCTGCTTCATTTTCGTTTACATTTTTTGAAGCAGGGAGTTGCGCTCGTGTCTTCTTCTGAGGTTTTTGTTTTGTTTTCCTCAAAACGAAAACCTCAGAAGAAGACTCCTCACCTTTAGCGCCCCTAAAGGTGAGGAGGGGAACAGGTTCTTACAAGAGTTTGGTTACAAATGTTGCAATTTTTGAACCGAATCTACTGCACAATCAGATCCGAAAACGGCCTAAGAGTTAATCTCTGGTCCATTTCTTCATCACACCAGCAGTCTTCCTCTCTTCCTCTCTTCCATTTGACTTCTTTCCAATGATCGTAACGAGCTCTGCAGCTCTTGCGACCTCGCTGACACTAACTTGCGAGCTGTCAGAGACAAGAGTGACGGCCTGTGTGTGAAGGAGAAACGTCTCCGCCTGCAGAGGCTCTGGATGGTCCGTGTTGCTTGTGATTAGTTGGATCTGCTGTCTGCAGTTCGCTTTTCATGCTCTGCTGCCACCTCCACTCATTTGTCTGGATTCTCCAAAACCCCTGAGGGTGGGAGGTCGGAGGAGGTCAGCAGGAGGTGTTGTGTGTGTGTGTGTTGTACTTTTAGGAACTTGAGCAAGGTTGTGGGGTGGGGCAGCAGGTTTCAAAGCATTTCGCCCTCTGACAGTCATTCAGGAAGACTCGCTTTCCAACGCGCCGCTCTCTGCAGCAGCGGCTGCCTTTGACTGATGGCTGGGTTTCCACTTGAGAGCAAGAGAAGCCAAATAAGAGCTTTTTAAGATAACCTCATCTGTCTCGGCATGGAAATTGCTGTTGGACGGTAACAACCGCTGCTTGTGCCGACTAGCTTGTTCGCTCATTTTTCAAATGGTTATCATACAAGGTAGACATGTTCAACCTAAAGTTACAACTTGCAAATTTAAAAATAAATTCAACTCAGGATGGCATTTAGGACGACCGACGAGTCAATATTTCTACGTTCTGAGTTGGAAAAAGTCGCCCAATTTTCTCTGGCTTAAAATCCAACATGGCTGCCATGGCTATTGAAGGTTTCAGAAATATGGTGTGGAAAAAAAAAGTATTTAACCCCCAAAAGGTGACCTATTACGCTTCCTTGTGTAGGTTAGGATAGGTTAAAAAATTTGCACAGTCATTCTCAGATAATCAAATTTTAATACAGTGGTTCTTAACCTTTTTTGATGTACCGAACCCCCCCACCTTCATATGCGCATTCACCGACCCCCGACACAAAAAATACTTTGCGGTATTCTGATTTAGTAAATGTATTAGTTGTGTTGCCACTCCTCACCACTAGAGGCAGTACAACCCCGAAAAGATGCGACTAAGGAGCAGTTTTAGACTATAAAACTTAGTAAAAACTGTGAGCTTTGCGGAAGTAAATAAAGACTCAAGTTCAAATCCATGCTGAGAGTGAAGCTCCTCCAATCAGCTCCTCTGCAGCTCTGATTGGCTAAGCAAAGTAACGTGATCCTCTGATTGGCTAAGCAATGTAACATGATCCTCTGCAGCAAGTGATGGCAAAGCTGGGCGTCATCTCGACTTTACACAAGTGAGTCTTTACCTCTGGGGCAGCAGAGCTCCGCGAACCCCTGAGACCGACTCGCCGAACCCCTGGGGTTCATTGAACCCAGGTTTAGAACTGCTGATCTAGTACTTCTGACTATTTTAAGTTACTTTTTAGGGCGTCTTGTCACTTTAAATTTGTTTACACCGGTTAGTCCAGTGTAAACAAACGTGCACTTGAAAATGGTTGCAAACAGATGAAAGTTTTTCACATGGTTCTATTTAAAATCGAGAACAATTTTTAAAATAAAAAAACACCTTTATGTCTTTATTTCCTTTATTTGCTAGAGAAGTTGTTTCTTGCCAACACTATCTTGATGTGTTAGCAGTGCCTCCATTTCTCATGTTTTAGAAAATAAGGATTATTTCTGATTAATGTGTTTTTGTGCGCTGTGTAGTTTTATTCCATTTTTTTTACAATGCCACTGTAAGTATAATTAGTGACTGGATCAGGCCTTGATCAGAACTTTAAATGTTGTTTTTGGTTCTTTTGGTGTGACATGGTTCCCAAATCAAAATTTAGAAATAATTTTACCTTCTAATGCTTCAAACTGACAAAACTCCTTTTTTTATGATTGATTTGCGCAACATGCTAGCGGTAAAAGTCCAGGTCACTGACTGAAATGTTACTTGAGTTAAAGTCTTAAAGTATCTGAATTTTCTTGTACTTAAGTATGGAAATTACTGTAAAAATGTATGGACTCAAGTAATGTAATGAAAAGTATAAGTAAAAAGTAAAACAAGGCAAATGCAATTTGAATGACATTTTTTATATTTTGGTAAACTTGTCAAATACACTTAAAAAAATAAACACAACCAAGTGCAGGCAAAATTAAACCTGCTAATAGATAAACCTGCAGGCATCATTTAGTTAAGAGCATTATGTGCTTTACCTACAAGGTTATTTAACCTGCTTTACAATTGAACCAGCTTCTGACATGAACCACATATTAACATGTGGTTCATATCGTATGGGGCTCCATTAGTGTCCGACTTTGTAGCAGTCAATCAGTAGGTGGGTCAAAACTCCAGCGTTTCTCTCCCTCTTTCTTTTGTAACGAGTAACTAAACAACTCATTGAAAATGTATCGGAGTAAAAGTATAAAATTAAGTTCAGAAATATAGTGAAGTAAAAGTGAAAGTTATCAAAAATGTTCAGACTCGAGGAAAGTATGAAGTACTTCAAAATATACTTAAGTAAAGTAGTGAAGTATTTTTACTTTGTTACTATACAACACTGGAAACACCAATAGAAGCAACAGGGGGCGTACTTAGTTTTCACTTGACTCTTTTCAAAATAAAAAAACACTTTTTCCATAAATATACACCTTAGGTTTGTTTTTTATTTTATCTGCTAGCGAAGTTGCTTGTTGCTAACATTTTCCTGAAGTGCTAAGCTAGCCTACGTTAGCAGCGCCTCCATGTCTCGTTTTTCTAAGAAAATAGGGAGTATTTCTGGTTAATAAAACGTGGCTTTGCGTGCTGCTGTGTAGTTTTATTTTTTACCACGCCACCTTCAAGAGGTATAATTAGTGGAGGTATCGGGTCTTGATCGGAGGTTTAGGAGCAGGGAGCCGGTGATTATGCGAGCTGTGTGTGGTTTTTTTGCAATCCCTCGCTGCTGAGTCATTTCTGAGTCTGATCATCGCTGAGGTTGTTTACATGGAGGAGACGGTTCCTGAAAGGATGAGAGGGAAGAAAAAACACGGAAAGGAAAGGAGAGCAAAACAAAACGAGGGAGAAAGGCAGGAGGAAAGTTAGGGGGAACTTTCTGCTCCGCTCTGTTCTCCAGGTGTTTTCATGCCCCCCCCTCCCGTTCCTCCCCCATTATTGTCGTGACCTTGACGTGGAGGAATGTGCTCCCTGCTCCGAGTCGGGAGGGAGAAAAAAGGAGCTGTTTAATCCCACCAACAAGGTTTTACTTTTGTCTCCTTCAAAGTTGAACCACTCCGAAGTGAAATGACGCGTTTGTTCTCTGATTCCTGTAGAAGTTTCTAGAAGCTCTGCGTCTCAAACTGGAAACTTTGATTTCTCATTAGCCTAAAAAACAGGCCGCTTGTTTAGTCCAATTCATCATCTACCTTTAATGTAAGATTTATGATATGCTTCTGCTGTGTTTAACATATCTATGACTTGGCCTGAAAGTTTAAATGGATGTTTCAAAGAGGCTTTTGTGGCGGTATGAGTCATGAAAATATCACTATCTGCACCTCTGTTGTTGAGTTTCTGGGTTTTAACAGGTTACGTTAATGTGATGTGACAAAGGCTGCGTTCACACTGCAGCCTGAAGTGACTCAATTCCGATTTTTTGGCAATTCCAATTTTTTTTGCCGGGCCGTTCACATTGCCAGTAAATGTTACCTGTAATGTGTTCTGCAGTGTGAACGGGCAAACGACCTGAAAGTGACCCGCATGCGCAGTAGAGGGCGCTATAGCGTCAGCGTTCTCAGTGATCTGCCAACCGCCATAAAAAGAAGAAGAAGAGCTCAGTGTTTGTAAACATGGAGGCTAACGGTGGAGCTTAGCTTACATATTAGAAGATGTTGTCCAACCGGAGCAACATATTAACAACTTAATCCTCATATAGTCCGTCATGGTTGTTGTTTTTCTTCCCACTTGCGTGTATCAGGACACAGAACAGTGAGATTTGTTGAGAATCAGTGACGTTCAGTTCGGATGAATGAGACCTGGACGTTATGGTCACATTTGAATCGGATACGTATCGGATATGGGTCACATTCTAATAGAATCCGACCTGAGCTGTTCACACTGCCATGAAAAGATTGGATACAGGTCGCATTACGTCAAAATAATCGGAATTGGGTCACTTCAGGCTGCAGTGTGAACGCACCCTAATGAGGTAAAACGGAGCAAAACTCAGGAGCTGTTGCCTCATGAAGGAGCTGCAGCTGCAGAGCTAGTAAACAGATTCGAATCTGTCGGTCACAAACGTGTTCACACCGCCAACCTTTCAGTCTTTGTCACTTTAAACGGAAAACTTCTCTGAGATATTGTTTTTCATATATACAGTAAAGTACAACGCAGTATTAGCTCTTGACTATAATTTTTGAATTTAATTTATTTACAAGAAAAAAGTCAGAATTTTACCGGAATACAGTTGTAATAATGAGAATACAGATGTACTAGAATAATATGAAAATAAAGTTGTAATAATCATAGGATAAAGTGTTATAAAGTCAAAATAATAAAACAATCAAGTTATTCAGAGAATAAAGCTGAATAAAACAGAAAAAAGTGATTATATTATGAGAATAAATGTGTAATAAGAGAATTAAATCAGAATATGAGAACAGTCATAGTAATACAAAAATAAAGCCAATAAATTACGAAAATAAAGTTCTAATAACATGAAAATAAAGTTGTAATAGAATGAAGTCATATTACAAGAATAAATTTTAAATATTTTGAGAATAATTTTGTAATAATATGGGAATAAAATCATAATGTGAAAATAAAGGTGTAAACATTAGAATAAAGTTAAAATTATACAAGAATCAAGATATTCAGAATAAAATTGAGAATAAAATAAATATGGAAATACAGTTTTTATAGTTTTAGAATAGTCAAATTATCAGAATGAAGTCGAAATAATACAAGAATAAAGCCATTCATAGAACATAGTTATATGAATAAGGTTGTAATAATACAACAATAAAGTCATAATAATATGAGATTAAAGACAGACTAAGAGAATAAAGTTGTATAACGATAAAGAATAAAGTCCACAGAGTAAATTGCTGAGTTCCCTACAGCACATGAAGGAAAATAATCCATATATTTAATAAACTGTAAGCGGAAAGGCGTCTACATGCATGAGTATATTGTTAATGAACCAGGAATGCATATTCCTCCTAGAAGAGACTTTTATGTAACATAGAAAACATGTTTGTTTCTTTACTTTCCGCTGCAGTCAGATTAATATCTCTTACTCCTGAAAAGAGTCCTGAATGTGTCGCTCTGAGCCTCATTTTCTCCTGCGCCGCCTTAGAGAAGACGGACCTGAGCAAACATGAAGCCAAACGTGTCGGGACCTGCTGTGAAAAAGCCGTTTCTGTTCATGTTTTCCTGATTTACCATCATCTGCGTCTCACATTCTCAGGTAGATAACAAACGTCTCATCCAGATTACTGTGGCTTTCTTGAGGATTTTAATGCAGTTTTTCTTAAAAACTTAATTTCTGTGGCGTTGTTTACCACCATGCAATGAATGAAATGAATCTGAGCACATATATTTATGTAAACGAACAATCATTTCTGGTGTTGAGCGTTTATATCTCGCATTCGGTGCCTAAATTTGGATCCGTCACATTCTCTGCTCTAACATTGCTGCTCCTCAGGTATGGAACACCAAACATATCAAAAATATGTGAAGCTTCATGTGTTTTTGTTTGTTTTTAAATTAATGCGTATGCAAATGAACGACACCCCCAGTGAATGGCAGATTGTTTTCTTCCAATCGGAATGTTCCTTTGATAAAAAAAAATAACCAATCACAACCAAGGAGTAAAAATATTCCAGGAAGTGACAGAAATAAAACAAAACAGTAAAATTGGAGAACATAATGCACTTGGATTTTGTAGCCCAATACGCATTTAAGGTAACATTTATACATTTCAGTGATTGTATTACGAGAATAAAGCCATAACATTGATTTTATTTATTTATTTGAAACAGGTTTTTAAAAGCTTTAAGAGAATAAAGTTGTAATAATACAAAAATAAGGCTATTATATTACAAGAAAAAATAATCAGAAAATGAATATTACCAGAATAAAGTCGTAATATAATAAACACAAGAGAACATAAAACAGTTGAATTTTGTATATGTAATAATATGTAGCTGAGCACACACACTAACTTTGTGCATTTCAGTTAAAATTTCTCAAGTTAATACGACTTTATCCTTTCCCAGTCAAGTCACTGGTGTTTTTTTAGTCCAGTAATAGTTACTGTACTGGAAGCAAACCAGTGGTTGTCCTTCCTGTTGCTGGTTCAATGACAGGCTTCCTGTTTGAAGAGCTTGGCCACACGCTGCCTCCTCTCTCTGCACCTCAGTCTGGAAATATCAAAAAACATTTTAAAGCTGACATTTTATTTAATTATATGTCTAAATCTCTCCTCAGATATTCTTAAGACAGAGTGTTAGGGTCAGGTTAAGAAAAATGTATTGTTTATGAGAATAACGAAAATTGCCTGAATGAAGTTGTGATCTTATGAGAAAAAGTGATCTAAACTGCAGAGGAATGAAGAATGTTGAGTGAAGTTATACTTTGGTATTGTTTTAGAGATAAACTAATCTAACACATCTTGCTGGATGATATTGATGCTTATGTGTTTATGATTTTATTTTTCCAATATACCTTTATTCTCGTAATATTCATTCTGACTTTATTCTACTAATATACTGACTTTATTCTAGTAATATTCTGATTTTATTCCAGTAATATTCTGACTTTATTCTAGTAATATTCTGACTTTATCTTAATATTCCGACTTTATTCTAATATTATGACATTATTCTAGTAATATTATGAGTTTATCATAATATTATGACTATTATCACAATATTACAACTATGTCATCGTAATATTACAACTTTATTACCGAATATTATTACTTTATTCTAGTAATATTACAATTTTGATTTCGTAATTTGGTGTATTTTTTGTTGCTTAGCCTAATTCTGTGTGGTACATTATTAAGTTTCGTTGCTTTGAAGCAGAAATGCATCATGAGGTCTTCATGTTGTTCCTAAGCATGTTGTGTGTGTGTTTTCTTTTCCTCATGCGTGTTTCCATGCCTTCCCTGCAGGAGCTGTGCCAGTGCCGTCCCTCCGATGGAAACTGCTCCTGCTGCAAAGACTGCATGCTGTGTCTGGGGAACCTGTGGGAGGAATGCTGCGACTGCGTTGGTAGGTGCAGCCGATGCGCGCATTCGCCTCAGTTGATTCGCGACAGACAGGTTCACTCAATTTATTCTAACAAAAGAGGAAATCAGATTGGTGGTTAACGTCATTCCATCCGCTTCTGCCACTACACTTTCAATAAAATACAATAAATAACTCTAATCAAACTACAACACAATGGCTCCCAATGAGCAGTTAGCAGAGGCTAACGGTTGTAAAATTAAACATAGCTTAAACACACAACATTAATAATGAAAACAGTTAAAATCATATCAGAAACATAGCAAAATTACTCATGAAAGACTGTATATGACTAAATGTGTCTAAAATATGTGTTAAAATATAATATTTATAAAGAAAACACAGCCTGATGGACCTTACCAAGCTCCGCCCGGAAACGCCCCTCGAAAGTCTCGCGTGGCTGCATGTCTCACAAAGTCTGTGGTGCTTAGCTTCTATGTAAACATGGCGTCTTTCATTTCGACTGACTCTCTGCAGAGTATTTCTGAGTCAATTAGTGTAGCATTTCTGCCGTATTTTCAAACATTATCAGCCACGACAATAGACAGGGGAACCAACAAGTTCATGTCATCTTTTTTGGACGACATCAAGGTGTTTTAGCCATGTAATGCCTCCAACATTGTGCGCGTCAAAGTGAAAAGCTACCGGTTGATGAGGAACACAGCAGATCCTCAGCATAAATATAGCTGTGGAGAAGATCACTTACGCCTATTGTTCTTACAAGGCTGGGTAAGTTGGACATTCATGGTTTTGAGGGTTTGAATGTGCCTAGGCCTGATGCTCTGTACTCAGTGGCTAACACAATTAGCGTGGCTAACATGATTACAGTTCAGTAAAAAGCCTTTTCAGGTAAAATAAAATCTTTAATGCATGTCAGATACGGAACACATTGCATATTGATCTGTTCAGCTAACGTAAGACTGTAACAGAGGCTTCAAGGTGTAGAAGTTG
Organism: Poecilia picta; assembly: GCA_033032245.1. NCBI lineage: Eukaryota > Metazoa > Chordata > Actinopteri > Cyprinodontiformes > Poeciliidae > Poecilia > Poecilia picta. Next base: position 9,496,687 of record CM065369.1, read on the forward strand.
TATCGGTGCTGCCATTATGCTGTACTTGGCTAAAAGGTTTTCATAATGGATGTGTTTATTATTGACTTTATTTTTTCATTCACTAAACACAAAGAAAGCAAAGCAATAATACTTACACCAGCAGACAATCCTTTGTTCTTATTGATCCTACGATGGTTGAGCTGCAAATGCGTCGTGAACAAGCTTAAATCCAAGCAAGACTTTCTGTTTCAGATTTTTGAAATCTGTGAATTTTAGTTCCACAAATACGATCAGGATACCTGACATCGCCTGTACAGATTCCCCACTGACAGTGGAGAATCATTCTTTTTCGAGTCCTGACGCAAAAACGTTCTGCCGGTCTGCTAGTCCACAATGCACATCACCATGTGTTTACTACTGTAGCTTGTGTTTGTGAGACGGTCAAGCATGTGGCAGCTGCGCTGTGATGTAAAATTAGCATTAGCCAATGAAACGCGGCCCCTGTGGTAAGGTCCATACATACTACTACAGTTACCAACAGCAACAGTTACCAACAGCAACAGAAAAAGAGGGAAGAGTTGTTGGTTACTGGTTGCTATGGTAACCACCGACTGCCAATAGCAGCGTACAGAACTGAACACACCAATAAATGTCTGGAGAAACGACAACAAACAACAAAACAAAATATATTCAAATAATAAATACACAAATTTTGACAAATCCATCCGTCGTCCTTCAAATATCCACTTAATTTTATATCTAGGTCCAAATTAATTTCCACTTCATTTTATATCTTGGTCCATCTGATTATGTAATTTTTAAATATTTGATATTTTATCAGTAACTTGGTACCTGAGTAAACGTTTTACCAAATAGGACAACTTTTTTTAGCAATGTTTTGAAGGGCCACTTTTTACTTAATTATTTGAGTAAAAGTTCTACTTTAACTTTAGTACGGTTTTTGGGTAATCTACTCACTTCTAATGGCATGTCTCTAGATGTCTTTAACTTATTTTGCACAACAAATTCAAAGATCAGATTGCATACACAGACATGATTTAAGAAGGAGAAGAAGAATTCGTTTCTCCCCTGGCTCTGGAGATCACAGATCTCTCAGATCCGCTCTCTGACTGACCGATATTGCTCCGCTTGCTGACATGGAGGCTTTATTAAAACGCTTTCATGTGGAACAGAAGAACAAGGATCTGAGTGCCGCACTCTGCTGCTGCAGCAGCTGCTGCGGCGCAGATGTTGGAGCGCTGTTTTTCCTCCTGGACGGGGTTTTTACAGCCCACGGAGGAGATGTTGTCGCTCTGAGCAAATACATTGTCTTCCTTTATGTTTTCTTCCCTTTTTCACTGTCCGTTTTCCACTTGCAGCAAGTTATCTGTGCCAAACCTCAACTGCTTTGAAGTGTGAGTGTTTAAAGAAGCAGGGGGTGGGGGGAGATTTAGGAGGCTGGTTGGAGGAGCTTGGATTTTAAAAAACATGCAGGGAGGGAGTGGAGCAGCCATGAGTGTGTTTTATCTAAAACAGCTGCTCTGGCTCTGCTTTTAGCGTCGGTTTCTGATCCAAATCCTCTGTCAAACTCTGTCCCCCATTAAATGATTTACCCATTAGCTGTAATTCACTTGGACTTGTTGCACAGGGTTGGGAGATCGTATCTGGGGATGCGGGGACTTGCTTCTGTGTTGAAATTAAACGAACTGTTAAACAGACCTTAATTAAGATGAGACTTTTTTTTTTGACAGTGCTGTGGTTTTCCAAAACCAACCCCATTGAGTTTAAAGGGGACCGTAATGCTGCCATGACCTGGGTAGGTTAGGATAGGCTAGGGGAGTCCAAAGCTTACAAAGTTAAACTAGTGAGGGGTTAATCGGATTAAATATGTTGGCACCAGCAATTATACAACCATACGTCTGTGAGAATGCACAACTGTTGTGCATTTTCTGTGTGGTTTCTGGATGGTAAGTCAAAAACAAAACTCTAGTCTTTATCAGAGCTGCTGTACAGTGCATATAGTAGTAAAACTAGCTTTTTACTAATAGTAAAACTATACAGTTCCACTAGGGCTGTATAATATCGATATCACGATATATTTCGATGTTTTCTTTCCTAGAAAATAATAGATATTCATCTGCAAGTATCATAACATCCAACTGTCACCTTGTTCACTCACTGCTTGCTTCACCAGGTCATCAGGCTTAGAGTGATTCCTTCAGATGTTCAGGTTTAAAAGGTATCAAACTATTCAGAGCAGCTACTTGGTTCACTTTATTTACTTTACTAATGCATGTCAGCTACAGTTTGGACTGTTTCAATTAAAAGAAACATGTTTTCTCTCCACTTCTTTGATTCATTTTGTCCAGCTGTCAACTTTAAGTCTGTGTCCAACCAGAGCCACGAATTGTGTAGTTGGTGCTTTTAATCAGTTTTCAGTTAAATTAATTTAATCCAACTCTATAACAGTCACAAAATATCACCAAAATCACTCTGTCCCTCTAAAATCGTTCAGAAAACCGCAAAAGTGTATTGAATCGAATTGTATCGTTTGCTGAATATCGCGATATATATCGTATCGTGAGCAGAATATCATGTATCGTATTGTGAGATTATTGCATCACTACAGCCCTAAGTTCCACTGGAGTTGCTAGGTAACGGGCGGAGCTATACCGGGGTTGCTAGGTAACAGCTCATGTAACTTTTCTTGGAAACTGTTGAGACCCAAATGGAAGTACAAGAACAGCTTGTGGAGGCAGAAATGTTTCCTCTGACGCGTCTCTCTTTGTCAGGGATGTGTAACCCCAAGAACTACAGCGACTCTCCTGCCACCTCCAAGAGCACGGTGGAGGAGCTGCACCGCCCCATCCCCTCGCTGTTCCGCGCCCTGACGGAGGGCGACGCGCCCATCAACATGATGGTGGTGTCCTTCCCCGTGGCGGAGGAGTTCACGCACCACGAGAACCTGGTTTCCTTCCTGGAGTCGCTCAACAGTCAGCCGCAGAACGTGTCGGTGCCCGGGAACAGCATCCACACCGGCATCGATCCTCACGGTAAAGCATGGTCCTTCTCACCGCGTTTTCCAAAGTAGGGGCGAGGGCCATTTGACACCTTGGCTGATTTTTTTTTTTTTTTTTTTTTTGTGGCCCCTCAGCCTCAAATGTGTGTGGCAACGGTAATTTCACTTTTTATGTTTTGAATCTTTAATGATATCCATCCATCCATCCATTTTCTTGACACCCTTGTCCCTTGGTGGGGTCTGGAGGTGCTGGTGCCTCTCCAGCTAACGTTCCAGGCGAGAGGTGGGGTCAGGGTTCACTCTGGACAGGTCGCCAGTCTGTCGCAGGGCAACACAGAGACACACAGGACAAACAACCATGCACACCTAGGGACAATTTGGAGAGACCAATTAACCTAACAGTCATGATTTTGGACTGTGGGAGGAAACCGGAGAACCCGGAGAAAACCCACGCATACACAGGGAGAACATGCAAACTCCATGCAGAAAGACTGGGGCCAGGAATCGAACCCAGAACCTTCTTGCTGCAAGGCAACAGCTCTACCAACTGCGCCACTGTGCAGCCTCTCTTTAATGATATATTGATTAAATTGGTTTATTGCTGAGCAGGTAAAAGTGATGATAATAATTACAATAAACAAATGTTTGCATTTTTAGTTTAATAAATTTTGTGGCACAGCAGTAGTTTAAATTAAAGTTTGGACACCACTCACTCAATCGGTAACGGATTTGTCATTGGCAAAAGAATGTTAGAGATGGTCAACAAACAATCCAGAGTTTTTGGTTTTCTACAGTTATTTTTTAATACCAGTTTATTTTCAAACTTAGAGGAATAGGAGGTCGGCCAGTTTAAGTTTTTAAGTTATGATATGATAAATGTTAAGTAGCTTGTATTGAGTCTTAAGAGATTTTCTGTATAAATAAAGGATTATATATTAAAATACTTCTGTGTATTTTCACACCACTCCAGGTTTTTCAGTGTTTTTATAGAAACTGTTAGACCAGCTGTGATAATGCAGAGCTTTGTTTTTTTCATGTTTTTGTTTTAGTTTGCTGCTATTTGTTGGCGTTTCACTCTTAAACCATTGCTATAAAGTTACAGCATTCCCACAAAGCTCAGCAGTTAACTCATTACAACCGACCCAAAACACATGGCCTCACTTAATTACAGCAAACCCATTAAGTAAAAGTAGAAACACTGAGGGCTAAAGGTAATTATGTGTTCTTGTGAACCATGTTTTGCTGAATCCGTGACTCAACCTGCTTCCTTTCCTTCCAGAGAAAATGTGCACAGTGGTTTACTTTGACGACTGCGTCTCCATTCGTCAGTGCAAGCAGTACTGTGAGTCAATGGGCGGATCAAAGTACCGCTGGTTTCACAACGCCTGCTGCCAGTGCATCGGCCCGGAGTGCCTGGACTACGGCAGCAAGGCCGTCAAATGCTTGAACTGTCTCTTCTGACCCAAACCGATCCAATATGATCTCTGGGCACATGTTGGCACCAAAAGACTGAGGGAAGAGAAACCCATCACTGTTATATGTTAGTATTCCTCAGTAACCATGTAAAATAAACACCCGCCTCCTCCTCTCTCTCCTTCTCCTGCAAATTGTTTTTTATTCTGCTGTTACTGTATATTTTTAGATATGTCTTCCATAGTGTGTTTTTTACTAGAGGTGTATATGAATAATGTATTTTTGCAATTACTGTCAGCAAAATCCCAGTCTTGTACCAAATAAAGAAAAGATTTGGTAATTTAAGTGTTTTTGTTTCAAAGGCTAGCCTCAATTTAACAAAATTAAACCTTGTTTGCCCATTTTTCACTGCTTTTAAAGCTGCAGTATGTAACTTTTATAAAAAATATGTTCTACATATTTGTTGAAACTGTTATCCTGTGACAGAACATTGAGACAGAAAAAAAAGAGCTTCTCTGCTTTCTCCCAATGGTAACTAGAAACAACCAATCAGAGCCAGGAGGCGGGGCTTATTGCTGTCAATCACCCTTCATGTGGCGCCACTGAATGCTAAGGCTAGTTGGCATGGCAAACAATAATGTTGGATAAATGGTTTTTCTGCAACAGCAAGGTATTTCTCTGCCATTAGCTTATACACAAGTACATGACATTGATTGACAGCACTAAGACCCTCCCCCTGGTTGTGATTGGTTGTTTTTGGTCAGAGTGATACATTTCTTTAGATGGCAACAGGAGGTCAGGGAGAGTATCTGTTTCATAAACTCACAACATGGTAACAATTTAACAGACATGTTTTAAAAAACAAACCTTTTAAATAAGAGTTGCACACTGCAGCTTTAAAAGACATCATAGTTCTGTAGTTACGGTTAATAGTTAGATTTTTGACTCATGAAATCCTGCTGTTTTGTTTTCTTCTTGGCCTGAATGCTGTAGTAGTTACAGTAAGAGTCAGAATCTTATCTTTAATCTCTTTACAAACCATCAATCATTCAGTTTTAAGTTCCTGCGACCAATAAATGAATGTTGGTCATTTGGAGTTCCACCAGGCTTCATTCTAGGAATCCTTTGAGATTTAATCTCTCCGTTTATAATTTTGCTATCTAAATATATTGGATTTTTTAAATGAAGAAATTTAAACCCAAAAAACTGTTGATTTTTTTCTAACAGGCTTAGAAAACAGGTGAATTAGTTTTTCTCAATCTTTACATGTGGCGTTCCACAAGGCTTTATTCTTTGCACCATTCTGCTCTTTTTGTGAAATTCTTTGGAATCCATTTGTTGAGATTCTATTCTGCCTAATATGATTGTCTGTCCCTAATACCAAGATTTATTTTTATTAGAATAGATATTGGGTTTATTAGAATTTATAGAATTAGATAGTGTATTTTCATAACACTATAACTGATTAAGTTATAGTGTTATGAAAATAAAGTGAAAGAAAAATTAGAATAAAGTTGTAACAATACAAGAATAAAGTTCTAAGTTTATGGGAACCCTATAATAAAAAATGAGGAAGGTTGAGCAACATGGGAAGTTATATTTGAAGTATCGGTTTTACTAATAAAAAATATATAATTTTATGGTACCCTTATGGTATATTTTATAAGACATGCATGTTGAACCTTTAAAGTTTTTTGTTTTTAATCCAATAAATAAATTGGAAATGTTGTCTACAATACATTTCAGTCAACATAAGAGACTACTTCTTGAAAAAGATTATTTTAAAATATCTGCTTGTGCTTGTTGTAGTTATATGGAAAAGGTGTGTCACAGAAGTTAACGGGTAAATGTTTTTCCCAGTTGCCTTTTCTGCCTCTAATCTTAGCTCAGTGTTTCACAAGTCAGGAAACGCATCATTTCCTGGGGAAACAACGTTGTTATTCTTTCATTCTGGTCCACAGGTGTTCGGCTCTCAATGACCATCTCATGCAAGCCAAGAGGAAAACATTCCCTGATGCCAATCTCTCGCCACCGCACACAAATGCTCTTTGTTGTGCCAGTGTACTTTGAAAAAGCAGCGGGACGCCCTATCACTGATTATGTTCCCAATTGGCATGCCACAGCAACGTGCACAGACTCATCTTGCAGGCGTACAATGGAACCTTGTCTGTCCCTTTCTTTTTAATTATTATTATATCGAGCCCTGACCTCGTTTCGCCACTGCAGCTGTGGTTTGGGGTGCAGACGGAGCCAACAAGAGGACTAATTTGTTTCATATGTCCCGATGACCACCAGCTCTAAATCCCAACCACAGAGCCTTGGGAAAATACGCGTGACTCAGAATAGCAAATGGTTTCCCCAAATTTAGTTTGCGCTCAGAGCTCTGTTTGACAGTTCCACCACCTGAAAGAAATCAGAAGTGAAGCTGAGATCAAAATGATACCACAGTCTAAACATTCTCCAAACCTAATTTGGCTGAAACACGGAGGATATTTATCACTGCACTGCTCAGACCCGGCAGTGAAATCTGAAGGAGTCTAAACACCAAGCCTGTAATGTTGTTTGGGTGGCCTGGTATGGCATGACGCTGCATTATTGGGTTAAATAATCACAGGGGATAAATATAAAGGTGGGTTTAAAAATAACCACAATTAATTTTAGAATAAAAATAAAAAAAGAGCATCTTTGAGCTGCAAAAACACAAACTTACCAACTATTTTTGATCCTGTCAACTATTTTACAGGACTTCAGTAAGATATAGGAGTTTGGTTTAAGTCAATATAAGTTTCACTGCAAAACATAAGAAAGCTAACTTGTCACAAGTTAACTAATCTGTTAGTGAAAGTTATTAATTCCTAGTTATTAACTCCTCTAAGATATTTGCATTAAAAACCAGATCAAAAATACTTTATAAGATTTGAAAAATGGTTTGAAAATAAGAACATTATTATTGTTTAATGCAGTAATTATTGAGACAACGCTTCAAAAACACAAAAAGTATTTTTGTCTAGTTTCTAGTGAAAATATCTTAGTGCACTTGAAATAAGACAAAAAACATTCAAAAGTAACTTCACAAAATATAGGAGCTTGTCAATAATTTCTTAATATAGAATAAAAAAGTATTAGTATTTTACTTTTAGCATGGAGAGAATATCTTGTTATAAGTGAAATAATCTTCCAGTGGAACTAGAACTTTTAATATATATATATACTGTATATATCAATATTAAGTATAAATTTATTTACACTGTATTAAACAAAAATACACATTTTGTATTTCAGCATTGTCACACTTTTGGATCTTGGACATGATGAACAATATCTTTTTCATTTAATTTGTGGATAAATTTGCTGAAGCACCAAGCCAAGCATTGATCCAATTCAAAAGAAGAACAGACTCATAAGAGGAAAATTAAAGTTTCTAAATGATGAAACCTCAATCTAGAAATAAATCCAGCAGGAAGGAAATGCTGGAACTGAATCGAATCGGTTTTACTAACAGTCTGCACACTGCAACAAAGTAATGACACTCTTTTAAACTTTACAACTGTATTTTGAGCAGATTGGGTTGTTTCTGTTTTATTTAGATGGAAAAAGTTTAAGTTTTATGGTGTAATGTTGTTACCCTTGCAAAAATCTGACAAATTTAAGACTGTAGATCTTAAGCTGAAGCTCAGCCATTCCAAGACCAAATGATCGTAATGTTGCTTCCTCCTCTGGATCTGCAGCTCATTAAACGTGGACTGAGGCGAACGGAGGGGACAAACATCCTGCGGTTTGATGAATCAGCACTGGGAGATAAAAAGGAGATGAGCCATCTGACTTATCCATCACAGTTTAGGAGCCAGCATCTGACATGAACAGATGATGCTTTGCATAAACTTCCCTGACCCAACTCCTTATTAATTTAAAAATATGGAAACGTGCCTCTAAAGGCAACGGGAACAACAAATGTTCAAGAATGTTCTGACTGTGTTGCAAAAATATTTAGTCGGAATCAGGCATTTTAACACTCTGTATCCTTTGTATGGACCCTTTGCAACTACGTCACTTAGTCATTAGGCGCCATGATGAACGTCAGGAACGGGAGTTTTGAACAGAGAGATTAAAATTGTTTTCCCAAATTGTTTTATTCCAGTTTATTTATGGGTTCTCCTTGTTAGAGTCAAACGTAACACATCTGTTTGGGCTCACAAAAGGCGGTATTTACAAAAATTGGATGTAGGTGGCTTAGAAACCGACCCATACCTCCTCCCTCTTGATATGCAGATCAAATTACTGACCTGAATTCACACCGCATGATTTATATCACTATGTCGTAAAAAGCATTTCTCCTTACACCAGGGAAGCATTAAAAACCTACAAAAGACTAAATGCTAGCCAGTTTTTTGACATGTTCTTTTGGTAACCATGGAGCCGCACTGTCTCCATGGTTACCAATGATTAGCCGTAGCTTCTCCATAATGCGATTTTTAGGGTGCGTTCACACTGCAGCCTGAAGTGACCCAATTCCGATTGTTTTGACGTAATGCGACCTGTATCTGATCTTTTCATGGCAGTGTGAACAGCTCAGGTCGGATTCTTCTTAGAATGTGACCCATATCCGATACGTATCCGATTCAAATGCGACCATAACGTCCAGGTCTCATTTATCAGAACTGAACGTCACTGATTCTCAACAAATCTCACTATTCTGCGTCCTGATACAGGCAAGTGGGAAGAAAAACAACAACCATGACGGACTATATGAGGATTAAGTTGTTAATATGTTGCTCTGGTTGGACAACTTCAAATATATAAGCTAAGCTCCACCGTTAGCCTCCATGTTTACTTTCTCAAACACTGAGCTCTGACGCTATAGCGCCCTCTACTGCGCATGCGGGTCACTTTCAGGTCGTTTGCCCGTTCACACTGCAGAACACATACAGGTCCATTTACTGGCAGTGTGAACGACCCGGAAAAAAACTCGGAATTGGGTCACTTCAGGCTGCAGTGTGAATGGACCCTTACTTATTATCTTCTTACCTTGTAAAAAGTGTTCTCTACAAATCCACGATTTCACAATCATGACTGACTGAACATCGCTGCTGTATCTTTCCTCATTAAAACTAATTAATTAACAGTTCAGCAGGTTATATACCGTCCATATTTATGTTAGAACAGGGAGAAGTGCTTCCAATGTCAAAAATATTTAGCTTATTGTATTTTCTTGACCTCAAAATGACACAAAAGGCGAGCAGACAGGAAACAAAATAACAACAAAGCTTGTGTTCAAATAAGAAGCTTCATTTTAATTTTTGTTAAAACATGTTTGTTTTTCATTCAGTAAAGTTATTCACGGTGGGTGGAGAAGTGGGATATTTTGTTCTACTGAAAGTAAACTTCACTATAATAAAAAGTATGAACTACTCCTAATTCCCCCCCCCCCCCCCCCCCCCCCCAATAAAGGTTACTAAAATTAATACAACTGAGTAAACTGAGTAGTTACTAACATCCATTTTAACTTCATTTCCCATGACGCCCTTGTGCAGTCACGCATGCGCTGTAGAGTTTATTTGGTACATACACAACCGGAAGCTCCACTGTGGGATTGCCCGACCAAGACTTGGTAAAGTTTATATTCTTTTAAATCTTACCCTCTAAAAATTAGAAAACGACTGTCTGAAAATAAGTTTTTGCATCTGCCAGTGAATTTACGAGGGTAACCAGTGAGTATTTCTGAACATATCAGCCGGTTTTGTCGTAACCGACATGTTTCCAGCTAGCTGGAGTAACGTTAGCGGATGGGCCGCTTCTCCATTCAGACCAGAGCTTCACTTTGCGGCTGTTTGAAGGAAAATACGCTTCCAAATACGCATTGACAGCAAAATGTGGTATTTTAACAGCAGTGTAATTAAACAGGACTGGCTGTGTGGAGTTAGTTTGTTCAAATAGGACAGAAATTAACTGTAAATTCGTGATGTCGATCTACCAAAGCAAACACGGGGGAGCTTAAAGTTGACGCTGCTGATGCTGATTAGTCGTTTTCTACAGTTTAAGCCAGTGTTATATTTACACAGTGGTTTGCATGACTGGTCATTTCTGTGTTGTATTGCGCCATGTTTTTTTTTTTTTACTTTACAGCTGCGTTAGTCCTTGAAGCCACATCTCCTTTTAGGGTCATTTCATCTGCTTCCTAATACGCTTTACAGCATCTCAGGTTCCTTGTTGTTTTCGTTGCTGCAGTAATAAATCAAGTTACTGCTCAGCTTTTCCAGCTGTCTGCAGGCATCAGATGCATGAATGGTGGGGTCACATGTGAATAAAAGACTGCATGTTGTTTTTGAATGGCAGAAGCCCCATCTGCTGGGTGGAGACCACAGCTGCAATCAAGAGGTTGTTGTTTATTTGGGTTGACTTTGCTTCAAGTTTGGAGTTTGCAAATCACTTGCATAATATTTCTGTTTCCTCAGGTTGAGGTTAGTCGGTTCTGCCTTTGTTTCCACACCTGAGATTAAGAGACGTGTTAGAAAATGTGTGTCAATCATGTTTTGTTGTAAAATATCTAAGCTGATATGGGGTTGAAAATTTTACTACTTAAATCTAGGGCTGTAGTGATGCAATAATCTCACAATACAATACACAATATTCTGCCTGCAATACGATATATATTGTGATTTTCAGCAAACAATACAATTCAATACACTTTTGCAATTTTCTGAAAGATTTTAGAGGGACAGAGTGATTTTGGTGACATTTTGTGACTGTTATAAAGTTGGATTGAATTAATTTAACTGAAAACTGATTAAAAGCACCAACTACACAATACCTGGCTCTGGTTGGACACAGACTTAAAGTGGACAGCTGGACAAAATGAATCAAAGAAGTGGGAGAAAACATGTTTCTTTTAGTTGAAACAGTCCAAACTGTAGCTGACATGCATTAGAAAGTAAATAAAGTGAACCAAGTACCTGCTCTGAATAGTTTGATACCTTTTAAACCTGAACATCTGAAGGAATCACTCTAAGCCTGATGACCTGGTGAAGCAAGCAGTGAGTGAACAAGGTGACAGTTGGACGTTACGATACTTGTAGATGAATATCGATTTTTTTCTAGGAAAGAAAATATCGCTATATATCGCAATATCAATATTATTACACAGCCCTAATTCAGTTAATGATTACTCGATTACTAAAGTAGTGAACGATTATTGTGATAATAGATTAATAACTACTAATTGGACTAAAAGCTCTAGTAATTTGCTTCTGTATTACACTGATCACTTTAGAGTTACTTCTCGTCAATCAGGCCATATTAAAATCTACTGTAGAAAAAGTGTCGACTCCTCTTGTTCCTGTTTCCACCCATGTCTCCACCTGTGCAGGAGCGATGGAGTCGTGACGCGTCAGTCGGTGGAGCGATACGACCAGAGCAGACATGACCGAGTGCTTCCTGCCGCCCAGCAGCAGCCCAGCCGAGCAGCGCCGGGCCGATCACCCAGGAGGCGTGGCCCGCACCCCGAGCTCCGAGGAGATCAGCCCCACCAAGTTCCCGGGCCTGTACCGCACCGGCGAGCCGTCGCCGCCCCACGATGGACATCACCACGAGCCGCCCGACCCGTACGTCTCAGACGACGACAAGGAGCACAGCAAGAAGAAGAACAAGTTCAAGAAGAAGGAGAAAAGGAGTAAGATGTGGCTTCACTTTCTGAAAGAGTTGGTTTTATTTGCATAGCACATCTCAGGAACAATCATAAAAGTAAATGTAGAGTAAAAACCCACATGATGATAAATGAGACACTGACCAACATTTTGATGTGTAACGACAAAATGTAAGGTTACTAGTTTACTCTGTAGATCAGCGCCGTTGTGATGACTTCCTGAAGGAAGGAGGTTTCAGAAAAAGAAGAAGTTTTTAAAATGACAGAGGTCCAATTTCAAGGTGTTAAATTATGAATGTACCACTTTTATATCCAACAAAGGTAACATAGTTACTTGATTATGCTATTAAATAGCACTTTGTGCCTGGAAAACACATTTTTGCACAAATTGACGGCTGAGCACAGCAGCCTAACTCTCGTCGCTCATCTTTTTACTCATGTTTACAACTTTTTACTCATGTTTGCGACTCTGCTTGCTGACCACAGCATAAGGCCGCGCTGCTGTGAACTCGGTAACCTACACAGGAGAGACTCTTTTAGGTCAAAATAGGTAAAGCGATTAATCTGCATTATGTAGCATTAATGTGTTAAATATTTTAGATTAAATTCATAATAAATGTGCATCTGTTTGCAGCCATATTTATGTTCGAGTGCAAACATTGAGTTGGTTTCATGACCAACAGCAACTTATTTGGATTTAAAATGACAGGAGGGCCTTGGAGAGCTAATAGGCAGAACTGAGCAGAATAAAGTCTTATTATCTATGAATGATTTTGTGCAAAATATGTAACAAACATGTTTTATGTGGCCAGAAGACCCTTTCTTAACATGTTCACAGTCACCTCTGAAGTAATTAGAGCTGGTTAAAGACTTTTGCACAGAACTGAACATTGCTGATATGGCAGGCATTTATGGAAACAGATAAGAAATGTTTCCACTTTCCCATCCTGTTCTCGCCCATAGCGTGGGCTGTTTGTCCACTTTGTGTCATCATTTTTCCCACAACTGGACGCAGCTCCAACCACACACTGTAAAAACACAACATTTAAATACCAAAAGTATTTTTAAGTATTTTTGCAGTATGTTTCTACTGCAAACATCTCGGCACACTTGAAATAAGACAAAACTAACTTACAAGTAACTTTTCAGTAAGACATAGGAGCTTGTTTTAAGCTAATAATTCCATAATATAGATAAAAATATAGTAATTTCTCTAAAAACAAGTGAAGTAATCTGCCAGTACAACTGGTATTATTATCAATATCAGAGGAGTAGAGTACCCAAATATTGTACTCAAGTTGGAGTAGCACTACTTCAACATATTTTTACACAAGTAGTCGTCCAAGAAATTACTCAAGTAAGAGTAAAAAAGCATTTTGTAAAAGGTATACTTAAGTACTGAGTAACTGATCAAATTATCAATCAGATAATAATTAAATGTTCCATAATCAGATGAACCAAAAAGTAAAGTTAAGTGGAAATTGTGGTATTTTAAGGATGAAAATGACAAGAATTTATATAAATAACAAAATAAAAAATGTTCAAATCAGTTTCTTTCAATAAAAAAACTTGTGAAACTTTAACAAAAAAATGCAGGTGTGTCTCTGAGTCTGGTGGATTTTTGGTTAAAACGTTTTTGTTTTAATATGTAGAAAATCCGGAAATTTTACTGAGGTAAAAGAAAAGATACTTTATAATAAAATTACTCAAGTAAAAGTAAAAAGTATGGCGCAATAAAAATACTCCTAAAAGTAAATTTTTCCCAATTAAGTCTAATTGGGTAAATGTAACTAGTAGTTACTAGCTAACTCTGATCAATGTTAAGTAATTATTTATCTAAAACAAACTCTCACATCTTGCTGAAAATATATTTCTAAGTTTTGCCTTATTTCAAGTGTAACAAGATATTAGCAGTAGAAACTAGAGTTGGTGAGGTTTTGTGTTTTTGCAGTGCAGTGACCCAGTGAGAGAAAGGAGGGAGTGGATGATTCCCGGTGAAGGTGTGGAAGAGTCGACTTGCTGGAAATCCACCTAAACGACGTGTTTGTAGAGAGGAGCGGTGCTGAGGGAGCTGAGCTAAATCAGCGGCTGACCTCTTTTCCCCGTTCTCTCTCTCTTCACCCTCTTCCTGCTTCTGTTTCGCTGCCGTCGACGTCGTCGTTCTGCTGTAGGGGCGTTTGATTATTTTATTTTTTCCTCCTCTCAGATTTAACCCCGTTTCTTCCTCGTGTTGCAGCTGAGGGATACGCCGCCTTCCAGGAGGACAGCTCGGCGGACGAAGCCGAGAGCCCGTCCAAGATGAAGCGCTCCAAGGGAATCCACGTGTTCAAGAAGCCCAGCTTCTCCAAGAAGAAGGAGAAGGACTTCAAGGTGAAGGAGAAGGAGAAGGGCCCCAAGGAGGACAAGGCCAAGGAGAAGAAGTCCAAGGACCTGACGGCCGCCGACGTGGTCAAACAGTGGAAGGAGAAGAAGAAGAAGAAGAAGCCAGCCTCAGAGGCTGAGCCGGTCCCGGTGGAGACCCCCACCATCAGACCCATCTTTGGAGCGCCGCTGGTCGAGGCTGTGAAGAGGACGGCTCTGTACGACGGCATCCAGCTGCCGGCCGTCTTCAGGGAATGTGTGGACTACATCGAGAACTACGGCATGAAGTGTGAGGGCATCTACAGGGTCTCAGGTATCCAGTTTAATCTGTTTATCATGCAACACCAGTTCACAGTTTATCTAAAAAAACACAATTTCATTCAATTATGTTGACCCAAGGTGTTCAAAATAGGGTCCGGGGGCCATTTCTGGTCCCTGGAATCTTGATTTGACTGCAGTTTAAGAATAAATTAGGACAAAACTCAGATTTTTATTTTTTTAGATGTGGACTTAAAGTTTAGTTACAATAACAGCAGAGTTGGTTAGTAACTATGTACATTTACTCACTCACATTTATTTGAGTAGTTTTTGGGAATAATTTACTTTTAGGAGTATTTTTACTACACCGTACTTTATTTTTATCATTAAGTATCACTATTCTTCCTTGAGTAAAATTTCTGGATTCTCTACCCACTGAATGAAGAACAAACATGTTTTAACCAAAAATTCCCCAAAAGGTTTTATATGGAAATAAATTGATTTTTAATTTTTATTTTAATATAATTTAGTTATTTTTTTTATAAGTTATTCATATGAATTATCTTCATTTTGATCTTTAAAATACCAAAATTGCCACATAACTTTATGTTTTGCTCAGTTTGATGATATAATTTGTTTGATCTGTTTCTCAGTACTTGAGTGACTTTTTCCCCAAATACTTATTTACCGTTACTTGAGTAATTACAGCTAATTTTGACTTTTACTACAGTTAAAATATACCACAGTAGTGCTACTTTTACTTGAGTACTTATTTGGGTACTCTAAACACTTCTGAAGATAACTAACCAGCAAAAAGCTAGCTAGCTCTCTAGATATATTCTTCTTAGTTAGCTAGCTTCCTTGCTAGTTAGTAAACCGTGCTAGCTAAATAGAGCGGCTAGTTTGCTAACTACCCTGATAGCTATCCTTGCTAACTAGCTTCAACCTTGCTAGCTAACTCACCAGCTTGCTATACTCAAGTAAGAGTATCACAACTTCAACATATTTTTAGTGTATTAAAAGTAAAAATTTTCCCTATAAGAAATGATTCACGTAAGAGTAAGGTTAGCTAGCTTTCCTTATATCCATCATGGTTAAATGTAGATTTATGTTTTTCTTAGGCATTGGCTCACTTCTCTTTCCAGCCCATATGAGCCTTAAGTCTTAAAACCTTTTCAGAACGGTCTTAAAAAGTCTTACATTTGAGTTGTTTAGCCCTCTTACACCCGAGTTTTGAGTGTCTGCCTATATAAATCTTCCTTATTTTAATTGTCCGTAGTTCTTTAAATGTCCTGTGAGATTATATACTTACCCATGTATCCATAACAACCGGAACTTTCAATATCCAGCAAGTTATTTCCGAAATATACCGTCTATTAACAGAGTGCCCCCCACCCCCACATTAATTACACTCGCTGCAGCTGCAGCTGTGACATTTCCGTAGTAACCCGATACTTGCTGGAAAGTGCAACGTCTCCTCTTTCAGAAACCATTGGAATTTTTCAGATAGCGCTACGTGTGGCGGAATTACGGTACTGCAAATTTAGACATGTCGGCGCCGACAGGTCGGTCTTAAGAGGGTTAAACCTGAAGAACCCTGGTTGTCCGAAAAAAGTCTTTCTTCATCTCTTCGTGGCAGGTATGAAGTCCAAAGTGGATGAGCTGAAAGCGGCCTACGACCGGGAGGAGTGTCCCTGCCTGGAGGAGTACGACCCGCACACGGTGGCCAGCCTGCTGAAGCAGTACCTCCGGGAACTGCCGGAGAACCTGCTGGTCCGGGACCTGACCCAGCGCTTCGAGGAAGCCTGCGGCCGGCCGGCGGAGGCCGACAAGCTGGCGGACTTCCACAAGCTGCTGGCCGAGGTGCCGGCGGAGAGCCGCCTGATGCTCTCCTGGCTCGTCACGCACATGGACCACGTCATCGCCAGGGAAACGGACACCAAGATGAACATCCAGAACATCTCCATCGTCCTCAACCCGACCATTCAGGTCAGCAGGCAGACCGGACCGCCGGAGGCAAAAATATCTGGGTCTAGATTCATCTGCTGTTAGTCTAGAACATCTGTCTGTCCATCCATCCATTAGGTCAGAGGATTCCAAACTGTGGGGCGCGCCCCCTGGGGGGGCCGCCGTGCTATTGCAGGGGGGCGCGGGAAGCCGTCTGGATGAAATTAAAAACTAACGCTGAGTTTTTACCTTAGAACGGGCAACTCTCTGTTATTCCTCTGTCAATTTGATACAGTAGGGGCTTCCACACTTCCCATATCTGTGTCCTCTGTCACTTTTATCAGCAGTTAAAACTGTTTCATCCGTTGTTAACATGTTGTTACTTGTTTTTCCGAGTCGCCTTTAAATGTCGCCAGAAAATGTTTGGAAACCACTTTGGGGGGCGGGAGGCAGGAGAAAAAGTTTGGGAACCACTGCATTAGTTCATTCATCCAACCATTAGTTCGGTCCCTCCATTGGGTCATCCATTCATCCATTGCATCACCCATCTGCCTAGTGGTTGATCCATCCTTTGGTTCACCCATCCACTGGTCGGAACATCTGTCCCTCTATCCGTCCGTCCATCCATCTATCTATTCATCTGTCCGTCCATCGATTAATTCATCACACATCCATGTAATCCATCTAACCGTAATTTTTCCATCAATAATTCATCAATCTACTGTTTGTTTAACATCTATCAGTTCGTTCATCTATCCACCCTGTGCTTGTTTCCATATTTAAAGTGTGTCCATCATATAAATGTGGTTAATATTTTAAATCTGGGCGTTGTGTCATGTAGCGGTAGAACGGTCACCCTGTTTCCTGAGGCTTTAGTCCTCGACGCAGCCGTCCTGGTTTGATTTCTGACTTTGTTTCATGTCCCTCCCATCGTCCCCTTCGTCTCTCTGCCCACTTCCTGTCTGCTAACTCTCAATGGAGACAACTGATGCCAAAACATCTTCAGTTAGACTCATAAAATACCTTAAAACTCTCTGATTTTGAATCTGGAAAATGTGATATTATGGCGTAAAAAGTTAGTATTAACCCTCAATGTTCCCCCAGCAACAAGCTTAGTGAGGTTTTATTGGTTCTCTCATGAGTTCGTGTGTGACCCGCTGGCCCAGTTCAGTGCAGCTAATTTATCCCCACTGGAGTCGTCTCTACGGCTGTTCCACTTATTCTGAGCCAGAAACACGTCTGTTTAAATAAACATGCAGGAGTCCAGGATCAGTGTAATGAGGACCAATAAATATTCATAAATGTATAGAGAAGCTGCTCCAGAAACCTTTCAGCTGGCAGGTGGAAACATTTCACTCTGCAACGGACACCAAGATGAACATCCAGAACATTCAGGTCAGCAGGCAGACCGGACCTCAGGACGGACAAGATCTGGGTCTCGATTCTCTGCTGTTAGTCTAAAACACCTGTCCATCCATTGGTTCATCCGTCCATCCATTGGTTCATCATCCATCCATTGTTCATCATCCATCCATGGTTCATCTATCCATCCATTGGTTCATCCATCCATTGTTCAGCAATGGATGGATGGATTCATTGGTTCATCCAACCATCCATTGGTTCATCTATCCATCCATTGTTTCATCCATCCATCCATTGGTTAATCCGTCCATCCATTGGTTATCTCATCCGTCCATCCATTGGTTCATCGTCATTCCATTGGTTCATCCATCCATCCATTGGTTCATCTATCCATCCATTGGTTCATCCATCCATTGGTTCATCCATCCATCCATTGGTTCAGCAATGGATGGATGGATTCATTGGTTCATCCAACCATCCATTGGTTCATCTATCCATCCATTGGTTCATCCATCCATCCATTGGTTCATCCATCCATCCATTGGTTCAGCAATGGATGAATGGATTCATTGGTTCATCCAATTATTCATTGGTTCATCCATTCATCCATCCATCCATTGGTTCAGCAATGGATGGATGGATTCATTGGTTCATCCAACCATTCATTGGTTCATCTATCCATCCATTGGTTCATCCATCCATCCATTGGTTCATCCATCCATCATTGGTTCAGCAATGGATAATGGATTCATTGGTTCATCCAATTATTCATTGGTTCATCCATATCCATCATCCATTGGTTCAGCATGGATGGATGGATTCATTGGTTCATCCAACCATCCATTGTTCATCTATCCATCCATTGGTTCATCATCATCCATTGGTTCATCCATCCACATTGGTTCATGCAATGGATGAGGATTCATTGGTTCATCCATTATTCATTGGTTCATCCATTCATCCATCCATCCAATTGTTCAGCATGGGTGGATGGATTCATGTTCATCCAACCACCATTGTTCATCATCCATCCATTGGTTCATCATCCTCCTTGTTCATCCATCATCCAGTTGTTCAGCAAGTTGATCATGGATTCATGGTTATCCAATTATTCATGGTTTCATCATCATCCATCCATCCATTGGTTCAGCAATGGATGGATGGATTAAATTGGTTCATCCACCCATTCATTGGTTCATCCACCCATTCATTGGTTCATCCAACCATTCATCGGGTTCATCCATCCATTCATTGGTTCATCCAAAACCATTCATTGGTTCATCACCATCCATTGGTTCATCCAACCATTCATTGGTTCAGCCATCCATCCATTAGTTCATCTATCCATTGGTTCATTATGCATTGGTGAGTCCATCAATTGGTTCATTAATACATTCATTGGTTCATCCATCCATCCATTGGTTCATCCACCAGTTCATCCATCCATCCATCCATTCATCCACCAGTTCATCCATCCATCCATCCATTCATCCACCAGTTCATCCATCCATCCATCGCTCTCTCTCCGTCTCTTTCTCTTCCCTTCTTTCCACTCGATCCACCCGTCTGTTTAAACACGTCTGATCCAGGATCAGTGTAATGAGGACCAATAAATATTCAGGACTTTACAGAGAAGCTGCTCCAGAAACCTTTCGGCTGGCAGGTGGAAACATTTCCTTCTCCTTCCTTTCAGATCGGGAACCGTGTTCTCTACATCTTCTTCACCCACGTGAAGGAGCTGTTTGGGGACGTTGTCCTGAAGCCGGTGGTGCGGCCGCTCCGCTGGTCCAACATGGCCACCATGCCGGCTCTGCCTGAGACCCAGGACAACATCAAGGAGGAGATTCGGCGGCAGGTTGGTTTCAGTCCACCATCTTTCTCTCGTTTTCATCGGCTCAATGTATCAAGAAGGGAGCATGATTGCAGAAGAACTGTTAAAGTAGTAATGTTTTAGAAAAAATGTCCTTTGCGGAGGAGACTTTACCTGACTTTCACTTGAGTAAAATATGTGTATTCTGCCTACCTTTGATTAAAACATAAGCTTAATTAATTTTTTTAATAATTTCCCTGGTTTTTACTTTTAATCTTTTTAAGTCTTTTTCAAACTCTGTCTCCTCATGTTTTTATTTTTATTTTAATTAATCACTGTCTCTTTCTGTTTTTATTTTAATTTTAAATTGTGTAAAGCACTTTGAAATGTCTTTAACCCTTGTAAGACACAAAAACTCTTAGGTTTTAGAATCCATGTATGATGTCGAGGTTTGAGATGTTTTAAAATGTTTTTACTTTTACTTTTAATAATGTCTCCATCTTTTTCTAATCATTTTCAAAATCTCTGTATATTTCTGTTTTCACTTTTTATTTTTTATTTTAAATTGTGTAAAGCACTTTGAAATGCCTTGCTGCTGAAATGTGCTATACAAATAAAATTTGATTGATTGATTGGTTAAAAAAGGAAAGAATCAAAATTGTAAAAATTTTATTTTTATTTTTTTCCTCCCTGATCTTAAGTTTTCTACAGAACAAAATTCTAATAACATTAATAAATGCAGTTGTATTAACATGTTTTTATGTTAAATTAAATTCCTAACTTGTGTTTAGATCATGATTTTTAAATTTTATGAATCTTTATTTTTATTTATTTTTATGTTTCCAAATTTTTTAAAACATTTACAATGAAAGACAAGAAAAACGGTTTATTTTTTTTTCACAATATTAACTTGTGAGCACAAACATTTAAAAAAAATGTTTACAACAGAGTGAACCTCAGATTTAATTTCTTCTTTCTTTTTCTAAAACTATCTCATAAGAAAACAAGTATGAATGAGTCTGAATAAGTTTGGAAACACTGCAGGAACCCGGTCTTGGTGTTGTTACAGCCGTTTGTTGTTGTGTTTGACGCCTGCATGCTGGTCAGGCTCGTTGTCTTGGATCAGTGTGAACCAGTGAAGATGTGTGTGTCCAGGAGTTCCTGCTGAACTGCCTGCACAGAGACCTGCAGGCGGGCGTGAAGGACCTGTCCAAGGAGGAGCGGCTCTGGGAGGTCCAGAGAATCCTGACGGCTCTCAAACGCAAGCTGAGGGAGGCCAAGCGGCAGGTAACGATCCCACCGTCCGGAGCGATCAGTTGCAGATGACGGAAAACACAGCAGACGTTTAGCTGTGGCTGAATCCTGCAGGAATTCAGATTTAAAATGATGGAATTAAATTGTTTTAATCAATAACTGCAGCTCCATCGTTATGCTTAAAGCAAGACATTTCCCCATGTTACAAATCTGCCAGTGGGACTATAAGTTTTTTATCAATATTCAGGAATTATTTACCTAAAATAATAAATTTTTACTTAATTAGGCTGAAAATACTTGATGACATTTTGCTTTTCTGCAGCTTGTCATTTGAAAATGGTCTCAAAATAACAATAATATAGTTTATTACAGGGACAACACTGCAAAAACACAAAATCTTACCAAACATTTTTGTCTGGTTTCTAGTGCAAATATCTTCACTTTGTCTTATTTTAAGTGTTCTAGCTTACGAGTAATTTTTCAGTAAGATGTATTAGTTTGCTTTAAGTCAGTAATTCCTCCATATTGATGAAGTTGTTCTAGTTCCAGACTATTTCACTTATAACAAGACATTCTCCACATGTTAATAGTGAAATCATCTGCCAATGGAAATTTTATTTAATTTTCATGAATTATTGACCTAAAGCGATGCTGAAGAGTTGCTTGTAAATTTGTTTGTAATAACGTATTTGAACTAGTAATTAGAACAAAAATACTTGGTAAGATTTTGATTCTTTGAATCTGCATCTGATTGTCCTTTGGGATGAAGCTTATTTCTGTTTTATTCTTTTTCCGTTGTGCTGTTTCAGGAGTGTGAGAGTAAGATAGCACAAGAAATCGCCAGCCTCTCAAAGGAGGACGTGTCCAAAGAGGAAATGACCGAGAACGAAGAGGAAGTCATCAACCTGCTGTTAGCACAGGTGACTCATTCATACACTTTCGTGTGACTAAATCACCAGCATGCCAGTAAATTCAGCATTAAAATTCTGCACAACTTCTTTTGGGTGATCAGGAGAATGAGATCCTGACCGAACAGGAGGAGCTGATCGCGCTCGAACAGGTGCTGCGGCGGCAAATCGCCACCGAGAAGGAAGAAATTGAGAGGCTGAGGGCGGAAATCGCAGACATCCAGAGGTGGAGAAAAGCAGAGAATCGTTTTAATGTGTGATTGATTCTTAGCGCGGTAACTGCAGCGCGTTTCCTCGACAGTCGGCAGCAGGGTCGCAGCGAGACGGAGGAGTATTCCTCAGACAGCGAAAGTGAGAGTGAAGATGAGGAAGAGCTGCAGATGATACTGGAAGACCTGCAGAAACAAAACGAGGAACTAGAGGTGAGAAACGTTCAGGATGGTTTAACGGCCTGTTTGTGGCTCCAAGAGTGTAAAGCTAAAAGAAATGCTTGATAAAACTCTTTTAAGAGTTTGCAAAAGTATTCCTACCCCTTAAACTTTTTCATTTTGAAACAAAAATCTAACATGTATTTGTGCTTAATTGTATTTAAGCTTCCAAGAAGTTATTAAATTACTACAATTGTCAAGTACTTTAGTAATTGTTGACTGGAGGTAACAGCCTGAAAAAAGGCCATTTGCTAAAAGAAAAACACACCAACAGCAGTAATTAAACCAAAACTGTACAAATATGTTACATATTTGCATTTAAGGCTCAAATAAACCATCCAGTGGCTTAACTCAGCTTTACCTGGTTCAGATGAAGTTAAAAATCTCCTGTTAATCCCCTTTTGCATCGCATTACTAAACAGTTGATCCAAAATCTAGTCAGCAGATCAGCCCAACACTATATTAAACAGAAAGAGCTTTTCACATATTGATGTTAGAAATATTTTTTAGCTACAGCTGCATCGTTTGCTACAAATGATTAAGCGTTAACTAAAGAAAAGCTGTTACTGGATGTTATAGAAAAATACAAATGTGCAGAAATTACAAATGAGAAAAAGAAAAAGTTTAAATTACAGTACTAATAAAAAAAATACCCTATAATAATGAACAATAATAATGGAATAAAATGATTCAAGAAAGTAAGAAAGGAAGTAATGGTATGATTATACACATTTAAGAAATAAATATCTTCCACACTCTTCTGGACCTGGAAAGTATGGATAACTTTCCTCATGTGTCCAACCTGGACTGGAACCTTGTCTAATGCATCAGGGTGGTAATAATTAACTCTGCAGACTGACCAGTCCGTCTGCATACTGGAACTTATCACTGTTTTCATATTCCAGCATTATTATTACCCTATAATAATGAACAATAATAATGCTTGTCTAGAAGAGCGTAAAACAATAAAACAATCTATGGTGCCAGATCAACCAGTAGGACTTGATTAAAGAAACAAAGGAAATATTTCTAAGTCTGCTAAAATTATTGTTGCATTTATGGAAATTAAATGTTTATTTTGTCATTGAAACAAGGAATAAAATTTGTTTATTTGCATTTTTTGATGTATTTTAAATATTGTATACAAAAGGCTTTAAATAAAAAAGAAACTGAAACATTTTCGATTTTTGTCTGAGATTAATTGTCAAAACAATCAATCAACAGAATAATTGGTTAATTATGAGGATAATATAATAATCGACAGAACAAAAGGATATTTGTCACAGCAATCAATTAATCAACAGAATAATCGATTAATAGAACAAGCAATTAATAGTGAGAATAATTGATTGTGAGAATAGTTGATTAATCATCAGAATAATTGATTAATCTTGAGGAAAATATATATATCGACAGAACGATCTATTGTCAGAACAAAAGATTATCACAACAATCGATTAACAGAGTTGTCAATTAATTGTCCGAATAATTGATTAATCAGCAGAACAATCAATTAATTGTGAAGATAATAAATAAACCATCAGAGCAGTTGATTAATTGTCAGAACAATCTTTTAATCAACAGAATAATTGCTTGATTGTGAGAATAATCATTAATTGCCAGATTAATCAATTACTAAAACAGTCGTTAGCTGCAGCCACTGAAGTATTGACATTATCTCCCTCCAGAACAAAAACACCCATCTGAACCAGGCCATCCACGAGGAGCAGGAAGCCATCCTGGAGCTCCGGGTCCAGCTCCGCCTGCTGCAGAGCCACAAGCAGCAGCAGCAGCAGCAGCAGGAGCTGACCGTCCCGCCGCCGGCCGAACAAGCTCCTCCCACCCAGCCGAGCCCGGAGGCCCGCAGCGAGGAACAAACCAAACGCTCCATCTCCACCGTGGCCGCCACCGGAGACGCACCCGCCCCGACCAACGGGAAGCCACTGAAGGATCCTTCAAAGCCGTCACCGAGCAAAGACAGGCGAGACACCAACATGTGAGGCGAGCGACGTGGTCAGTTCACCTGCAGCATCGGTCACCAAAGCCAGGAAACTGAACGCCTGTGTCCTCTGCGCCATCCTGACTTTGTTCCCCTTCACTGCAAAACAGAAAACCTAGAAACAGAGCAGCAGCTGTCGCAGATGACCTGCTACCTCTGTGGAAACTCCCAGGGACCATTTCACTCAAATCTGCTGTGCCAAGCTTGTTTTAAAGGAGGATTAGAGGGTGACGAGGATGGATGTGAGAGAGATTAGAGTTTATTTTTCACTGATAATTAAATCAAGAAATTATCACAAAACGTAAGATTGTTTGCAAGTCCCTCAAATTTGACATCACCGACCACTGTGCCATAACTCAAGTCGCCAGAGAGCCACGAATACGAGCGCTGGAGGACTTCTGATCGGTCTCTCTGGACATTTTAAACTTCTGTATCATTCTAACAATATACATACACCGCAAAAACACAAATCTTACCAAGTATTTTGCCTCGTTTCTAGTGTAAATATCTTTGTACCCTTGAAATATGACAAAATTAACTAACAATTAGCTTTTCACCAAGATATTGGAGCTTGTTTTAGGTCAATAATTACTTGATTGTTGACTTCTATTGGTAGATTATTCCACGTATTTCATAATAAACAGGCACTATGTTGTTACCTAGCAACCCCAGCCAAGCTCAACTCATCACCTAGCAACCCGGTTCTAGTTCCTCTGGCGGATTATTCCACTTATAACGTGGGAAAAATGTCTTATGAGTGAGATAATCAAACAGTGAAACTAGTACTTTATAGTCAATATTAAGGAGTTATTACCTAAAACAAGCTCGTATATCTTGCTGAAAAGTTACTCATAAGTTACTTTAGTCTTATTTCAAGTGTTTAAACATGTTTGTACTAGAAGCAAGACAAAAATACTTGCATTAAGTTTTTGCAGTGTGTCATGCTCAATAAACGCCCGGATTTAATTTACAGCTTTTTAGTGACGTATAGAGCTCTATTGCTGGTTTTTGAAATGAAAACTGGAGCAGAAAAACCTCGATCCCATCACAGCTAAATGTAAACAAGTGCACCACTCACCGGAAACATGGAGGTTTTAGGCTGGATGTTGGTGTAGCACATCTGTGGGTATGTTTCATGTGGGATGTGTGAAGAAACCACTGAGGGGTGTTGTAGGTTATATGTGTGCAGTTTATTTTTTATTGATATTATATTTGTGTTCCATCATTTCCTCACAGATCCTTGACTCCTGGAAGGGACTGTCATCATTCAAATGCATCTTAAAGCGAAGGCGTGGTCTTTATTGTAAATTATAGCAATGTATTTTGAGCTCTTACGTTCTCACATGTTGATTTTTTCATCATTACTGATTTGTAGAGATGATTATAGTGTGGCTGCCCGTGCTTTTGTCTCAGGCTGGATATAACTGTATTAATCCTGTGACTGAAACCTACACAAGAGCTTCTCCTGGGGTTATTTTCACATCGTTTGGAGCTTTTGTACCAGACTGTTGCTGGCAGACTAATGCTGTGAAGAATAAAGTGTTGATCTGAATCTCTGCTTGTTGCTCACAGCCTGAAGATTTCGGGGTTTTACTCTGAAAGTGTCAGAATTTTCCTCTTTTTAGGTCCCAGTCTAATTAAGTTTTCCCTTTTAAAATAAGGGTGTTGGAGAGCAAACCTAAAGCAATAAAAATGGTTCTTTAAAAGGATTCTTGTCAATGGTGACAAAAAAAATTAAGTGAGAAAATCACAAGGTTAAATTTGGACTCTAATCTCAAAATTTTGAGAAAAATTCAGAATTTTGAGATTACTAAAAACCCAGAATTCTTTAATTTTATTTCAGTTTTCATAATCCTCTTCCATACATTTGTCTAGTTTTACCTGTAGACTATTTGTACCACACCTTTCTGACATCATTAAGTGGGTTAAAACCAATAAGTTTTCCTATAACATAAATAAATCAAAGATGACTCTGCAAAGTCTATTTCTAAGGCTTTGGGACTCCAGAGTACCAAAGAGTAAAGACACACGGTGAGCGTCTTTATCCACAAATGGTGAAAACATAGAACATGTTGAAGCAGTAACTGGTACTAAAAATTACTTCAGTGGGACGGATCCAAGATCAAAGACATATTCATAAAGACATCCTGATGAGTCTTTCTACATATTGCATAAAATCAACGCTAAATATCTGAAAAACATCATAGCAACAATGTGCATCCAATTGCCACATGATCTCAAATGTAAGTACTAGAATCTCACAAACGTTTGGAATGGGCTGTGCAAAGTTTTGACTTAATTCAAATTGAAATGTGGCTGAAGTGAAACAATTCTGCAAAGTAAAGTGGGCAAAAATCCCTCCTGAGCAAGAGAACTTATTTTTTGGTATATTACTTATTTGGATACAAACACAACTCTTCTACAATATAATCTGCGATACAATAAAGTGTCCAATCTTTTGTGCGTTTAAAAATGTGGAAGCCAACTGCAGTTTGAGGAACATTTATTTTCTTCTGTGGCAGAATCAATCAATCAAATTTTATTTGTATAGCACATTTCAGCAGTAAGGCATTTCAAAGTGCTTTACTCAATTTAAAATTAAAACAGAAAGAGACAGAGATCTTGAAAAAGATTAAAAAAGATATAAACATTATTAGAAGTAAAAATAAAAAAAACATTTAAAGACATCGATCAACATGAGGCTCAGAGTTTTAGCAGAGCAACATCGTACAAGGATTCTCAAACCTCAGAGTTTTTGTATCTTACACAGATTCTCAACCCTAAGACATTGAAACCCGCAATTTAGCCATAAGCAACTCTAAACAGGATGGTTTTAATTTGAGATTTAAAGGCTGTTTTACAGAAACAGAAAATGAGAAGCAACCCAAAGGAAAACCTGAAGGTTGTTGACTAAATCTCTGTTCAGTGCGGGTTTGTCCATTTTAGGTTTAATCTGTAAATATTGTAGTTGCTGTTTAGAAAAAGAAAAACACAACAAAACAGTTAACAGCTCCGCTAAACCTGAGTGAAGTTCCCCCCCCCATCTTCTTCAAATCAAACAAAATTGGTGTCAAACGTTAGTGCTACGTTTGTGCAGCAAACATTTTTTTGTTTGTTTTGTTTTTTTGTTTTTTTTTAAAGATATAAAGAAAGTTGGATTTCGTAAAAGTTGGGACCTTTTGACCTTTACACTTTCATTCATATCTTCAACCAGCACAAATGTAGCCGAGTTGATTGACACCCATTTTGTCTGATTTGAAGAAGGTGGGGGGGCAACTTCACTCCGGTCTCCGCTAATGTTGACGTGATATCACAGATAAATTAATGATTTTATCTGACACCAACACAGCTCGGGCTGATCTGCTTTCTTGTGGAGTTATTTTGGCAATATTCTACTTTTCGTTCTCTGAATTTTGCAGTTTTAACACTCGTAAGCCATAATTATTAAACCTAAGAATTATTTTTGTGAAATGTGTACCTTTTTACGCCATTCTAACTTTTTAAGATGAAAAAGATGTTACTGAAAAGTTTCTTCTTCTTCTTGTTGGTTTTTATTGGCGGTTGGCAACAAACTTTCAGTAGCATTACCGACGCTTACTGGTATGGAGTTTGGTTTGTGATGATCTATAAACTTTCACTTCATACATAATCCTTACTTTATGCTTCTGACTAAACTAACACTCACCCATACATACCTACCTATATTACCCTAATTGCATATAGTTTTTTTTATACCATTCTTTGTTCTTCTTAACACATTCAAATTCTATGAAATAACCTTGTTTTTTTAAGAAATCAAATAATTATTTGAATATGTTTGCTTCCCAATTCTCTCCTCAAAAATTAAAATCTTAACCTTGTTATTATTCTATCCTCCTTCCTGTTTCTTCTTCCCTTTCTTTTCCTTCCTACAACCTTCTGAATCTTATAAAACCATCTTCCTATTAACCCTTCATCCCACCTTTTTAGACATTTTTTCATCAGCTCTTCTTTAGCTTTACTTTTCCCTTTAGACTTGTCTTTACTGTAAAACTAATGGGACTATGAATCGCCTTCTTTGCCATTTTATCGGCTTTCTCGTTTCCTATTTTGTAATCTAAATAGAGCATGATATATTTCTAATAATATGCCTCTCCTACAATCCGTATTATAATGTTTTACGCTTATTAAAGAAGAGCTTGAATCAGATTTTTTTTCAATAAACTTTATTTATTGTAAACAACAAAACACAAGTGTGCTGTGTACATATTAAAAAATAAAACATAACAAAAACAAGACAAATATAATTGCTAGGAGGAACATAAAGAACAATAGTGACAAAATAAAATGAGAATCAAAATAATCTTGCATAAAGAAAATAGTACAAATTGTGGTGCATGTGCCAAAATTACAGTGAGTTAACATAAGAAATAATCCAAAACTCCAAGTTGACTGCAAGTCCATATTGTTGTTTTTGCTTTTGGATTGGTTGAAGGTTGAATTGTAAATATATAATGTTTAATGTCAATCAAAAAAACTGAAAAGTCTGTTTTTTTTTCCCTCAAAATTTTACATTTATGTAGGTGAAATTTAGCTTTAATAAGTAATAAATTGATAAAGAAACTTTTCAAATTAATTTTTTCATTTTGTTGAAAACCAAACAAGACATTTTTCCAATATAAATTAAAACCTGCTGATATTTTTGAGTCAACAAAGTTACAAAAATGTTGCCAAAATACTTCCTTCTGTGACATTTGCCCAGAATCAGTCACTCATTTGTTCTGCTTGTGTTCTTACTCTAAAGAGCTTGAATCAGATACTGAAAATGCTTTGAAAAATGTTTTATTTTGAAAATCTCGGTCGGAAGTCGCCGCAGACTGCCAGCTTTTTGGGGTTGATGGTCGTCCGCCCGCCTGTCCGTGTTTCTCTTTTTACCCAAGCAGAGGCGAGAAAGACTCTCTGTGACAAACATGACGAGACAAAAAACTGCGACAGAACACCGACAAATGATGGTTTAGACACTTTAAAACAACCCGCCATGGCCATAAGGGAGCTCAAAGTTTGCCTTTTAGGGGTAAGTGGCAGATGTTTTTCTCTTCTTAGGGGGGAAAATTCCATCAGTCACTGGAAATATCGGTGGACATTTTGGCGTTCAGAAGCAGCGCAAAGGCTTCTTCGGCTCTACATTCCTCCAGCTGAGACTTAAAAGCTCTTTTCTTTGTTTAACCTCGACAAACTTGTTGATTTTTAAAAGTCAACAGTTTTATCCACTCAACTTGCACCGCAGTCCTGTTCTGGTTTGTTTTATTGCACTTTCTAAAAAAAAAAAAAACAAAAAAGATAACCGGGTTTTCACTCGAGTTTTCTCTCCTAACGGCTTTTTAACGGTTCTGACGGTTTGCTGCCGGTGACGTCACCCACTGACCGGCGGCCACGCGCAAGCCGTTAGGTTTCCTGCTGCGTCTGCAAAAAACTGAAATAATAAAGAAGAGGAGGAGGAGGAGGAGGAGGAGGAAAAAGGCTTAACCTATCTTTAAACAATCTATCCAAGATGAACAAAACCAATTTGACTTCATCACTGAAATTGAGGCGAAAGTGGGAAGTTTAAAAAGGTTGGAAAGTTCTTTGTGCAAAGCTACTATGGAAAACTGTTCACTGTGTTCATTAGAGGGATATCATTGTACTTTTGGCCCCACTATCTCATTTAATCCTCTTTAGCTTTTCACAAACTTCCTGCAATTTGAACTGTATCCTTAGTTCATAAAAATAGTTTGATGTCACAGTTGTATCTTTCTTGTATCTATCGGTACATACCAATCAATCAATCAAATTTTATCTGTATAGCACATTTCTGCAGCAAGGCATTTCAAAGTGCTTTACATAATTGAAATACAAACAGTATGTGACATTAAAATAAAAAGTATGGAAGGGAGAGATTTAAAAAGAAAAAGAAACGGTGAGAAAGAGAATTAAAAAGACATTTAAAAAATAAAGAAAAACATTAGAGATTTTTAAGAGTTTTAGTCAAAACGCTGTTTAACAAGGATTCTCAAACCCCAGATAGATCTACATGACCTACATGTTCTAATTAAATTTGAATAATTTACTATTATTCTTGTATCTATTGATACAAGAATAATAGTAAATTATTCTTATTTTATATTGGAATAATTTTAAATTACAAGCAATCAAATTTTATTTGTATAGCACATTTCAGCAGCAAGGCATTTCAAGGTGCTTCACACAATTTAAAATAAAAACAGATCGAGAGAGATTTTGAAAAGATTAAAAAAGATAAAAAGATTATTAAAAGTAAAAATAAAAACATTTAAAAGCATTGATCCACATGAGGACGAACGGACTTTTAGCAGAGCTACATCATACAAGGAATGCAAGAACATTCTCAATGATCAATGAACTTTTGATTTAAAGCATATTTAATAAGTGGAAGACATTTTAAATGTCCAAAGTAAATAAACAAAACAACAGAAGCAAAATTATGAAGTCTCTGTAAACAAATTGTCCTTCAAAAAAAAAAGAGCTAGTTTAGACCAAAGCACCAGATTAAAGACTTTTTGTCATCCAGTCTTTGGTTACAAAGACAGAGAGAAATGTTAAATTACGCAAATGGAATTTATTGAGCTTCTATTTAATGTGCGATTAATTGATTTAATGCTTATTGCAACTAGCCTGATTGTGGGTGGTGATGCTGTGGGCAGGTAAGGATCTCCAGTAGTAGTCAGTCTTGCTGTGAATCTTCAGAAACCTCTGACTGAAGGCTGCTGACCGTTTCATGACTGTCAGGCTAACAGCTCAGTGTCTGGGCAGCAGAGACGTTATTCCACAGTCACATGTCCTTAGGCTTTAGTTTAAAAAACACACCAACAAATCCACTTCTGAATGGCTCAAAACTAAAGAACAAAATACAAGTTTTTAGGAGTCAAAGTCCACATCTAAATGGGACTTAAATGGGCCAACTATTTTAAATTAAATGAAATTGAAATGTTTCAGATCACGAAGCCCAAACACTTTTTCACAGCACCGCATATAATTTCTGCTTACGTGGGTAAACAAAAACAAATGACAAATTTTTGCTGTAAACCTGAGGTCAGTATTGATACTAGAGGGCTGATCAGCGGAGCTCCTGACTGTCCAGTTGCTCAATCAGTTTGGTTCAAAGTGACCCTAGATTGTGTGCTTCTGTTTGCTGTGGCTGACATGTGACCCTCTCTGCTTCCAGGACACAGGAGTGGGTAAATCCAGCATTGTTTGCAGATTTGTTCAAGATCATTTTGATCACAACATAAGCCCCACCATAGGGTGAGTATATGAATCACATGAGGCTCTGCCAACAAGTCTGTTGGTCTTGTTTTGTGGGTTGATGCAGATTGATGCTCAAATCGAGGCTAATTCAAAAATGCTGGGGCTTCTATCAACATGCTTATTTTGTAGTTTTTAGATGCAGGCCGATATATTCTAATACTTGTATTTTTGGCTGATATCGGACCGATTTCTGATATTGATAGTGGCATGTGACAGTCCTACTGTAAGCTGAGCAGTTTTGCAGACTGACTATTTACATGTGAGGTACTTCATAAAATTAGTCCAATTCTGTGAGATTATCTGCAGGTTTTATAGTGGCTCCATGTTAACTCTCTCTATATGGGTTTGATGGAGGACATCTGGATAAGAAGAGGGACACATTATGGAAAAACTAAAAGGGTGTCTGTCATTTTATCTCATAAAATGAGATCAAATTTATCTTATTTATCTGCTATTTATTTTTTCAGTGACACTAGAAAGTATTCACTTTCTAATTGTTAATTGTTCCACATTTGTTAGGCTGCGTTCTGTATCTGATATTTTAATGACAGCCTGAACAGCTCAGGTCGGATCCCTTTCCAGTGCGACCCAGGCCACTTGGATATCCGATTCAAATGTGGCCAGGTCGCATTCATCCGAAGTGAACGTTATTGATACTTGACAAATGTCACTATTCTGATATTAGCAAGCGAGAAGAAAAACAACCATGGTGGACTATAATGAGGATTAAGTTGTTAACAACGTCTATGCTCAACTGTTAGCCTCCATGTTTGCTTCCGCTAACATTGAGCACTACTTCTTTATGGCGGTTGGCAGAACACTGAGAACACTGATGTTATTGTGACCTCTACTGCGCATGCGGGACACTTTCAGATCGTTTTCAGTTCACACTGAAGAACACATACAGGTCGCATTTATTTGGAGGTGTGAACTTCCACTCCAAAAAATCAGATTTGACAAAAAAATCTGAATTGGGTCTGAATTGCAGTATGAACATAGCCATAGATTAAAATCTTATTCTAAAACCAATCTGAGAAAATATATTCTTTAAAAGCAGACTATGTGATAATGTACATATCTGCATTAACACTGGTATTGGCCAATTTTAGTAATTTTTAAACACACTGGTTTTGGACAAGTAAAACTGGGCCGGTATATACAACCAGTGTTCATTTCCGTTTGTGTTTGGAAAGTGTTGGTCATGTGTGATTTATTTGGTCAGGTGACAGATTGTGGGGGTGTTTTATTGAAACCTGGAAGTGCTTTTTAAGTGTCGAAAGGGTAATAAACCTACTACAAAACCAAATGTAGTATGTGGTATTGGTGCATATTAAGAATTTTAACAGTATTACTATTGGAAATTGATCTTGGCACAAATTGTCATATCTAGGCATTTCTACAAAATGGCCTGTACATCACAAAGTAAGTCACATTTTTGACATTATTCACCCCCTAAGCTGAGCTTAGTGCATCAGATTTACACTTATCTCCCAGTTGACACTTGAATCAAAGCAGAAGTTTTGTTTTAATCAACGAGACCTCAAGGTTTAGATTGTGGCAGAGTATATTTGCAGGAATTATACTCTGGCACATTCAGGCAGCATTGGAGTTTCCAGAAATTTCTCCCAACAAGAGAATGACTAGATGTTCTGGAATAACCCCCACAGAGGCCTGACCTTTATCTGACTGACCTAAAATGGCTTTAGTCTGGCTGACCTACAGAGAAAAATGGTGCTAGGGTGACGAAGGCTTGTAGACATGCACTTAAGACTGGTATTAAAATGCCTGAAAACATGCTTTCACATTTTGAGTATTGAAGGCACTGTTGATTAAAAAAAAATATAAAAAGTTATAATCAAATATGTTTTTAATGCAACAAAGTGTAAAAGTTTTAAATAAGTAATGTTTTTCTTTTCTTAACTAAATTTATTTTTAGAATTACAAATAACAGAGGAATTAATTTCAGTTTGTGTTTTATTGCCTCTAAAGTCACCTGGATTCACCATCAAACCTCATTATAAATTCTTGTTGCTGATTTGAGCAGATAAGAATCACTGGAGAACCATTGTTAAGAAATTCACCTTCTTGTCCACAGGGCATCTTTCCTGACCAAGACTGTACCATGTGGGAACGAACTACATAAATTTCTGATTTGGGACACAGCTGGACAAGAACGGGTGAGCAGCTAGTCAGTAATCCTTTAAGTTTAGACTCTGGACTCCATGAATCATTTTTATAAGGTTGTTCTCCATTACATCTTTGGACCAGATAGCCAAATCGTCACATTGTGTTATTTTTAGGATGATTAATTGTGTTCAAAGGTTAGGAGACACTTGGTCTTTTTACGAAAAGTGTCTTTTCAGTTATTTTAAACTGAAAATAAAAGGGAGAGAAGAATGAACAACTCTTGTTGGCGAGTATGTAATGAAGTGGAAGCAGGATTTGTCTACTTATAAAAGTATTTTTATTAAATGTCTTGTAGTTTCAACTAAATCATGGCCAAAGAAATAATCCAAAATTGTAAACTTTCTTTGACAAATGGACAAAATAGTCTTTGTGTTTTAGTGTCTGCTGATGTTGGATGTACAGTACAAAACAGATTTCCGTAAGCATGTTGTTGTTTATGTGGAAACTTGGCAAACCTTATTTTCACCAGACTGAAAATAAGGATGGTGTTCTTTTACTTCCTGTTTCATCATAGCCAGCCATTTTTGCATCTGTTTGGTGTGGAGTTATTTAGTCAGGAGATCAGTCTTCTTATTTTTTTGGACTTATAAAAATAGAGAGCAGTCTCTACTGCATCTTTTTATTTTACTTTGACATCTGGAGGTTCTGGAGAATTACAGGCAATTTTTTATTTATTTATTTTTTATTCCGCTGATTACAATATTTCAGAAATCCTAATTTGAATTATGTCTGAATGTCTGGGCATTTGATATGGCACAGTTTTGTTTTGCACTGCGGCAAAAAATATGCATTTTTTTTTGGTGACTGACCTAAAGATGTGAAAACTTGTTCATTTATATCATTCTTGAGCCGTAGAAGTGGACCGCTGTCACAACCCAGGAGGTTCTGGGTTTTGATCCCGGACATGCCCCCAATTTCTCATGACCTGACTCATTGGCTGTGACAAAGCAACTCATTGAGATGTACATTGAGGGGCAATAATTTACAATTTATTTACCATATTTTCCGTACTATAAGGCGCACCGGATTATAAGGCGCACCTTCAATGAATGGCCTAGTTTAAAACTTTTTTCATATATAAGGCGCACCGCATTATAAGGTGCATAGAATAGATGCCACAGTTATGTTGCCACCCGTTTGGTATTGAACAGGACAGGATTTGTTCCGTTCACTACAAATATGGATGTCTAATAATAAAAATTGGTCCCTGAGTTCTATATATAGCATCTGCACTAGTCATTGTTTCACTCACGGTTTTGGTGATGCGATATTGTGCCCAACTGCTTTCTGGTTAGCACAGACCAACCGACACGCTGCCGCCGCAGCCTCTGTCTCTCTTCCACCCACGGCTTTAAATGTGTAGCTGCTGGTCCCTTGGTAACTCTAGCCGAAGCTCCCGGATAAATGTCTAAAGCCACTTTGTTGGCATAAAGAATGTCAACAAAACAGTCCGATTCCGGTCGCCAGGAGAACCTGGAGAGCGACTGGAATGGGGCGTCTGGACGATGGTCACCCGTCTCCGTTCGCGCACAGCATGTTGGTGGAGAACGTGATGCTAGATGACCTGCAGACGACCTGATTATTAGGTGGGTAGGTAGATATATAAACATCGTCTACGGGTAGATCGGTCAGTCAAACTTTATTAACAAACCAGTTTTTTGACAACTTTTTTGACAACATCCCAGCATGCACTGTGCGCTTCTTCTATGGGGAAAATGAAGTCGGCAGCTGCTTACCGTAGACGCTATAACTGTTGTGGCTCAATATTGGTCCATATATTAGGCGCACCGGGTTATAAGGCGCACTGTCGGCTTTTGAGGAAATTTAAGGTTTTTAGGTGAGCCTTATAGTGCGGAAAATACGGTACTAAAATAAATAAATTGCATCAATGTCATTACATGTGTGTTTAGTGTTCTCAGAATCCCAGCTGGAACTTGTTCCAGTTTATTGCAAACTTCAGTCAGCTTTTAAGATCCTGGGATTACTGGCCAGGTGCTGCCAGTCGGACTGACTGTCCCAGCTGGTCAGAACCTACAATGATGAACAGTAACCACAAACCAATCCACACTTATGTTTTTATATCTGCCATATTCATGGTTTTATGCTACGTAATAAAGCCAACTGAGAGAATGCGAGTGACTGAGTGACATCGCTGTGATTTATTTGATTGAAGGGGGGTGGCAGTGCATGAGTGGCCGGGTGTGAGTGGGTGGAGTTTCCTAGGACTTGCCAAACTTGCTTACTGCATGGAAAAACTAGTTCATATACACAGTCCAGTCACATTAATGTGACCATCTGTCAAAAGCCAGAATAACCACCTTTCGCAGAGCGAACTGCTACGAGACGTGCAGGAAGAGAGTCACTTAGGTCCCTGAAGGTCTTCTCTGGGATGTTGAGCCATGCCGACTCTAATGCCGTGGCCAGCTGCGCTAGATTACGCGGTTGAGGATCCATGGCGCGAACAACTCGATCGAGATGGTCCCACAGATGCTCGATTGGGTTTAAGTCAGGTGAGTTTGCTGGCCAGGGGAGGACGGTAAACTCATCCTGGTGCTCTTCGAACCACGCACGTACACTGGCAGCTGTATGGCACCTCGCATTGTCCTGCTGGAAGATGCCATCATCCTGAGGAAAAACAATGCGCATGTAGGGGTGGACATGGTCCGCAAGGACAGATGCGTACTTGTATTGATCCATCGTGCCTTCCACAATAATCAGTGAACCCAGAGAATGCCAGGAAAACATTCCCCAGACCATAATGCTCCCGCCTCCAGCTTGGACCGTTCCTGCAATGGTTGCAGGGTGGTTCCTTTCAGAGGTTTCACGCCTTATACGCCAACGTCCATCTGTCCGATGGAGCATAAAACGCGATTCATCTGAAAACGCTACCTGTCGCCACTCAGTGGACGTCCAGCTGCTGTACTGGCGTGCAAATTCTAGCCTTCGTCGTCGATGAACACCAGTCAGCATAGGTGCACAAACCAGGCGTCTGCTTCGGAGGCCCAGACGCAGCAATGTTCGCTGAATAGTGGTTTGGGAGACACTTGTGGTAGCCCCTTGGTTCATTTTAGTGGTCAGTTGCTCAACGGTAGCCCGTCTATCTGCCCGAACGCATCTCCGCAACCGTCGTTCGCCTCTGTCATCTATGGCCCGTGGTGCACCACATTTGCCACGTCGTTGATTTTGGACAGTCCCATTTTGCCATGCACGGTACACTTTTACCACGGCGGCACGCGAACAGTTCACAAACTCAGCCGTTTCAGAAATGCTTCCACCCTTGGCCCGAAAGCCAATGATCATGCCCTTTTGGACGTCGGATAAATCGCTTCGTTTCTGCATTACGCCAACGATTGAAATGTTTTCCGAAGCCCACACACACCCTTTATATACGCTCAACTGCACTGTGCTGCCACCTGCCTTCTGTGATTGGTTATTTAACTCTGAAGTGGAAAGTACGTGGTGGTCACATTAATGTGACTGGACTGTGTAGTTCCTGGATGTGTGTAAACACAATATCTGGAGACGTCATGTCACACACAGGACTGTCTGTGATCTAAAACGGAACAAGAGACTATTAAAGTCTTTTGTTTTGTATAATTGTCAGCAGATATGTTGCTGAATAAAAGGAACATAACAAAGACAAATTGTTGAATAGTTTTGGGTTTTTTTTAGCTGTAGAGAATGAGACTGAGGAGATCCCTTTTTGTCACGCTTTTTTTTACCAAACGGAAAGTATGATGCAACTTTATGCTGACGACAGTGAGGCAGTTTTACTGATGTTGCACATTTTATTACATGTAAACAAAACATTAAACACTCATTTATATTCACACAATCTCCAAACATAATGCCCACCACCTCTATCTGCACCTCAAAATCACCTTTTTCAAAAAGCAAAACATCCACCACACTGTGCACATGCGTTAGATTTAAAGCTTCACTCATCAGTAATCCTACTGGAGGTTCTCCGGGCCTGGAGCAGACCCAGAGGTCAGTGACGGGGCGGCTCATCCCTCCAGGCCTGGAAACGCCTTCATGATCCCCAAGGAGGAGCTGGGGAGTGTCACTCTGAAGAGGAATGTTTTATGTTGCCATTTAGATTTTAAACTGGTTTCCTTTTCTCTAAAATGTGCCTAATTTTTAGTTAATTTTAAATGTGGAAGATCAGTATTTGTTTGCTGATTCTAACTACTAAAACCTTGTTCTTTTCCAGTTCCATTCATTAGCTCCTATGTACTACAGGGGATCAGCTGCTGCTGTCATTGTTTACGACATAACTAAACTGGTGAGTGCAACAAACTGATCTCCAACCATGAATGTATAACAACAAAAAGCCAATATCTGTTGTTATGAATGGATGTAAATGGAAAAAAACTGGTTCCGACAATAAGATCCGCTTATAAAACTGTATTACTTTTCCATCGCTCTGGGATGCTGTGCCTCCATCACCTACAAATGTCATACTTTCCTCGTCGGCCCTTGGAAACTTGTGTGAAAACAGCAAACCTCTGAGTGTGTGACACAAGGTATTAAACGCTGGGCGTGTTCCAGAGCTGACCACAGCGCGTTCCTGCTTTCCAGGACTCTTTCCAGACACTGAAGAAGTGGGTGAAGGAGCTGAAGGAGCACGGCCCGGAGGACATCGTTGTAGCCATAGCAGGAAACAAGAATGATTTAGGAGACATCAGGTGAGGTTATTTCTTCTCTCGTGCCATGAAATAGGATAGGAAATAGGTTTTTAGTTTTCTTTTGGATCAACACCAGAATTTCAGCATCTAAGAAAACCTGAGGACAAAGTACAATAAACTGTTTTTATTTATTAAAGGAGAAAAAATGCCAACCTGGCCTTGTGTGGAAAAGTGATTGCTCCCTAAACTTAATAGCTGGCTGAGCCTTTTTTAGTGGCAACAGCTGAGTGTTTTACTTTGCCGTTGAGGAATTCGTTCCCCTGTTATTCAGACACATTGAGGTTTTTTAAACGTGAATGGCCTGTTTAATGTGTCTCAGTTAGGTTTATATCCAGACTTTGTCTAGGAGACTGCAAATCTTCAGTTTGTGTGTTTTAGTTTTTTATCCATAAGGTGTGGACTTGCTTGGTTTTATAATCCAAATTAACTCAAGGTTAATGCCCCAATATTCTCCATTTTGGTTTTATTAGAGGAGGATTTGTGGTTCAATCGATGTAATAATCAGATGTACGAGGACACACTCGATCCGGAATGGTCCTTTTTTTGTCTCATCAGTCCTTAAAATACTTTACCACGGCTCCTGAGGATCACCAATATATTGTTTGTGTTATTTATTGATCTTGAAACATAAACACTGACCTGAGGCCTACAGATGCTGTTCTGGATCATTTAGTGACTTCCTGGATGAGTTGACAATGACTCAGAGTAACTATGGTAGACCAAGGTTCACCACTGTGAAGTGTTTCTCCATGACTCTTATCTTGTCTTATCTGTTTTTGGATGTCTTTATCTTGGATGTGTTGCTTTATGAGATCTTTCAGTCTACTTCCTGTTGTTCGTTTGGATTGCTAAATGAAATCATTGTTGGAAAACTGGGTGTTTATTCAGTCTACCTCTGTCTGCTCTGAAAATACGTTTGCTAATGTAAAACATTAAGTGCTACTAAATGGTAAAAGCAGAAGAAATCTTAAAGGGACAATATAGTTTTTCGCAGCACTGCATGTTATCTGTGGCTGTATTTTAACAATAATGAAACTCTTTCTATGAAGCAAAAGTAATAAACCCAAGAACACAGACATTAGAGTCTTCAAGGTTTGGGAGATTAACTTTTCATTTCACACATTTTTACCACTGGAAAAAGAAACAAGCGTCCTAACTGCTGTAATTTTTCTTACTCCATGCAGTTTTTTCAGCATTTGTCCCAATATTCTCCAGTTACAAATACAAGAAAGGAGAATTGATGGCAACAACTGTACTGTTTTTCATCTTTTTCCACTTTCTCGCTGTTCTTCTGTTTCACAGGGAAGTTCCTATGAAGGAAGCAAAGGAGTTTGCTGACTCAATTGCAGCTATTTTTATTGAGACCAGCGCCAGAAATGCGGTGAACATCGAGGAGCTCTTTCAGAAAATCAGTAGGTTTTCAGTTGATTCTGTCTGTAGCTCCTTTACTTTTACGTTTTTTCCAAGCAACATTTCATGAGATTTATTGACAAAGTTATAATGAAATATGTTTCTTCTGATGGAATCATAGGGAAATGAAATGTATTTCTCAAAAAGAAAATGTATTGATGAAACCAGTGCCTGGAGACAATCCCCATTTACATTCCACATCCACATCCCAGTTTATTCATAGTTTTCTGGCCTCGCCCACATAATCTGCAGCTTGAATGAATAAAAGACAGATTTATCTCAGACTAAAGTAAAGAAAACACATTTTTACAAAACCTGAAATAGTTCCTCACCAAATGTTGTCATTTTGTGGCTATATTTGCCAAATTATAATGTGAATGTGGCTCTAGTGTAAAGCGCTTTGAGCTGTCAGAAATGATTGGATAAAGCGCTACATAAGTTCAGTCTATTTACCAGTTAATAATACAGTTTCTTAGGTTCTGAGTGGGATATCAAACCAAGGCATGTACTGATGTGAAAATCATGAATGTTGTGGGCGTAAAAATATGATTATCAATATTATTACTTTTTTATTCATTTGCTGAAAATGAGCTAAAAGTTTGATGACAGGCTTAAAGTAACTCGTTAAGACTGAAGAAAACTGCAGAAATACGTTTATCAACATCAATATTATTTGTCTGTTATCACTATTATTATTAGTAGTATTTTTTGTAGATGTAGTGTATTATTTATGTATTAGCAACTCTCCATTATTAAATGGAGGTCAGCAGAGCATAAGCAGACTTTTGGTTACCATCCTGGCATTTCTAGTAACCTAAAGACTTAGAAATAGGAAAAAAAAAGAAAACAGACAAGAATCTAGTTAAGTTACTTATTTCTTACTATTGCTAGTAATAGTTATGATAAATGAAGGTGTTTGGTGTTAACTGTAATTATTTGTATAATATTCATCATGCATGGTGCCAGTTTGTTCATATATTGATTTTTTTTTGTGCAAATCCTGTGCACTTTCAGCTGCTTCTGAAAGTATTCCCACACTTAAACAATTCTCATCAATGATTGTACAATTATTTACAAATTATTAATAACAATAGCATTTTTGGCCTTTGAGACACCCACACTATGCAACATGTTTTCCAATCACCTAATTGATATTTGCACTGTTTGAGTTTATCATTTAATCTATTCCATAGATCTATCCCTGATACACTGATATTAAAAAAATCCTCCGTCTCTCCAATTACAACCCAGAATGTCACTAAAAATTTTTTTTTCTTTAATATTGCGTGGAAGTTGCCGTTTTCTTACTTTTTATGTCCGACCTCCAGCAGTTAAATGTTTAGTCTGTTGATAAAGTTGGTTCCTCAGTAATTCAAGTGCTGCTGGAGTCTTCCCATCGCCAGATCTCCATCCCTCTCTAGGCACCGGGGAAGGAGCTGAAGTTGTGCCAGAAACCTTTGGCTCTGCAGTGAAAGCGTCTTGATGAAGCCCCCTTCATGTGTCAGTAACTGCTGTTTGTGCCTCGTTAGGTAAACAGATCCCACCCCTGCAAAACGCTGAAGTGGAGAGCAACGATTCCTTTAAACTCACCCGGCCGCCCAATCCTGCCACTAGGAGGTGCTGCTAGTCAGAGGAGATCATTTGGCAGCCAAACACGATGGGGCCCTAAACAAAATCCAAACGCACATGACGTCCTGCCTGCTGGGGGACGATGCAGAAGGTAAACCAAGGTCTCCAAAAAAATTAAAAACAGCGTTATTTAGGTCAAAACACCAATTTATTTAACTGAATTTGATTTCCTCTGATCACCAGAAGTCTTTTAGTTTGTCTCCCTCTAGTGGTGGTTTGACAAAATTAAACCTCATGTTATAATCCCAGATTATCCAGACTCATTTGCTGTTTACATGCTGGATTTTGTTGTTCATGCATTTTACTGTGGCTCTTAGACCAGCTGTATTCATCTTCATGTATTCATAGATGTTTGTTTTGTTTTTTTTTGTACAAACTTCAGCTGAGCATTTGTTTGAGGCGCTCGCAGACCTTTACATTCCTCTATAAAGGTTTTACTATGATTCTGCAGAATGAACTTCATCATGAGTTTGGAGAATATGTTTGGTACATGTTGAAACATTTAAGTGTTCACTACAGAGAATGACTGTAAATAAATGACAGCTTTGTTTTTACCATTTGTGTTAATTATACTTAAAAAAATCTGCAGGTCATTTACTAGAAAACATTAGTTGTTGTTTAAATGATATTTTGAACGAGATTTTTTTGAATTGCAGGAAAACACAATGTTTATTTGGGGGTGAGAAGGGGGTTGGCATTACTGTTTTTGGTTTTCACCACTTTTTAAAAATCACAGCATTTGATAAAACACCTAAAAATTTCACTTTTACTGTTCACTACAGTGTCATTGAATGAACTGGATTATTTTTATTTGATGTAATATTAGTATCTT
The DNA here is from genome assembly GCA_033032245.1 of Poecilia picta. NCBI lineage: Eukaryota > Metazoa > Chordata > Actinopteri > Cyprinodontiformes > Poeciliidae > Poecilia > Poecilia picta. The sequence continues at coordinate 9,539,094 of CM065369.1, forward strand.
TTTTGTATATTGGATTCAGATCAACACTCATGGATTCCTACGTGTGTTTATCTGAATGTTGAACCTAAAAACAGTTATGCAGTGAATATCATTTACAGTAAAACATCATAGTTGTGACTACATCCTTTCCCTGCACTGCAAGTTGTGATTTTAAAATGAAAGATTGAGATTTGAATGTTAAAACATTTTTTTCAATGTTTAGTTTGATTACAACGTTCAGTATTAGATGAAATGTCACAAAAGTGCCTTTGTTTGTTTGTTTTATCTAGATCAGTGACTACCACTACGACAATGATTGTTGGTACAGTCTAACTGCACTTTGAAAGTGCCCACTCTTTATAGTTAATCTCATCCAGTATGTATAAGTCATGCATCCCTGTTTTCCAGTACAACAGGTCTAATTTTGTGTATTAAAACATTGCAATAAAGTATTATTCATACACTTTCTTTGTTTTGTTTTCAAAGTGTTAAGAATTTAGTTAAGAGTCGAACCTTCAAATCTTAAGGAGGTAATTTGGACGTCTATCCCCTGACATTTGTTTAGGATCGTGCATTGGTAAAGTAAATTATGTGGCAATTACGTAACAAATTGCTGCTGTGGTGTTGGACAAAATTGACTGAGCTGGACGGCCTGTACTTAGACAATTAAATGTTCTACTGTTTTTCCATTCTCTACAACTTCACCAAGCGTACCTGTGTTGTTAAATACCTTGATCACAATCCGATTTCTCCCCACTGGACTGCGGATAGAATTTGTACAAACTGTTCACATGAACCTGCAAGTAAATGAAAATGTTGCCTACTTAGATTTATTTTGCTTTTTCTGTGTTGCATCTAAATGTTTTGAGCCTGAGAACAACCAGTGCCTTGTTCTATGCTTTGCTTCGTACAGAAGGTCTGGATGAGAAACGATTGCTTGCTGGAGGTGTGGAATACGCCGTCGTACGTTAGCGACGGCGTATTAGGACCATAGTAGATAGAAAAAAAGAGGAGTACATTTCTTCTAAGAAAACTGAAAGTTTCCAGAAAAAAAACTAGGAAACTTCTGAGTTTGACGTTGAAAGTTTGCTATTAAAAACTCAGAAATTTGGAGATTAGTCTCAGAAATATAGAAAAAATATCATTTGCTGGAAAAAATTTTTTTTTAGATTGATCTCAGACATTTTCAAGGGGAAAAAACATGAACATTTTAGAATTTGAAATTTAATTTCTTTTAACTTTTTTTAAATTTTCTGAGTTTCCAAAGTCAAACGTTTTTGACTTTGGAAACTGAGATTGTTCTCAAAATGTGACATTTTCCTTGCATATTTTCAGCTTTTTATACTCAGAAGTTTTCTTTGGTATGAACTTTTTTCAGAGAAAACTTCAGAGACTTTTTTTGGTGTAAATTTAAAGCTTTTTTTCCCCCCATCTTTTCTTTCCTAATATAGCGTCATGCTAGCATTTCCCAGTGACATATGTAACACGGCAATTCAACTCAATGTAGCTTACTCCAAATTGCCTGCTCTGTAAATTACCATCTTCCACTGCAAAGTCAGAAATGTCAACCTGAACAAAATGGCTGTTGAGAATAAGGGTTCGGTGAATGCGCATAATGAAACTGGGGGGTGCGGTACCTCAAAAAAGGTTAAGAATCACTGGTTTAGTCAATATTTAACCAACACAGATTATGACTTTGTTCAAGTCTTCTGCTGCTATTACTAAAACTGCAGATGGACTGTGATTCTAAATCTACATCATCGTTCACAACTTATTCTGTTCACTGATTAGCCTGTTTGAAATTCTGCTGGAGAAATCCAAGTCAATGGGAGAAAGCCCAAACAGGAGTGTAGAGAGATTAGAATCGAGCGGAATTACGGACTAAAATGTTTCAAATCTTAACAAATTTTAACCTTAGATATAAATCCATCTTCCGATCTAGTCAAAAACAAGCCGGTTTTGCTTGAAAATTATCACTTGTGATTGAATTAAGATGGGTATGGAGAGAGGAATGGGCCAAAATGCCTTTTGGGGAGGAATTACTTTTCAGAAAATTATTTGAAACAGACATTTTTTTTTGTGTAGCTTATTCGCCTGAGATGAGTTTGAATTTTGATAGAAGAAAGCTGCATCACCAACTAAAGGCTTTTATAACGGTGCACACTACCTTAAGTGCCAGTTTAAATAAAACAAGGTTGTCTTATAAATTAAATCCTAAATGACTGATAAATGTATATGAATCTGATTCTTTTAAATGTGATAGAGATCTGTCAGGATAGACTGAGACTGATTGGTTCATGAATCTTTATTTAATGTATAGCTTCATCCCACTGCAGCTCATTAGACACATTTATCAGCATTTAGTTGAGTTTGATAGGGACTATATTGGATATATTGTGTATTGGCAGAAGTCCCATTTCCCTAATGTCAGGATGATGGGGACACCTGGACATGGTATGTGATCCTGTCCCATTTTCTATTCATGATGCACCACAGTAGGGAAAATTAGACCATCACCATACATGTTGATAATAATGTTCACTTTGTCTTCACTTATAAATTGCATGTAGGCAGACACTTGGAAAATTTGACCTCAATCATGCGTTGAATATGCATCAACAAGCCAGTTCAAAACTCAGAATTACTCAAAAAATTGAATTTTAAAAACCTGAAATTGCCAAAAATGTGACTTTTTTTTACCTTGCCAAAATAAACTAAGCATGAATTATTTTAGCTAAACAAATTCTTTTGTATGAATGCTTTCTGCATATTTTTTTGAATGAAAGGCAGACATTTTGCTTATTAATACAGGATTGATTGAAAAGCTAAACTAAAAATATGTTCATCTTTTCTCAAATAAAAACAGGATGTAGGTCAGACTTCGTTTGAAAACATTTGCTGTGTTTAGCCAAGTTTTAATGCAGAGATTAAAAGCAGATTTTGGTACAACAAAAATATTAAAGTACTACCATGACAACAGAGAAACCAGACCAACTGGGAAAGAAAGTTACTTTTTCTAAGTAGATTTTAATTTAAAAGTCATAATTTTATTCATTTTTTTATTTAATGAATCAAAAATTTGACTGATTAAATCAAATTTAATGTCATGTCATTATTAGCTGTAATTAGAAATAGTTAATAGAAATAGTCTTTGTGTATGTCATCTATGTAATTTGATTTGTGGAATTGAGTTACAAAAACTAAATTATTTTTCATAATTTTATTTACTTAATATCACTTTTTACTTGTAAAATAGTCTCATGAAGAGGATAGTCAGGCTTTTCCATAATATTCTTGATTTGCTAGTTCAAGAAAATTGGTTAAATCAATTTAATTTCATGTTTTTATTAGCTGTAATTAGAAAATCAATATAGTTAATAGACATAAATGCTAAAAAACAAAGCCTGTGTGTAATCTATATGTGTTTTGTGTACTTGAGTTACTGAAATAAATTAAGTTTTCATATTTTTAATTATTCAATATGACTGTTTACTTGTAAAGTACTGTAATTTAATATATTTCAAGCATTTATTAAATGATACGAGAATGAGATGCAATGGTAAGATGTTCCAATAAAATCTGATTTTGTTGTCAGAGGTCATGACTTGAAACAAAATTGAAAATAAAAAAAAAATAACCAATAGATACTAATTACTACGGAAGAGGATTAGGACCACCAAAAAAAAGAAAAAGACTTCTGGCTTTAATCTCAGAATTCTGACTTTAAAGTGAGAATTCTCACTTTAAAGTCATTAGAATTTTTTTTAAATTCAATTAAAGTTAATTCAATTCAATTCTGACTTTAATTTAACAATTCTGACGTTGATCTCAGGATTCTGAGATTAAAGTCAGAATTCTGAGATTTAAAGTCAGAATTCTGACTTTAAATCTCAGTCAGAATTAAAATCAGAATTCTGAGATTTAAAATCAGAATTCTGAGATTTAAAGTCAGAATTCTGAGATTTAAAGTCAGAATTCTGACTTTAATCTCAGAATTCTGACTTTCTGACTTTAAAGTCAGAATCTCAAAATTCTGACTTTAATCTCTGACTAGAAATTTGTGGAATTTAAAGTCAGAATTCTGAGATTTAAAGTCAGAATTCTGACTTTAAATCTCAGAATTCTGACTTTAATCTCAGAATTCTGACTTTAATCTCTGACTAGAAATTTGTGGAATTTAAAGTCAGAATTCTGAGATTCTGACTTTAGAAATATGTGGAATTTAAAGTCAGAAACTCAGAATTCTGACTTTAAAGTCGACATTTTTTTTCCGATAACCCTAATCTGCTTCCGTAAATTACTATTCCATGCTTTGCAACTTTTTTTCTCCCCCCCCAAATCGATGCAACGTAAACCACAAACAGGCCAAGTAAGGCGCATTTAATCTTATGAGAGTCACATCGGGATATTTGAGCAGTTTTTATCAGATGTCCTAAGTATTTCAGTGCATAACGAGTTTAATGTAGCGTAATCTCATCAGCTCCCGAGCCACGAGGTCGCCGCGCAGGGCTGAGCTTCTCCCTCCAGCGCCGTCCAGTATTTCTAGCCACATGCTGCTCCGCTCCGCCGCTAAACCTCCGCCAGCGCTTGACTCGCTCCGTGGCAGAGCATCCAGGATTTCCACTTGTCACTCCACCATACCGACAACTAAGTGCGTCCCCCCCTCAGCTAAAATGTCCAAGTTGGACCAGGTCCTAATCCTCGACCCTCCCTCCGACCTCAGATTTAAAGGTAGGATATTCAGTATGTCTTGACACGGAGAGTGTCGTGTGCGCGCGTTGTTGTTGTTTGTTTTTTTTGTATTACACCCTGGAATGGTTTGCTTTACGCTGCCTAGTAGGCTAGCAAGCGTTCACCGCCATTTTAAGTTAGCTAAGGAAAAAAACGACGGGCCTCCACAGCCTCGGACTCTAGTGACGTGGCTATCCGGCGCAGCGTGCACTTAAACGGGCCTCCACCCGTCACCACGTCGCTGGAAATAAACCACCAACAAACTAGCAACGCTTTGAAGGAACTATTATGTATCGGATGTTAGAGTTAAAAAAAAAACGGAGTTAAAATGAAGACACTGCGTTGTACGTTTGCTGGTGTACATTCAGTTTCTGTTACTATGCAGGTATCACCCAATGTTGGCATTAAAATGATCCAACAGGAGGTGACGGGGATCAACATAAACTTTATCAGCAACACATGGCATTTAGACTAAGACAATAAACGGAGAAATATCCCCCTGTTCAGCTGATAAAGAGGCTGGCAGTTGAATGACAAACTCTGCTGACTGCAACATTATACCGTTTTAGTGGCGCTGGGCTAATATTAGCCCGTTTCTCCTAAACCTTTGGGAGCTTATAACAGCTCATTGTAAACAAATAAAACAAAACAAAGGAGCTTATAACAGCTCATTGTAAATGTGTTCAACGGAGATGTTGTTGCCACTCAGTGGGCTCTAAAACCATCCACCAGTTGGGTTGCCAGTGTTTGCTTTCCTGACTGTGAAAAGGTTCAGTGATGTGTCAGCTAGCCGTAGTTAGCTTAGCCTGCTAGCATTACTATACGCTTAAGTTGGCGCTAGAGTAAAGGGCTGTTTCACTGTTTTAGGGACATATTTTAAGAGATTTCATCTCACGATGTAAAATGTCTACGCTGATCGATCCTTAGCTGGGTCATTTTAGTCTGAACAAGTATTCATAAAAATATTTTTGGGGGATTTGTGAAACTCATATTTTGTTTTTTTACGTTATGTGGCTTATTGAATCAGCTACTGCTTAAAATTCAAATAAACTTCCGTTTATTAAATCCCTTAGGGAAATTAAATATTGTTATAAATCATGTTAGTCAATGTTCTTCAAAGAGTTGTTGTTGGCAGGAAGGAATTCCTATAGCAGTCTGTATTACAGCAAGTCTGAAGAAGCCTCTGACTGAAGAGACATTGTTGTAAAGCAGGTTCAGTTGTCTGTAATTTTCATGATTATTCTTTTGAAGAATCCGTCTTTGGTTTCAGAGCCAACTTTTTTTATCAGATTGGTTAGCTTATTTAAGTTTTGGTTTGGCAGAAGAGATTACGTACTGCACAACAAATTTATAGAAGAAAAGCACCATCTTGTTAGAAAAACTTTAGGATCTTAGCTTCGTCAAGAAGTACAGGTGTCTAAAAGTCATTTTGGGATAAGTGAAGCCTTTTATTTTATTTTTAAATAAACTAAAGTATACTATGTCTCACGCTCCCCACTGGGTTTTATGGGGTCTTTTCAAAAAAAGTTGCAAGAGAGATCTGTTTGACTTTTGAAGCTTTGTAACACCCCAAACTTATTTGTACGAGTTTATTTTAATGACTTCAATCCAGTTTTCCGATCAATAATTAATGTCTTGTTTTCATCACTGGTCGATTGATTTGCAATTTATTATGGGAAAAAACTAAAAGGCAGACATATTGTGGCATTTAGACCAAATTAGATCAGACTGTTTTAAAAAACCATTATTGTTGGGCTAGTTGTACCTGGAATTGTTTTTTTTTTTACAAAGGAAAATTCTTCAAAAAAGGATAATTTTTGTTTTATGTATTGTCACCAGTGATGTCTTTTAATGCAGTCTAAAAATAAATATTTGCCAAACTGAGGAGATGTTATGTAAAACACAGTTGATACTGTTACCCCAGTTGTGAAAATATTTGTCCAGTACCAAGTTGTTGCTTTTTTGACCTTCCAACAACTCATAATTGGGTTTAGCTTTAAACCTAATATAGTCAAACACTCTTAAGTTTGACTGAAAAACTCAATTGACAAAATATTCAGTAAAGGCATGGCTTGTGCTTCATATAAGTTAGACTTTGTTTTATTTTTGACAGACAATATGCTTACAGAAGTGGATGGATGGTTGCTGCTGTTTTTTTGCATCTTTTCCTGCCAAACGTTTTCCTTCCACTCAATGTTTTCTCCTGGAGGTTTGTCCAGTCAGCCGTCTTTCCCATGAATGTTCATGAGGCTCAGGGAACATTCGCTTTGGAGTTATTGGCTAATTGGGACATGTCACACTGAGTTTCCAGTCTTCAAAGTATTCACTTTTTTATGAACTTGGTTATTTTTACACTTTGAACTGCCGTGTTGCTGAAATGTGCCATACAAATGAGATTTGATTGATTGAATAAGCAATTAATCAGTTAATCAGATGACAAATCAAAATGAAGGTGATTTCAATTATTTTTTGAAGGGTAATTTGGTTTAGAGACTCCATAATTTATTTCATGTACATTTTGGGTTGTGTGTGGTTTTAATTTTAAGTTTTGTTTTTGCTTTTATTGTGGATATTTAACATTTCATTATTTACACAATTACAGTTTATTGGTCTTGAAGAGAGGAAACTTGCTTTACTATGCTATAGTGAATATTTTACTTAAACTGTTTGGAAACAACAATATAGCAGTCACAATAATTACTGGGACAATATCACACCTTATGACAGGCCTACTTGAAATCATGATTGTTTTAATCTTTTGTTTACAAATAAAACACTTTTTAAATCTTGCATGCAAAATATACAGTTTTGGCTTAATTACGGCTCTAAATATGTTGTTGTTTAATCAAATAGGCTCTTTTATACTTCTGTTAATGATGAATTTATTTCTAAATTAATTGAAAATTATTTCAATAATCAATTCATCACGCTTAATCATTTCAGCCCTAACTGTAAAACATCTTGTTTTGTCTGTTGCAGTTTGATTATCTGGTTACCCAAAATGTTACTAAATAAAAAATTTAAAAGAGATGAAAGTTTTTCCAGTGCTAATTTAGTCACACTGGTTCCAACTGGAAAGCAACTAGACTTCCTTGTTAATCTAAATAATTTATTACTTTCTGTGGGTTTTTCATGACTAATGTTGAAAAAGTGTTTTGGTTTTTTTAATATTTTGTTGTCTGATAACTGAATTTAGCTTCTCCTCTTGAAGCTATGAAGCTTTCCTTCTCCCAAACCTTTAAAAATCATAAGTGTTTGTGTGGCTTTGGGTTTTAAACGCCATCAGTCTGGGTCTGTTTGGCTTTCAGAAAGCATCAAAGAGTTAAATCCTAATGCCATAAACGAAGGTTTGTGCCTCAGCTGAACCTTATATTGAGAATTATCCAGCTGACAGAGATATAGAGGATAATCTCATAAAGGACTGCCATATTTCACCCGGTTTAAAAAATGCTCCCTTTAATTCAACTTATTTTGATAACTGACCGGTCACAGGGTTTTATTTTCCTCATCAGATCTTTCTTTCACTGTAAATTTAAATGAATAAAGGCCTAAATTGCATTTGTATGACATAGAATTTATTATTTTTAAAGACCATTTTGCCCCACTATCTTGCATGTAAGGAAGTAGAGCTTAAAAGCAGAAGTTTGGGTCTTTAAAGTTGCTCTTAATGGATTAATGAGTGGGAGAAATGTAATCTGCATGTTCTTCCAGAGAAGAAGTAATAATAATCTTCTTCTATGGTGCATTGGCGCATCCGCACTGTGCGAGTCAAATGTTGTGGAGGATTTAGTGGATCTTTGCAAATAAATGTCCCTTCTGGCATTGTATAACCCGACTATGAACCAACTCTAATTAAATTATTTAGCTGCCGTAATCTAATTCAAACAGTAAATTGAAAACTAAACAATTACATCATTTAGAGTTCCTTTTCTTTTTTTTTTCTTTTTTTTTGGGTATCACGGATGAAAATGAAATGATTCCTGTCGGACGTTGAGGACCAGCGTTATAAACTATCCATGTCGTCTTCTTCTGCTGTTGCAGAGGCCGAGCTAAATTGGTCTGTGTGTATGTGAGACCTGGACTGTTTTTGGAGGCTCTCTTGGGATTCCTCCAGCAAAGCAACCAGGGCAGCCCTCCTCTCCTTGGCTGGTATTTTTAGAGTAGGACGGGCCTGGGGGACCCTAAGCCCAGCAAACCTGCAGAGAGATGGGAAAAGATGGAGCTGGCAGTGGTTTGAGGAAGAGGTGCCATCTTTCTGAGCTGGTTTATTTTATGCTTACAGTGTATAAAATGCAGTGACTGTTCTTTTAGTCTTAATTCTACTTGGTGGATCTTTGTACAAACTTGCATCCAGTGGTTTAGTGACTGATTTTAAAGAGGAATGTATTATTCAAAATTAACTTTTTTTTGCACGTTTTTGTACTTCTGTTTGGGTTGTATATTTCTTCTAAAAACACCCCGAGGGCCTAAGAACAAAAAAAAAACAAAGCATCCAACCGTCTTCTGGCAATAAGCTAGTGTTTTTTTGGTGTCTGGAAAGTGAGCCGTTTCAAAAACCTCCTAAGTTAGAATCAACAGGCTATGTGGCGTTACCTAGCAACCCCAGCTGAGTTCCGCCCGTCACCTAGCAACCCACGCCTAGCGGCAGCACGTTTGGTCAGCTGGTTTTACCATAAACGCTGTTGGAAAGGAAAAGTGTTTAGTTGATGACTTAACCTCTAGACATACAGACACCTGTTCAGGAAAGCCGTTACCAGGGAAACAGATTTAAATCCTATACGATTCAGCTCCCATCTGTCACCTAAGGTCTCTACTTCCGCACATATGACTAGTTCAGGCTTGTAGCGCTAGCTTAGCAGAATTTCAGAACCGGCCTGCACATGGACATCGCGCTGCTTTCAGAGTGTGGGAAATTTAAATATTGTCATAGAATTAAAAATTTAAACAAAAATTATAGAGGTGCAAACAATCAGATTTTTAATTGAACGATTATTTGACACATTTACAATTGAGAAAAATAGTAAAAGTAATCCTAACAATATGACAGTTTAATATACATAATACCTCCCTTTTCTGCCGAAGAGATGGACGACTTCATCTGTGGCAGAGGGACCGTAGATAAGTGTGCTGTATATTTCTTCTAAAAACACCCCAAGTGCCTAAGAACAAAAAACAAAACATCCAACCGTTTTCTGGCAGTAAGCTAGTGTTTTTCTGGTGTTTGGAAAGTGAGCCGTTTCAAAAACCTCCTGATACGTTGGAATCAACAGACTATGTAGCGTTACCTAGCAACCCAGGCTGAGTTCCGCCCGTCACCTAGCAACCCAAGCCTAGTTGTATTGTTAGCATATTTTATTATATTTCTAATGTATATAAAGGCTTGAGAAAATGAATGAAAAATCAGTAGAAGGTGCCAATTAATTGTCAGAATAATCCATTACAAAGTTCCCAGTAACTTTTTCACCTGGTTAATTTGTTTTCACCTGGATAATCCGGTTTTACACTGGCAAACGCAGTGGAAACGAGGTTTTAAAAGATATGCGGAAAACCCATCCTGGTTCCTGGAAAAGTTTCCTGGAGTGGGAAACGCTCTTCAAGAGGGGATTTTTTTTTTTTTGTCTTCCTTTAAGATGATTATCTCTGTCGTTCTTCGGTCATGAAACACGTTCTTTGTTTTTGTTTGTTTTTCTTAATTTGGACCAATATCTTGCCCTTTCCCATATAATTGTAATAAAATTAACGACTCCTCGTTCCAAAAGTTAAAGTTCAGTTACTCGTCAGCTGAAAGCGATTAATGATATCGGTAGTTTTCCATTGAACTGTTGAAACAATAAGGGTTCACCAGCAATCACTGAGGCTGAATTTATGACTTCACTACAACAAGATGAGATAGGTTGACTTTAAGGAAGTTACTCTTATTTATTAAGACTTCCTTCACTGCAGCTGCACATAATAAAGCTCTAGAAGGACGAACTGAACAACCCGTCTGTGTTGAGGTTTTTCAAGTTTAAAGGAATGTTTTTTATGCCTCACCTGTGTTTGAAACAATTCCCAGTCATGAGTGTAACTGCATTTAGCTAGGTGGAGTCATGCAGTGCTGCTTATCTCTCTTGGCTTCATTCACTCCTCCTTTATGTATAACAATGGAATTTGCTTAAAACAAAAAGGGTTTGGTTATGGCTTTGTCATCTTTTGTTTCTTTAAATACTTTGATATTTTTAAGGTTTTATTTATAGTACTTCACTTAATATGGATTAAATGAATGAAATCTTTTAACATGGCGAGTTATTTTAATCCAAAATCGAGATTAATCTCGGTACTAGAGCTGAAATTATTAATTTTGTAACAAAAAAGAATTGTTAACTGGAGTATAGAGACTCAAAAAGGCCGTTTGTTGAAAGAACAAAGATAAAACCTTAATCTGTAAATATGTTCAGCCCAGAGCTCCTCAGTTGGTTCCAATTCTGTAAAAAAAAACCCAAATCAAATCACATTAAGCATCTTTTGTTATCTGATTAATTGGCTAATAAAAAAAAATATCAAAAGATCAGCACTACACTATTGATAAGCCGATACAGTGTTCATTCTGTTATTGCATTTTGGGCAACAAAATGTTTTATTTAAAAAGATAATTCTATTTTTAGCATATTTTATTATATTTCTAATGTATATAAAGACTTGAGAAAATGAATGAAAAATCAGCAGAAGGTGCCAATTAACTGTCAGAATAATCCGTTACTAAAACAATCGTGAGTTTGTAGTAAAATTTGATTGTGAGACAGAATGAATTGTTTCTGAGATTATGGAATAAACATTTTATTGGATTGTGATGTGGTGCCTTTCAGTGATACAGACTTCTTTATAAGTTCGTAATTTAAATTTTCAGCCATTGTTTACGTAAAGATTTACCCGCGTTTTGCTTTTTTTGGCGCAGAATTATGACTCAGGTCTCACATTAGCTACGTAAACGTTGATAAAATGGGACATTCAGACGCTTTGAAAAGAAGCGGATACTTATCTGATTTAGTACCAGATGTAGAAGTGGCTCAATTTTATTTTGTTTTTGGGAGAAAAGACTGAAATTGGGTCACTCAGAATGCCTATTTACTGTGGCTCCTAGCTCCAGATTGTCTTAAGCTGAAGATGTAAGTCTTCTGGAAAATTAAATAAAGCTGTTTTAGAACTCCTTGATTCTTTTAACTAAAGTTATTTAAGAGCAACATCTTGTTCTCTGGAGCCAAAATATTAGCAGGTCTGAGACGAGAACAGTATGTATTCTCACATACTGACGACCGCTCATGACTTTAAATATCCCAGATTAATCTTGTTGTCCCTTTGTTGGCGCTGAAAACTGGGCTGAGAAGTAAATGATAAATTAAGGTAAAGGCTGCAACCACTGAGGATATTTTTGGAATAAGCTAAACCTGCACAATTCACTTGTAGATAATTTTTATTTAGTGTTTATCCCAGCTTTGCTGTATCCAAACCTTTGTCCTCTACGTAAACCCCTATTTCAAACAAATAGGGGTTTATGGTTTGAAAATATTTCAGGATGTAAAATCAAAAGCTTTTCCCCGACCCAGTTACCATGCTGTCATAAGATGCGCTTTCTGTGCAGCCTCCCAAACTAATAGGCCCAGATTGAGTTTGTTGTACCTTTGACTTGGTGACCACTGGTGTTTTGACATGACATTGATGATGAAAGCAGCTTGTGCTGACCCTGGTTAAGGCTCTAATTTGAAGCCAGCGCTGTCACAAGATGGAGATTTGTTGCGTAACGACTGATCAACTGATAAAAGACCCGATGGGGCGAAGGAAGGACTCCCGTTTCCAATATCATCATGGGACGTCTATATGAAATTATATCTGTCTGGGAGGGGAGTGACGGTAATTGATTCAGGTGGTTTGTTGGAGCTCATCTGCAGGAAGTCGCCGCTGTTTATCAATCTGTGCTCAACCTACTTGATTAGAAGAGGATTTAAATATTCCACCAATGTTGGCTCAGAGAAACTGATCTGCCAAAGTGTTTCCTCTGCCTACATTTCCCAGAATGCTGAATCTACTGATATTAATACTGTATGTATGTATCTAGGTGTGCCGATCGATCGGTCACCAATCATAATCGGGCCGATAATAGTCCGTGAAAAAGTGCGTGATCGGCGATCATTGTCTCTTGTTACCGATACCGATCACCTGCATCTCATTTCCCAGCCTGTCTGTCCAGCTGGTCTCCTCTTTCCTTCACTCTGCGCAAACGCGCAGCAACAAATGCTAAGCGATGTGTAACTATAACGCACTGGTAGTAAACGTAATAACGCACTTCCCCATTCACTCCAGTGGTTGTGTGTTGCGGCGGAAAATAGAAGCAGGTCAAAATGCATCAACACGACGAAGCTAATAGACATAAAAACAATGATGGCGTTTGGCTACATCGAGGCTCAGTGCAGTAAAAAGACATGGAGGATCAGACAGCAGGTAAAGCAGCACAGCTACAAACACTCACCGGATTAGCATGACGGTCAGAAAGATAAACTAATAACCTGTAAAATGATTTAAGTCTTGGAGCTGCGATGTAATACGCTGGTTCTGCTGTTGAACCGCTGCTCCGCTACAGGTAGTAATATTTAATATTTAGTAATATTTGACAGACGGAGCCGCTTCTACTCCACCTGGTAGAGACTCTCACACCGAACCTGTTTAAAGCTGCAGCATCTAACTTAAAAAATACATTTTACATACGTATTAAAACTTCCTCTGTCCTAACATGAGACAGATTTCATTCAGTAACTCAGGATTGTTTATTGTAATGGATCCTGTATTTTCCTTTGAATGTTAAGTTTTATACTTGAACTTTTTGTCAATGTTGAGAGGCTTTATTTTGGCTCTTTGCATTATTTAGCTTCTTCAGAGCCTCATATGTTTTCAGTCCGTTAAAGATAGTATTATTGATAGCAGTTCAATTTGCACAATGCCTGTTTTGTTTAGTTTCCTTTTTGGAAAAAGTTATTAAAAACAAGTTTTTGTCTAAATTAAGTTGAAGTCGTGGTTCCTTTTTCCACATAATGTAACAGTAGTGTTTATAATTTAAAAAATAATAATTATGTGATTGGTATTGTATCGTGATCGGCCCTCATGGATGAGGCAGGAAAAAACATGATCTCTAATATACATTTATAAACTGATCTCTGATCTTTGCAGATCACTTGGATTGACTGTTAATTTTTGCTTTAGGTAAAATTGGTACTATGTGATCTGACAAAATTAAAAAATGATCTGGCAATAAATTCACCTAATTTAGACATAAAACGTGAAAATACTTGCAGGCACAATGCAGCAGCTATTCAGTCAAAGGGACAACTGAAAAACCTGCAATTAGTAAAATTATATTTAATAGTCTCGGTACCATAAATTATACATGAGTCAAATTAAGCTGCCTATATTAAAAAATGACAAGTGAAAAAGGAAACATTCGCTCAAAGTCAAACGCATCAAAATAAACAATCCTTCCTGATAGCTTGGCTAGTTGATTAATGCTGGTTCTGATTGGTTGGTTCTTATTGGTTAGCTGATTAATGCTGGTTGATTGGTTGGTTCTTATTGTTTAGCTGATTAATGCTGGTTGATTGGTTGGTTTTTATTGGTTAGCTGATTAATGCTAGTTGATTGGTTGGTTCTTATTGGCTAGTTGATTAATGCTAGTTGATTGGTTGGTTCTTATTGGTTAGCTGATTAATGCTAGTTGATTGGTTGGTTCTTATTGGCTAGTTGATTAATGCTGGTTGATTGGTTGTTTCTTATTGGTTAGCTGATTAATGCTAGTTGATTGGTTGGTTCTTATTGGCTAGTTGATTAATGCTGGTTGATTGGTTGGTTCTTATTGGTTAGCTGATTAATGCTAGTTGATTGGTTGTTTCTTATTGGTTAGCTGATTAATGCTGGTTCTGATTGGTTGGTTCTTATTGGCTAGTTGATTAATGCTGGTTGATTGGTTGGTTCTTATTGGTTAGCTGATTAATGATGGTTGATTGGTTGGTTCTTATTGGTTAGCTGATTAATGATGGTTGGTTCTTATTGGCTAGTTGATTAATGCTGGTTGATTGGTTGGCTCTTATTGGTTAGCTGATTAATGAGGTTGATTGGTTGTTTCTTATTGGTTAGCTGATTAATGATGGTTGATGGTTGTTTCTTATTGGTTAGCTGATTAATGATGGTTCTGATTGGTTGGTTCAGACCAAGTGGAGTAACACACAGGAGGAGGAGAGGAGATTGAATATTGAATATTTTCCCAGAGATTATCTGTCTTGTGATGGGACACCATATATATATATATATATGTGTGTGTGTGTGTCTGTGTTATTGATTGGTTGTCCAATAAATCTATTGGTTTGCGGTTATAACTGTTTAAAAATGTGAAAAACTTGGGTGTTTAGTCATCATGTTTTTGTGATTTGAGCCTCGTTTAATATCACCAACACTGAACAGTTTCTTCTATTTCTTTATCTAGTTTCAAACTTTCTAGTTCTCTTTCTTTTTATTCATTTAACCGACTCTAATGCGAGACGCTGCAGTCTAGCTTCATGTTGAGAAGCCGGCTATTCAATAAGGCCTTTAAATCGCGTAATTGAGTTGCTTTTTTTCTACTTGTCTGTTAATCTCTTTAAAGTCTCTTTTGAACCTCGGAGACCAAACACTGCAGGCCTTTTGTTGTTTCAGTTACGATCTGAAATAAAGTGAATGATTTGCTTTCAGTTGACTTCGTGGAACATTTAACTTGTTTTCCAATTTAACGTATGGGGCAGATTGTTTTTGTCAGGTGTGTGTTGCATTGAATACCGTCTGTGTGTGGTTCTGTGTGTACCAGGTCCGTTCACAGATGTAGTCACCGCTAACCTCAAACTGAAGAACCCCTCGGATAGACGAGTATGTTTCAAAGTGAAGACGACGGCGCCTCGCAGGTACTGCGTACGGCCGAACAGCGGCGTCATCGACCCAGGTGCAACTGTCAACATCTCTGGTAAGAAAATACTAAATATTTCTGCCATAAAAAACGATTTTTAAAAGTTTGTTGTGTGATTTCCTTCCAAAAACGTTTTGTTTACTCTTGTTCAGTCCAGTCGTTGTGTCCAACCTTGATGACACTTTGTTACAGGTTACCAATTATCCCCTTTTTTTTTTGTTGATAAATTCAAAAACAAATGTTTATTCCTGTCCATTCATACTGAGCATATTGAATGTATTCAATTAAAACCTTAATATAGTTCAGTTTAATTTAGCATTTAAGCCCAAAAGTAAACCAACAAAGCCCAGTTGATGACGTTTAATCATTTATTGCAGTCTTTCCTTAAACACTGAAATTTAGTTAGTCCAGTGTTTATTTTTATTTCATCTTGAGCAAGCATGAAAGATTGCAATAAAGGAACAGCCTAATTGAAACGGGAGGAAAACTCAAAACACAGGGAAATTACTGAAACACTGAACAGATTAACTCCTAATTGTTTGAAACATTTACTCAAAATATATTTAATATTCTTTTATTTTTTATTTATTGTACATACTTATACAATCAAATCTCTTTTCTTCACAGTTATGCTTCAGCCCTTTGACTATGACCCCAATGAAAAAAGTAAACACAAATTTATGGTTCAGACGATTTTCGTCCCATCAAATGCTGCTGACAATGACACCGTGGTAAGTATTTATTTGTTTTTCATTTTCAGTGAAATGTTTCAAGTGTGTGCTGAAATATCAAATATAATTCTGATTGTTATTAACATTATTTGTTAAATAAGTTAAATAATAACCAGAGGGATAGTTTCTCTGGCTGAAACAGAAGCTATTTTATATATTTTATGATTTAAATTTCCATATTTTGGCTCATTATTTCTCTTTACATTAGTACTATTGTTATGTTTGATTGTTTTTATCTGGTTTATGTAATTACATAAGTAATGAACAAATTGTGTGAAATACGTTAAATCTGTCTACGAGTTGGATCAATACATTTATATTCAGCAATAAATTAAGAACAATTGTTTATGTGGGGGAATCGCATTCAGATATTTTTTCTTATATTGTTCAACTCTAGATTGCTTTAAAAGCAAATATTAAAAGTAAAATGTATTTTTTATTAGTTTCTTGATCTAGATTTGATCAGTTTGATTTAGATGTGTCCCGTATTTGTCCACCAGGGGGCAGCAGACGCTTAGCAACACAACGAAACAAGCTTTTATTTATTTTTAAATACAAGCTGTTAGTGGTTACATATTTAGGAGAGCAAAGGCAAAACTGCATCAGTTTAGTAAGTAAAAATATGCATGTTGTGAGCTTTTATTGGGTTTCAAGGTTTGAGATTACATTCATGTTTGTTTGTTTGTCTGGATGGAGGGAAAAATAAACCCGTCTGATGCAGTTGAGTTAACAAATGACGCGTTTCTGATCCGTCAGTGGAAAGATGCAAAACCCGAAGATCTCATGGATTCCAAGCTGAGATGCGTCTTCGAGTTGCCCTCTGAAAACGAAGTGGTGAGAGAATTTTTATTTTCATTCTGACCGACAGAAACACATAAAGGTGTGTCTACTGTCATACGCAACCATTCACTTTTATGTCTTATAGATTAACAGGAATAAAAACTACTGGACGTGTTTTACTAGAGGTTTTTCACACAGAGAGAGAGTGTACTCATGGTTTTGCTTTTTCTTTTTTTCTTTAAAATGATAAAATATTAGATATATTTAAAAATATAAGTAGTCTTTGAATGTTTTTATATTCTTTAGTCATTTAACATTTGAAACAAGTTTTAATTTGACTCTGATCGTAAAAGTTGCAGGCAACTGGATCAAAGTCGAAGCAAATTTGTCTTACTGCTGTAATAAATTCCAATAAATTAAACTAATATTGGAATATCACAGAATGTCAGAAAGTTCAAGGGATGTGAATATTTTTAAAGCTGCTTTAACGATTAATCAGATTAATCGCAATTAATCAATGATTGAAGTAATTGTCAACTGATTTAGTAATTGATTAATCATTAACTGGACTATACCAATTAAAGAAGTTTTAAAAAAGCAATAATTAAGACTAGAATGTACAAATATATTTAAATTTTTGTTTTAAGATGAAAACACTTTAGTCTTTCAATATATTTTGGCCAAACGTGACGCAGTTTTGGGTTCCTTTAGTCAGATTCACTAAAAGAATGTTATGTTGTTGCATTTTAGGCAATAAAATATTTATTTTCTTCTCTAAAAAAGAATGAATATGTTTATTTGCATTTTTTATTGCATTTCTAATATTTTGTCAGATTTAATTTTTTTATACCTAAATGAATTATTGTCATTTTGGTCTTTCAAATACCAAAATTTCCACATAACTTTACATTTTGGTTGGTCTGAATATGTATTTTTTAAATATTAAATGATTGATAATTTGATCAGTTACTCAGTACTTGAGTAAACCTTTTACCAAATACTTTTTAAAATTTTTGGAAGGCTACTTTTACTTCAATACTTCTATTATAAAGTAAAGTCTTTATGTACTCTGCTTGTTTCAGCCATATTTGTGCATATGTGTCGACTTGCATTAGAAATCAGATTCCAGTTTTAATTACAATAAATAGTCGGATTGTTTAAGTGCCACTCCACAGAAGAACCGTTTTATTTATTTTCCCATGTTGTCATCTTGGCCGTCCAACAAACAAAACCACATCAAGCGTTACTTTTTTCTTTTTACCAAAAAAGAGAAACTCTGACAAAGCCGCCTTTCTGTGGCGTATCGGTATGATCTAACGGGTCGAGTTTGGCCGTGCTGGATTTGTTCTCAGTCATGCTTTTCCTCCTTTGTGTGGGGCAGAACGACGTGGACGTGACGCGATCGGCCCCGGTGATGAACTCCCTGAAGACCGAGCCGACGGCCGCGGCCGCCGCGGGAGACGACACGGACTTGAAGAAGCTGTTGGAGAAGTGCAAGAGGCTGCAGTCGGAGATGAACAAGCTCAGCGAGGAAAACAGGCAACTGAAGGTCAGACATGTTGAAAAGACTTTAGAGAACCTGTTTGTGAAGGTTAGCCACATACCAAGATAAAGTCACAGCTGATTGAGAAGCAGAATAACAGAAGTACACGCCACAGTTAGTCACTGGGTGTGTCCGTTATGCTAAGGACCTACTGAACCGGCTGCTGGAGATGAAGTCTGCATGCTTTAAAAACCTGGAGGCAGATGGAGGCTTCAGTCTGGAACAGTTTTTCTCCAATAACCAGCGGGAATCCTGATGGCATCATCAGGTTTTAAAAGGCAGAGTTTCTGCAGGGTTCACCAACCCACATTTAAGACTTTTAATGCCAATCTGGATCAGATTTAAGACCTGCATCATGACTGAAAGCCGTTTCTCCTCTATTAGCTCATCAACAGACAGTACATTATGTTGATTGACGGCACTAAGACCCGCCTCCTGGCTCTGATTAGTTGTTTCTAGTTGGTTCTGGGAGAAGGCAGAGGAGCTCAAATTTTTTCAGATTTTCTCTCATGGTATTTTGTCACCACCTGGTCAGTTTTGACAAATAAGCCCTGCAGCTTTAAGGATGTAGTAGTCTTAGTAAACTATTAATAAAGGGACAATGTTCAGCTTAAACGTAATTAGATGCTGCAGCAGATTGTAGCATAACATGATTAACGTGTTTTGACGTTTAGTTGGTTGCTGGTGCTCTAATGCTGCATGGACCTTACCAAGCTCCGCCCAGAAACGCCCCTCGACGGTCCCACGGACTACATGTCTCACAAGCAAAGCCTTCCGGGCATAGATAACATGGTGTCGACTGACTCTCTACAGAGTATTTCTGAATCGATTAGTGTTGCATTCCTGACAGATTTTCAAAAAAATATCAGCCACGACAATGAACAAGGGAACCAAAAAGTTCATGTCATCTTTTCTGGACGACATCAAGGTGTTTTAGCCTCCAACATTGTGGCGTCGCAGCTAAATGCTACCGGTTGATGAGAAACGCATCAGATCCTCAGACCCTCAGCATAAATATAGCTGTGGACAAGATCACTGATGCCTATTCTAGCAAGGCTGGGTAAGTCGGACATTCATGGTTTAGAGGGTGATTTTGAAATGAGTGATTTTTGCAAATGTTCAATGTGCCTCGGTCTGCTGTGATAGGACAGTGCAGAGCAGCAGCTAGCACTCGGTACTCGGTGGCTAACACGGTTAGCGTGGCTAACACGATTACAGTTTAGTAAAAAGCCTTTTCAGGTGAAATAAAATCTTTAATGTATGTCAGATACGGAACACATTGCATATTGATCTGTTCAGCTAACGTAAGACTGTAACAGAGGCTTCAAGGTGTAGAAGTTGTATCGATGCTGCCTTCATGCTATATTTAGCTAAAAGGTTTTCATAATGGATGTGTTTATTATTGACTTTATTTTTTTCATTCACTAAACACAAAGAAAGCAAAGCAATAATACTTACACCAGCAGACAATCCTTTGTTCTTATTGATCTTTCAACGGTTGAGCTGCAAACGCGGTCGTGAAAAAACTTAATCCAAGCTAGGTTTTCCGTTTCAGATTTTGGAAATCTGTGAATTTTAGTTCCACCAACACCATCAGGATACCTGACATCACCTGTACAGATTCCCCACTGACGGAGAACCATTGTTTTAGAGTCCTGACGCAAAAATTTTCTGTTGGTCTGCTAGTCCACAATGGACATTAGCATGAGTTTGTGAGACGGTAACCCACTGATAGCTGCGCTGTGACGTAAAATGGGCATCAGCCAATGAAAAGGTCCGGCCGGGGTAAGGTCAATTAGATGGCGATTTGAGTGTCTGGTTTACATTCAATGTCTGTGTTGTCGCACTGAAGCGTTTCAAGTGTTTGACACGTGTTGACCAATCAGAGGGACTCCCTATGTGACGCAGTGGCCTGTAGTTGTCATGAGAACTGATGCAGGTCAGCAGGTCGTCATACGGCGAGGGTGAGACGAAAACGGCGCTGATGGCGACCTTCTGAATAATCTGGTAAATTCAAAGATGGTGACATCCTATTTATTTCAGTAAATAAAACCAAGACACTCAACATTAGGGCTGTAGTGATACAATAATCTCGCGATACAATACACGATATTCTGTCCACAATACGATATATATTGCTATATTCAGCAAACGATACAATTCAATACACTTTTGTGATTTTTCAGAAAGATTTCAGAGGGACAGAGTGATTTTGGTGACATTTTGTGACTGTTATAAAGTTGGATTGAATTAATTTAACTGAAAACTGATTAAAAGCACCAACTACACAATACCTGGTTCTGGTTGGACACAGACTTAAAGTGGACAGCTGGACAAAATGAATCAAAGAAGTGGAGAGAAAACATGTTTCTTTTAGTTGAAACAGTCCAAACTGTAGCTGACATGCATTAGTAAAGTAAATAAAGTGAACCAAGTTCCTGCTCTGAATAGTTTGATACCTTTTTAACCTGAACATCTGAAGGAATCACTCTAAGCCTGATGACCTGGTGAAGCAAGCAGTGAGTGAAAAGGTGACAGTTGGATGTTACGATACTTGCAGATGAATATAAATTTTTTTCTAGGAAAGAAAATATCGATATATATTGTAATATTGATATTATACAACCCTACTCAATATTTCATCCGCCATTGTTGAAAGTAACTGGGAGAGGAACAAAAGGCAAAAGGCACCAACATGCGTCAAGCTGTTCTTTGTTCAATAAACATTGAACACAAAATGTTAAGCAAACACATCTGAGGAGCCTCTGATTACAGAAGCTTTTGGTTCCTCTCTCTCAATTTCATCCGCCATTGTACAAAGAGACGGGCAATAGAAAACGACGGCTCTTCCCAACACGCGTCACCAGCAACATATCAAGCGTCAACTCGAAGCGTCCCGACACATCAGATCGCGGTTGCTAACGTATTGATTGATGGCTGAGGTTTGGTTGCTTCTTGCAGGACGAGGGAGTGAGGATGAGAAAGATGCAGCAGCGCCCAGATCACATGACGTCAAACTCGACCAACATCGTCGGCCGAGAAACCAGCGCCGCCTTCCTGCCCTCCCTCCTCGTCGTCATAGCAGCCATCTTCATCGGATTTTTCTTCGGGAAGTTCATCTTGTAGACTGGTGTCATGTATGCTGGCCATATCCCTTCGCTCCGGCTCCAAAAAGAAAACAAAAAAAAAAAAAAAACGACGACGACGAGGCCTGGAAGAGGAAGAAGTCTTTCTGTTGACTTTGCCATATCATCGGTTGTGTGGCCTACAGTGAACACATCTGTACAGCTTCATCCAAAGGCGTTGCCTTTTTACAATGTCACACACTTATTGAGCCCAGAGAGTTCACTAAAAAAAAAGAAATAATTAATCCCTTTCTTGTTTTGTTCTTTTTGTTTTTCCAGTTTTTGATTAATGAGTTTGCAGGTAATTTGGTGGGACAATGGAAAGATGGATCACGGAAAAACGGGGAACCATTGGGAAGAAGCAGTCCCAGTTTTTGTTCCTTTATTCTTTCTTTCTCTTTCTTTCTTTCTCTTTCTTTCTTCTCTCTCTTTCTCTGTGTGCTTTTAATAGGAGTTGAAAGAAATGCTAGGCGTCTTGTAAATGTTATTTTAAATCCTTCCAAACAGAAACACAGACAGAACCGCCATTCAAACGTTGCTGGACTGCCTCTGAAGTAAATTTGTTTGCAAGTTCTACTTTTTTTGTTGTTGTTGTTGGAATGTTCAGATCCAGATGGGGAAATTGGTGCCTCGTTATGTGCATTTGTCCTGTCCTTTTCCTCACAATTCAGAACTATTATATTATTATTATTATTAATAAACATTATTCACATTTATTCCTTCTGAGGCAAATATTGACTGAAATGAGGTTTCCATTTTTAAAATGATCTCCCATGGTATTAATCATTGACCAAATAAAATTGAAAAAAATGTGGTTTTCATAGCCATCTTTTGCCTTTTTCGCTTCAGAAACTTTACGGTCGTTTATATTTAAGTAGACATCAACCCATATTTAAAATTAACATTCTTTAACTGGTCTTAAATGATGGAACATTGGTTCCATTGTACATTTACACCAAAATATTTGGACATTTTGAGATCAATTTAACTTGTTTACAAGAAAAATACATCTAAAGTCTCTGAAATTGCCGTGGGAACGACAGCGGAAACGTTTGTGTCTTAAGAACCTGAAAAACTGTGACATTTCTTGTCACAGTTTTATTTCTAAGCCATTGTAAAACCTTTTTAAACTGCAGTTATTCAGCAAGTCGTTGCTAGGTAACCAAAGAATGAGTGAGTTGCTAGGTAACCAAAGAGTGAGAGAGAGCATTGATAAATTAAAGTGTGAGGGTTCGAGTGGGTCAAGCCGAATGCTGTGCAGTTCTGGTTTGGAGTTCAACGAAATTATTGAACATTTTATTGTATCAACATCTTATCTATTGACATTGATTGCACGTCTATGTATATATTATTGTCTAGCGCTATTGTGGCAAATCAATTAAGTAATCGTCTGAATAATCCAAGTAATGATTAAGAGATTGCTGAATTTGTAGACTCAAAAAAGGTCAGTAATTAACAGCAATTAAACCAGATTTAAAAGTAGGCTGAAGTGGTTAAATGAAAAATCTGCTCTTTTTACTCCTAAAATAATCTATTTACTAAAATGATTGTTAGTTTCAGCGCTAGATTAAAAACATAAAATTACATATTAAGAGGTTTTTAGTGCAAGACATTTTCAGGTGAGGATCCACTGGAACGGAGACGGAGAGGAAGAAGAATCTGCTTTGTCTGGACCTGGGAAATGTTCTGATCAGGAAAAGAACCTGGATAGTGTTCTGTGTGCGCACTGAGGTAAAAGTTCAAACTAGGGATCTGATAACTTGAGTTTGTAGAAAAGTATTGGTTGTAAAGTTACACAGCAACAAATTAATTGGCTTAAAAAATCCAAGTGTTCATTTTTCAAAGTCACATTTTCAACATATCAGTTCTACATTTATCACTATTACAAAATATTAAATATTTTGTTTCTAAACTATGCATTTTGTTCCCAAATAAATTTTATTTTAACTATTTAGTGGCAAATTAAATCTTTATTTTCCAAAAGTAGTATCTAATTTTCAAACCAGACCTAAATATTTAGTTTAACTAAATATGTGTGTTGCTAGTTAAATGTTAAGCAAGGAAGTTAAATATTTGGCTAGCTAAATATTTAGTTTGCAGTTACTACTCTAAGTATTTAGCAAGGAAGCTAAATGTTTGGCTTGCTAGCTAAATATTTAGTTGCCAAGCTAAATATTTAGCTTGGTAGTTCCAAGCTAAATATTTAGCAAGAAAGCTAAATACTACCTATTTATGTTGCTAGCTAAATGTTTAGCTCATAACCAAATGCTTACTTAGCTCCTAGCTAAATTTAGCTGATACCCAAATATTTGGTTTTGGAAAATAAATATTTGGATATAAGAATATTGACATTTATAATAATATGGTAAAAATATGACTTTGAAAAATGAGCACCCAATGTTTTTCTTTATGAAGGGCTAAATAAGCCAAATTATTGCCATATTTTATTTTTTTTTTTATCTTTACAAAAGCCTATCGAAAAGTTCAGTTCAAACATTATTTACTTCAAGCACAAACCGAAAGGTTTGGTTTAATCTGCTGTGGGAAGATGTTAAAACTAAAGTGACCCAACACTCCAGAACCAAAGCTCGGGTTCTGCTGATATTTCCTATCAGATCTGTTGGAGATGAACCGAGGCGGTTCCATGTTTCCAGCTCATTATGACTTTCTGCGTGACGGAGACTGTTCTGGTAAATTCAGCCAGATAACGAGCTGAAATTAGCTCTTTACGACGTTCCCGTTTCCCACACAAACTCAAACGTTGAATCGTTTTATCAAAGCGTGAAGTTGAGGTGATTCCACGGAGATGGGATCGTGGGAAATGAAATGTTGACTTTCTCCTCTTGGCAGCAGAACTGATGTTAAACTCTGTTTGGGTCCAAAATGAACGGTGTAGAAAATACTGGCAGTGTTTCCACGCTCATAAATCACAGGCAAATAAAACTGCTTATCAACACTTCTGAAGTTTATTTTGTTTATTTTACTAAACTTGGAAGGATTTTCTTATGAAAGGTTTGTTAAAAGGTTTCCGGTTTTTGACATAATGTCACATTTCGGACATTTCTGAGCTTCAAAAGTTTAAAATTTGATAGAAAATTTTCAAATGTTTTAAAAATGAAATTTCTATTTCAATCGTTGAAAATTTGCGAGTTAAAATTTTGAGATTTCAGAAAAATTGTAAAAACACAGATCAAAGCGTGAGTGATATTTCTGAGCTATGAAAGTCAAAAATTTGCCAAAAAAAAAGTTTGAAAAAATCTGAGAAAAATAAATTTTGGAAATTTCAGAGATCCAAAAGTTAAAAATGTTCGTCTTCTGAAACTTGGAAATGTTGTGGAAAACTTACAGGCTTTTTAAGCAAATTTGTAACTTTTGAAACTTTGTTTTCTCTATAAAACCTCTAAATTTAATTTCAAAATTTCAGACGTTTTTGGGGGCAACTTTTTGAACTTACAAATTTCCCAGTTTTTTGATTGAAACTTTTGAGGTTTTTTTTGGTGATTTCTTCCCCCTTTCTAGTAAATAGCAAAGAACTAGAAAAAATGTTAAGAATGTCTAACCTTGTGTCCAAAACTAGTCTTTTTTCTAAATGATAAAATAATTAATACTGTAATCCAATATTCCTGCTTACCTACAAGATGTTCATACGTTTCACTTGGCAGAACATCATATCCTGGAACTATCGACGTCATTTCCTGTCATTTGAATAACTTTGTGCTCAAATAATAGAAAAGATTAATCTTTGGTTCCGTTTTATGAAATAATTAATGATACTATCTTCATATTATGATTGTCTAAATGTAATAATCTTGGAAGGAAATGTTAAATGTTCAAGTCTGTATTGTTATTGGCTCAAACATGGCGGATCTCGAGGCTGTTGAGACCAAATATGTTAAACAGCGACATGTTCGGGATGAACTGGATGACTCTGGACTGATTACTGTGTAAATTAACTCTTTAACAGATGATAATTCCAAGTTTGCAGCGTTTGATGAGTTTATAAAATCTCCGGTTTCAAGCTCTCTGCGAATAAAACGTCTTTCAGGTGAATCCAGATGACTTCGTTGTGTTAAAAATGTCATTTATTTCAGCGATTGTTCTACAAAAGTTAAGTTCAAGGTTGGTAAGTTTATTGCACAGTGTGAAATATGTCGATAACTATAGTTTCCTGCTGCTAAAAATACATAACTAAAGGTACTTTACAAAAAAAAAGCTTTTCAACAAAAGCCATATTTTAAAAAAACTTGAAACAAAAAAAATCTTGCCAATTTAAGACTTGATGTAAAGTTGTCTTTAATCAAGTGAAATACATTAGTTTATTCCTTGACATTTGAGTAAAAAAAAATAGACGTATTTGTGAGAGATAAGTTGCTACTGATTTGGCACAGAGGTTTGTTGCTTTGAATAGAAAGTTTAGTGGAAGGAAACACTGGTAGAAAAAGCAGCTTGTTGATTCTGAACCAAACCCCTAAGCTGAAACACAGAGAGCCTGCAGGTATCATCCTGGTTGTTGTCTTGAGTGTTAAATCTAATGGTGGTATTTAGCTGAAGCTAACGCTAAAGCACTAACTTCAATTAAAATAATATCTGCCCTTGAAAGACTACAAGCCGTCAGCACCAATTTAATTTGCACGTTATAAATTTATCTGACGTATTCTGTTTATATTTTGTTGCATTTTTTTGTTTAAAATAAAGTTGCTGAGAAAAAAAGGAGAGGAAACGGAACTGCTGCATAAGTAGTTTTCACCCCTTTCAAAATAAGAGTAAACGTTAAACTACTTGAACAGTAAAAAAACTAAAATTCAACATAAATTCCAAACTTTATTCAACTTAAAGTTTATAAACAGCCATGTAAATTAGAAAATTTAGCAAATTTAACTGGAAAAATTCACTTAGTGAAAGCCAAGATAAAAAATGAATTTCGTGGAAGTTTAAAGAGTTAGCAAAAATTATGTCTGGTGTTTGCAGCTTAGCGGAAGCGTGACCAGTTAGTTTTCTAGCTCCTTTACTGGTTAAGTTTAAATTGAAATATATATTTTGAAAAAGCCTGGTTACATGGAACTCTAACCCCAACTTTCTGAGAAATGGTTCAAAGATAAGTTTTACTTTTTGAATAAAATTGCTAAACCAATGAACTTTATATATCCTTATCTAACATTAACCTGTGAAAATTCTGCGGCCCACTCTTATTTTTTATTGCTTTACAGTGAACAGAATCTATTGAGGTTTTTCTCTTGAACACATGAAAATATTTCCACTCATCAGCCTCTGCTTTTTGCTGTGAAAACCCACAATGTGACGGGTGCTGGATTAAAAACAATGCAGAAAACAAACATAATCTCAGTTCTGTAGGAATAAAGAGACTTTTTATCTAGTTGTGGATCCACAATGGATTCACTCTAAAGTGCAGTTCCTGCGGAGCAGCAGTGTCAAGTCTTTGGTAGCTGGAGAGGTGTTCAGTTCTCACCCTCTGGATTCAAACAAAACATTTATCATGCTTGCTTGAACAGGATAGGAAGAGTCTGTGTCCTATTCAAAACATGTTAATTACATTTTTATGCACAAAATCATTCTATTATGAGCTGCTTTAGGGCCTCTTGCCACTTTAAATCCAAATAAGCTGCTGCTGGCCACGCCCCCAACTCAATGTCTACAAACTTATGCACAATTATACAACATTAGATCTTTGAAAAGCATTAGTAGAGCCTCCTGCATAACCAAAAAGAATGCAGCAAGCGGTTTCTGGACGGTAAGTCAACAACAACACTTGTCTTCTCCAGCAGCCATTGCCCAGTGGTAAAACCAGCTGATCAGACGGGCTGGAACTCCACTGGGGTTGCTAGGTAACGGGCTGGAACTCCACTGGGGTTGCTAGGTAACGGGCGGAACTCCGTGGGTTGCTAGGTAACGGGCGGAACTCTGCTGGGGTTGCTTGGTAACGTGTCTGTGATTTGTGGCATTACATTCCGGAGGTTTTTGAAACGGCTCGTTTTCCAGACACCAAAAAAAACGTCTGGTTGAGTTTTTTTAGCCGCTTTGGGTTGTTTTTAGAAGCAGTTTAGACCCAAATGGAAGTACAAAAACCTGAAAAAATTTGACTTTTGCATAACACGTCCCCGCAAAGTACATGAGTTTTTGCTGCTAAGTCCCACTGTTTGTATAGAAAGAAAACGCCTTTACTGCCGACTCTAACAAAGTCGCAGCAGAGCCGTGACCAGCAGCACGGCGACGCATCCGCTGCGGCCGGCGTGCCGCCCCGAGCCGCCGTTGTGTCTGCGCTGAGTCTGCCCGGCGTCATCATCCCCCCGGCTGCGGTCGGACCGCTGGCTGCTGGACGAACACTGGACCAGGGGCATCTGGTAGGAGCTGGCTCTCTTCTCGGGGCGGTCCGGGCTGGTGCCGTCGCTGGGGCGCTGGCCGTTGTAGAGCAGGTAGCGGCCGTGGGCGTCCTGCTCCATGCGGAAGAGCTCGTACTCCGTGTGGGGGAGCCGGATGCCGAGCGCCACGCAGCCGTTGGTGACGGTGACGTCCTGCTCCACCCCGACCTGCCACGAGCCCTGAACGCCGCACTCGTCGCCGTTGAAGACGTTGAGGAGGGACGTGGTGGCCAGATCCATGGGCGTCACTCTCATGTGGTTCACTAGAGACACGGGAGGAATCGGCTCAGTGCAGAGTTTATCGAGGCTAAAACGGAAGTATTTGGAAAAATGCAACCTTTATTTATTTGTCTGTGATTATTGTTGCCTGAACGTTGTACCAGGCAACAATACTGAAAAAACTAAATCTAATCTAGTTTATAGTGCAAATAGTTTAGTAAACTAGATTAAGACAAAACTTACTTCAAATTAATTTTTCTGCAATATATATAAATAGACCTGAGACGATTAATCAGATTAATTGTGATTAATCATTTGCTAAATAATCTAATAATAAAGCTGCCAGTTTTTACAAACTCAAAAGCAAACCTTTTTCTGTTTGAACAAAATAGTCAGACAAAAACAAAAATAACACAACTAACTTTTTAACAATATGAATAATTAGCTCTGGAACAATTAATCATGATTAATCAGTAAATGAAACAACTGTTAGCTAATTTAGTAATTGGTTAATTGTTAGCAGGAGTAGAGAGACAACGGCCATGTAGTGCATAAACCACATTCTTAGGGCAGTAATTTTGATTATGTGATTTTGTCTGACAATTAATCGGATGTAAAAATTAGCACATTCTGTAAATTTTTTAACCACTTAAACATTTACAGGTCATTAGAAATAAATTTGAAGTTTTGAAGCAATTATTTCCTATCCAGTTATTAATCAGTAAATCCTAAAACACCTACACTGGGCTGATGTTAGCAGAAATGGTTTTCATGTTGATGTTGGACGTATTTTTTTAGCTATAGCTTCATCTACAGCTAATATTTATCCATAGTGGTTTATGTTGACTTCCCAAACTTCCCAAATTCGTAGAGAGACATCATGCTCTCTATGAATCCCAACATTTTGGATCTTCTAAACGTAACATAGGAGCATCTTTCCTCCAGCTGCGTCTTGTGTAAGATTTTGGTTGGGAAATACGACACCAACCAGTCGAACACTTTCCTTCTCTTAATTACAAACTAAAGCAAGAAGAGAAGTTTGGAAACCTTTGAAGACGAAGTCGGTGCCTCCCATGACGCGGGCGGAGGCCAGGCCTCGGCTGTAGCGGCCCTGGGCGTAGATGGTGAAGGTGGGGTGTTTGCAGGTGGGGTCGGAGTAGTGGTAGTAGTGGCCCTCCCAGGTGTGGTTGCTGTCGTGGAAGACGAAGTGGCGGGTGAGGAAGAGGACCTCGGGCCGCACTTCGCAGCGCTGGCTGACCCACTGGCCGTAGAGGCCCACGGTGAGGTCGGCCCGCGGCGGCAGGATGGGCGGGTGGAACTCGTCTGAGCGGTAGATGATCCGACAGACGATGCAGCCGTGGTCGTGGTTCTGGAAACAAAGGCATGATGGGCTCAGTTAGTCCAGATGGAAGGTAGCGATCCAACAAGGAGGCAAGTTATATTACTGACAAATGAAAAATGCTTTATGTATTCCTAACTTTTACTTTTTAAACTTTAATAATTAAACAAATACATACATAGACTATTAAAATTTTTTGTTCTGGTAGAAATGAACCAAGTCTATTAGACTTGGTTCATTTTCAGCTGGTGCGGTTCTCTTTCACACTGTGTCAAACAAACCAAACTAATTAAAAAAGCTGTTCCCCTCCTCGCCTGTGGGGGTGCTGCACCAATAACTCCTGAAGGAAACAACATAAAAAACCCTGAAGAAGACATTGAGCATAACTTCTTTCTTTACAAAATGTAAACAAAAATGGAGTAACACCAGATTTTAGTGGTTATTTTAATAAACGACCACGAGACATTTCCAGCGCCAAAGCTAGACTTGCGCGTTTGTTTTGGTTGTATTTACCCAGAATGCCTTGTGCTTTAGTCTGCTTCCTGCTTATGGATCAGTTTCTAACCAAACCGAGACGTTGGTTTTAGGCGGACCAGAGTTCACTTTGTTATCCGATTATTCACACCTCCCCAAACGAACCAGACTTTGAAGGAAACATAAAAAAATTAGGATTAAAATATTTAATTTATTATTTATTATTGTTATTATCATCATCATCATCATTAGCTATCTCTGGAACATATATTGATTTACTTGCATGTAAAACACGAACATTTATTTGTTTAACCCTATTTGAATTTAACTGAAAAACAAATGTTTACACCCCAACCCTGAAGTTGGCTGAGTTTTTCTTTTTGTTCTCTTCTTACTTTTCTCATATTAGTTCATCGAAGACAGCACATTTGTCAGCTTTATTTTTGTATTTATGGTGTTTTTATAAAGCAATCAATTTCCTATAACACCTTTGGCTGAAATAACTCCTGGGATTCTCTTCTTCTAGCCTTCTAGCGGTCTCTGGCTTCTCTCCGGGAAAAATTTGTCACACTCTTCACTTTTGACTCCGACATATTGAGAGGTTTCTTCTATGTTCAGCCTGTTTCTCATCTGGAGGAGATCAAGATCCAGGCAAAGACCAGAAACATGTTTTAAAAGTGTCTCCTGTTGTGAAAGTCCAGATGTAAAGGTGCAATTTGTTCCTGATCTCATCTCTGCTTTAATCTGGACCTTGAGACGGATAAGAGCATTTACTCAACAGACCTCTGAGATTTAGATGTGCAGATTTAAAAGATCAGAAGCAGGAAGGTGCCAGAGCATTAAAGACAAATAATAAAAACTTCAAATTAAATCTAAAGCTAACCAGCAGCTAGCGTCGCTCTCTCCACTCCTGTAAGTAACACCTTCAAGGTAACAATTATGTGGTCCATATATGTGGTTCACTCAAATCAAAGCAGGTTTTACTGTTTACCAAATTACAGGCAGTCCTCCGGTTTTTAGCAATTATGTGATTGTTGAAATTCGCACAAAATCAACAGCATTTTTTGATTAATATAAAAATTTGAGTTTTATCAAGCAAATTGTCAACTTTTCAAACTCTGAAATTTATTTATTAGCAAATCTCTGAGATGATCAACATTTCAGATTTTTTTCAAGCAAATTTTCACTTGTTCAAACTCTGAAATTTACTTCTTCTCTTCTAGTCATTTTTTAAATTAATCTCAAAATTTCAGATTTTTTTTCTAAAACATTTTAAACTTTTCAATCGCAGGAATTTACTTGTATTTTTCTAGTAAATGTCTAAGACCAGTCAAATTAATTTTTTTAGCAAGTTCTGTTTTGACTTTCAAACAAAATGTGCTGTTTTTTCTAGACATTTTTTGAGACTATGCTCAACATTTGAGATTTTTCTACTAAGTTTTTGACTTGGACCAGAAATGTACCTATTTTTTTCTAGCAGGTTTTCAACTTTTCAATCTTGGGAATTTGCTAGACTTTTCTAGAAAATGTATAAGATTATTCTCAAAATTTCTGAGGATTTTCAAGCATTTTTTTTTAACTTTTAGAGTTCTGAAATGTTCTTGTTTTTCTATAAATTTTACATGACTACTCTGAAATTTTAAGATTTTTCTAGTGCAAGTTAATGACTTTTCAAGCTCATAAATTTACTAGTCTTTTTCTTGTAAAATCTTTTGATTAATTTCAAAATTTTCTACTTTTTTCTAGAAATTGTTTGACTTTTGGAGTATAGAAATTTGTTTTCTTTTGTGTGTGTTTTTTTTATTCTGAGATTACTCTCAAAATTTGGGAAATTTTTCTAGCAAGTTTTTGATTTTTGGAGTTCAGAAATGTACTTGTTTAGTTTATTTGTGAGATTAATCTCAGAATTTCTGAGATTTTTCTAGCAAACTTTTGGAGTTCAGAAATTTACCTATTTTCTATATAAAATGTCTGGGCGGAAATGTATTCGTTTTCTCTAAAATTGCCCTACTAGCATCATAGGACGTGACGACAGAAAAGTGGGGAGCATAACAGAAAAAAACCTGTAACATGATGGTAAAAAACTTGCGTCTTGAGATAAATAAATCCATCATCGGCGTGCCAGAGTTGAAAGAAAAATACTCAGATGAAGATCCAGCTTCGCCTCAGAGTGATCGCATCCTGTCCAGATGTCTGGATAAAACGGCGAAGCCTCAACACCACGAGCGAAACCAAAGGTCGCCGTGATGCAACATCATCAACATGAACATACTGTTCAGATAAAATCACGTCTGCTGCACAGACTGGACAGCTGCGGCTTTCC
This sequence comes from Poecilia picta, assembly GCA_033032245.1. Taxonomy (NCBI): domain Eukaryota; kingdom Metazoa; phylum Chordata; class Actinopteri; order Cyprinodontiformes; family Poeciliidae; genus Poecilia; species Poecilia picta. Next base: position 9,571,672 of record CM065369.1, read on the forward strand.
AACTGCAGAACAACTGGAAGCTTTCAAGCGCTACTCAAGAGATTTTCTCCCATGAGGCTGGTTTGACTCCGTCATTGCAGGGTGGGTAAGGTTTAATATCCAACCTCCTAAACTCGGTCACTGTTTTCCCAGACAACCCATCTGCAACGGGGCTTCAGGAAGAACAAATGAAAAGAAGGGAAAGGGAGGAGCGAAATGTGCGGATGAGATATTCCCAGTGCAGCCTCATAAACACCTCGGAGTGAGAGGTTAATGAGATGACTGGGATTAAAACCTTCTGGATATTTGTATTTTTTTAAATAGCTGTACCACCATCATAGATGTACATGTGAGCAAGAGTTGATGCAGAACTACAGGAAATCAAAGAACAAAACAAACATTTGTTCTGGTTGCATTGTAATCCTGTCGGCATATGATAAAGAATAAAACTGAACTGATTGTGGTTGCATTTCCCTGAAGACTTGGCGGAAATATATTTTTATTACTAAATAAAATAATTCAGTGAAGTGTTAAATCCAGTTGGGAGGACCTGTTTTGTTTTCCAGATTGCAAATAAAAATGTTACATTCACAGTGGCACGGTTTCAAATGAGCCGGTTTGTTTTCTTTAGCTTTTGTGAGGATTCTTCTTCGTTGGTTCCAAGTTTATTCTTCCACATGAGAACATCTGGAAAACGAGCAGAAAGGCATGATGGGAAAAGGACATACCAATAAAACTATGCAAAGTTTGAGTTGGGTGTTTACGTAATAAACTTCTGGTCATTGTAAAATTTAGATTTATCTTTTTCACCATAAATATAAATTAATGATGCTTGAAAATACACACAGCTGTTCATATTGCGATTTTTTTTACTATTTTCCCCCCTTTGTTCAATAAAGGTGAATCAATAAATACCAATAAATCAAAACATACATGAGTAAAAGCAATTAAATGCATTTTAGTGAAACAAATCACACTTTTTTATGTGACTGGTGTCTTAAAGAAACAATATTTCAAATGGGATTTTTCTAAAACAGTATTTTAAAGAAAGTTACCTAAAAAAGAAGTATTGTCACGTTTATTGTTTCACAATAGTCTATATCACCCACCCCTAGATCTTATGCTTTTACTCGTGTTTATAGTTTTGAGATTAACTTCTTTTTTCCCCAATTCAGTGATAATTTCAGCGTATTTCTCATACTGATGGTCCTCGGGCGCCATCTAGTGGTCCGCCAGGTACTGCATGGAAACGACCGTTAATTTGCCGTGACGTCAGGTCAAAGTGCGAAACTACAGCTAAGCTAGCTTACCAAACCATTCCGCTTAAATGTAATAATGGATAAGTGGCTCAAAAGGAAAAGCTGGTGTAAAGTTTTTAAACATTATTAAAGATGCATAACATGCCACAGGAATGCAGATATTGGTCTTAACATATCCGGCCTTTCTTTGTCATTCCCGGGGCAATTTCTAGTTCGGTGGTCCGATAGTGAAACATTCACACTTCTTTATGTCACAGGTGTCCTAAAGAAACATTTTACAAGTGGGAATGTTTTTCTAGAGCAGTATTTTTTAAAAAGTTACCTAAGAAAAACAGTAAACACCTGTTTCCACCACTGAAGGAGCACGACGACAGCTAACGGCCACATTTCATTTAAAATGGTTTAAATCTCATAGGAAAGAGAAGGGAACCCGATTATTCGGAGTTTATTTGTCCCTCTTTCTTGGACAGAGTCATTGACTGAATTATTGTTGCCAATATAACTCATTTCCAACAGAAAGTACCTCCAGAACTACTAGGTTCTGCGTTGCTGCCAAGACCAACTAATTAAGGGCGACATCGTCTTGTTTATGTTTGCCTGAGTCTGTTTTCCACATTGGAACAGTAGGTGGCGCTATTGCCAACAATAACTGTGTGTTACTACTGGTCAAACATTTCTGTTTTATTGCATCTTTATTGAAAAGCAAAACTACTAATTGGGATTTTTCTTTCCCATATAAAATACTTTAATTTTTGTGTTTTTTCTCATCATGTAAACTAAAAAACCCAGAAGTTTACAGAAACTAGACAGCCTTTCCTTTTAAAATAAATAAAATAAGAAAACGCATAATGACCAACATTAGGAATGTAGGTGGTTAAAGTAGTTAACTTAATATCATGTATGCAGCATAAAACAAAACATTCTGAGTACAATTAGTGGTTTGACTAAAACATTGAAAAAATGTTTTTTCATTTATTTGCTTAATTACTTTTTTTAAACTTCCAACTTGTTTGAAAACTGTGACCTTGAGGTGATAAAACTGAGACGGTATAAACTATATTGTTTGTAGCTAATTGTGTCTGTAAGATCTTAATTTAACAAGAATATAATTTTAAATTTTCCACTTCTGGAAACAATTAAAAAATGTCCAGTTTAAATCCCAAAATGCAAAAAGATAAAAAACACTAAAACTGATTTTATTTCTGAAATTTTCAAAGTTAATCATGAACAAGCCTGTCGCAATACATCTGCTCAATAATTCTCATTCTGATTATTAATGTTTTTTGAACTACAATTTTGTCAGCAGAGATTTCGTAAAACATTGAATTTGTGGTTTTGGTTGATTGTGGTTTTAATCTGTTTTATTTATCGCTTTTAGTCGCCTTGTTAATTTATTTTTTGGGATATTTAACATATCTCAGTTCTTAAATAAAAATTACTTATTGTAACCTTTTGTTAAAAAACCTTTTTAAAAAATCTTAAATAAAAATGTATATATTTTCGTACAGTTTCGCCTTAATTACTGCCCTGAATATTTTCCTCTTTCATCAAGTAGCCTTTTTTACACTCCTGTTGACGATTAATCGATTCCTAAATTAGTTGACGATTATTTTAATTTATTAATCATGATTAATCGTTTCAGCCCTAACTGTAAACCCTCTTGTTTCCTCTGTTGCAGTTTATCATGTTATCATAAATTAAATTAAGGAATTATCTATGAATTATGTTGTTTTAATAATAACATTTTACAAAATGTACTTTACATGCTACAAAATGACAATAAAAGCAATAACCAATAAAAGAATAATAAAAACTTATTTAAACATCTAAGATTTGATTTATTAATCAAGCTTTATAAGATATAAACTAAAAACAGCAAACAAGCTTAATGAATAGAATAAAAAATACAATAAAAATAATTTTTTACTAAGTAATTTTAGAAATAAAGGGAATTTCTTACCCTAATTCCATTTAAATAAAGACCCACAGGTCTTTTTTTTTTTAAATATAAATGATGTCCAGTGAAATTTCTGAATTTAAGTGACAAAATAAAAGCCCAGAGTAGATGGTTCCAGAGCAGCCGCTCGTCCCCCTCGGTGACGTAGCGCTGCAGCCGGGCGAGAGAAAATTAAAGAAACAAATTTCTCTCTTGCATCACTGCTGAGTTCCACCCAGTAACCACAAATGAACATGCTGGCACCAGTAAGGGTTCTGGGCTGGGACCAGTTCTGGGTACAGCAACTTAAAATTAATGGCTCGGATAGTCACTAAAACCCCCTGAGTGAAAAATGAAAAATGTTGGAGCTTAAAGACGTGGGTGAGCCGAGCAGCAGAGCCTTTTAAATCATAAAGAAACAAGACAATTGGAAACAAATTTACTGTTTGTTCCCATGATTAAGCAATACTTTATTTATACAAATAAAGATTAATAGGATTTAAAGAAAACATGGATTAGTTCATGCATTTTGAGTTTAAAAAAATAACTATATAACATATTCCAGATAGGTTTGTTGACGAATTAAAATGTTAGCTTAACGTCGTCTGTGTTGAGATAAATCTAACTCAGTTCATCACTCTCATCACAGCATTATGTGTTTTGAGGTACATAGTGTCATTTTAGAGTTAAGTCACCGGGTCTGTCACAATAACGATGTTTCAATTTTCAAAGAAGTTATTGTTATAAACAATAATATTGTTGTTTGAGACCATTTTCAATAAACATAATGGTAATGGAATAATAATGCAAGAGCACATCCTCAAAGATTAATAAAACTTTAACTATGGAAGACATTTTAATATTCAAAATGAATAGAGCAACAGAAACAACAAATAAAAGTAATCATAAAGTCTCTGTAAACAAAACTGTCCTTCAAAAAAGGGCTAGTTAAGACCAAAACATTAAAGACTTTCATCATCCAGTTTTTGGTAAAAACAGAGAAAAGAGAAATTTTTTAAAAAAAAGTTTTAAAAAGATTAATTAATTTATGACAAGTCTACAAGTAATTGTTACTTTCAGTCGTCAAAAATTTATACATTGACTTTTATATATATATATATATATAAATATATATATATATATAGATAATATACATACATATATATTACATATATATGACTTAAATGAAATTTTACTTCCTTGAAATTGGGCCTTTGTCTCTTTAAGAACCTCCTGCTCTCTCTGAAACTCCGCCTTCAGGAAGTCATAACAACATGGCTCCTCTATTAACCCTTTAACAACGTTTTTTGTAGTTTTTTTTTAATCAACTTCTCATGAAGAAGTAGCTCGTACAATGAACTCAGCAGATGTTTGCTAATTGCTCCTGGCTAGTCTGAAGGAGCTGAAGGAAGGCGGGCTGCTCTGTAAGGCACAAGTTTGGTAAATCATGGGCGGAGCTGTGCCTTGGAGGCGGAGCTTGGTCCACCCAGGCGTTTTCTACAGCTGAATGGTTGCCATGGAGATTAAAGGATTTCTCAACACTCCAAGTGTGTTTATGATGAGTGGATAACATTTTAAGGCTCAAAAGGGTCAATTTTACATATTACTGCTCCTTTCACTTCCTCTTGGTGTTCATGACTGAACCAGGTCTAAACCAGGTTCAGGTTTGGAAACACTCTTTGTCTCGAGCCTGAAACGCGCCTGAAACCAGACCCAGTTTTCTGGAGTATTTAACGCCACTCCAAATTCTACGAATGTGGCGCGTTTAATTGGTCCAGAGAAATTCCCCGGCTTCACACTGTGCCTCTTCAGGTCAAAGGAGTGTCAGTACGGCTGTGGTCTTTTCGGCTCAACAGGGGAGACCGTGTGATCCTTCCACGCTCTGTTTATGCTCTGATCCGCAACACCGAAGCCCATTATCCCAGTGGAAAGGGGTATTTATTTAGATAACCGACTCCAGCAGGATTTCATTGTAATCTTAGCGGACTGTGACAGTGAAAACATCACTCAGGAGTTTGTAGCCAGCAGGGAAACTCCTGTTCAGCAACATAAACAGAGAAATTACATCCTGTCAGCACAGCAGAGGTTTTGGATTTGAGATCAAATCAACACAGTTTCTGCTTAGTTTATATTAGCATACACTCTGACGAGAAGGCAGGGGTGGGGAGGAACTAGTTACATTTATTTAGTTACATTTACTGGATGGAAATGGTGAAATTTGAAATAACTTCCCTAATTCTGCAGAAACGTTTTTACGCTCACTTGAAGTAGTTTTTAATGCGGTACTTCAAAAATGTGCTTAAAAAATGGTGATGATACAGCTGTTCCTTTTCTTTAGCTGCATTTCACAAACAAGTTGCTACTCCGCTGAACGAGACGGAGAACAGGCATAAGAGGAGGAGCACAGCAGAGACTGACACAACAGTCACCACGCGCTCACCTCTGAGGAGAGTGACTGCAATTCCTTTGCATAAAGGAGGAAAGGTTGGTGGTGAAAAGTCAGGTTCTTCTGACGTTTAATGACACCAGGGAGAGCCTTCCTTGAATTTAGTCTTCGCTAAAAGTTAGCATGAATGATCAAGCTTGAACATTCCAGACAGACTGGGAGAAGCTGAAGCCTAGCAAAGGGAGGGGGGAAGGTGTGAGGTGCATCTACACAAGCATGATTGACTGTGTTGACACCCACTCAGATTGGTTGTTTCTAGTTAGCATTGGGAGAAGGCAGATGAGTTAAATCTTGTCACAAATTTCATGTCATACTAAACTGACATGACAACTTTAACAAATAAGTAAAAAACGTTTTATTAGTTACATATTGTATCTTTAAGGATTAAAATTAAAGTGTTCATGAACTTATTTGTTGAATACCTTCAATATGTAGTTCAAATAAATTCAAGTTAGTGTGAATCCTGGCTAGCATTTAAGCTAACTTGAATGCTCGCTTCAATGCCAGTTTATGGATAAACATTGTCATTATTTATCTACAAAAAAAACAATATTTTTGGTTATCAACCAATGATAAACAATAACCGATTTCAATCTTTTAGTGCAGACTAAATTTAAGTTAGCTTCATAGCTTGAATACTGGTTAGCTTCAAAACTGGTTTGTATTGAAGCTAACTAGCTAACTAGGTTCAATGCTAACTAGTTTTCAACCCAGCTTGCTTCAATGCAAACCAACCTGGGTTGAAAGCTACTTATCCTTTACCTAGTTAGCCTTAGCTAACTAGCCTGAATGCTAGATAGCTTGAACTAACATTGAAGACAGTTACTTCAGTTATGAATAAATAGCATCATTGTTTATCTACTAATGACATAGCAAAAACATTTTTCTGAAACTGTAAGTTGTTTCTGTGCCATTAACACATTAAGCAGCATGAGAATTATTACATGATTGTCGTACATGAGCCTGATTGACAGCGCTAAGAGATGGAAGAGGTCAGTTTTCCCACAGATTACTCGTATTATTCTGTCATGGCATAATGACGGTTTTAACAAATACCTTTATAAAGGTTACTTGACCCAGTTTTAAATATGGAAATGTAGGTAAATTTGTCCTCAGTTAAAATGGATATAATCAAAATTGTTTAAAAAATATCCAAATAAAGATCCAAAACAACACAGGTCACCCTTTTTTTAGTTAATTTTTTTAAAAGAACCAACCTTGGCGTTCTGCAGGGGGATCTGGTAGCTGGACGGTTTGTAGTAGAGCCTCTGCGACGGCTCGGTGTGGATGTCCCCCAGAAACAGCTCCTCCACCAGGTGGTCCAGGTTGTGGTGCAGGTACTGCTTCTCCACCCGCAGCAGCTGCAGCTCGTGCATGGTGAAGTTCAGCTCTTTGGAGCAGTCGAAGGCACCCTCTTCGTTCCACAGCTCGTACATCACGCCGTGCTCCCAGGGGCCCCTCGTCGCCCCCCTGCAGCTGCGGCCCAGCCGCTCGCTCAGCTCTTTGGCCTTAGCGGTGGTGTGAGGCACAGTCTGGACCAGGTGGAGATGGTACTCTGCCTCTGTGCCGCCCTGCACTATCCAGGAGGCCTGGCGCAAGCGCAGGCGGCCGCTGATGACCAGCGTGTAGGTGGGTTTGGTGCAGTGGTTGTCTTCGTAGTAGAACTGGTGGGCCTGGAAGGTGTTGTTGGGGTAAAACCTGTAGGATCGGGTCAGAAACTCCGGGCCTGGTCTCACCTCACAGCTGCAACAAACACACAGGAAGTCGCATGAAACTCATGAAAGGTCATGTTCAAAGTTACATTACTTTACACATTTTTACCCAGGCAATGAATTAAAACTAGGGATGAATCGGTTTAATTGTGATTAACTGATTATTGAAATAATTATCAACTTAGTAAATTGATTAATCGTTAGCTGGAGTATACAGACTAAAATAAAAGGGCATTTCTTAAAACTAAAACTTTGTGATATTTTAATGTGCTGTTCAGAGCTATGAAGGTAAGTACGGAGGGTCAAAAGGGTCAAAATTAGATGGACACATTTACTTAAATAACTAATTAATACTCCATTAAATTAATAAATGTTTAATTAAATGTTTTCAGGCTGAAGCAATTAATGATTAACCATAATTAATCAGTTATTGAAATAATCGTCAACTAAATTAGTAATTGGTTAAATGGCAGACTAAAAAAATGGACATTTGCTAAAAGATATACATTTTGTATTAAAGATAAAAAGACCTCATTTGTCTGTAAATACATTTTACCCAAAACTCCTCAAGTTGCATAGTTTTAGCTTTGTCTGGTTGAAGCTGAAGCTAGCTTCAGTTTGGAAGCTAGCTAACCCTTCCAAAAACTAATATTTGGAGCTAGCTAAATGCTAGTTTGGAAGATAGCCGTAATTTAGCATTTCATTGGCTAAAATAAGGCATTTTAGGCATTAATATAGCCTGCATTAATATATGCATATATTAATGCATATATTAATGCATTAATATATGCATATATTAATGCATATATTAATGCATTAATATATGCATTAATATAGCCTAAAATGCTATATTGGTGCATTTTAGCCAATAAAATGTTAACTTTCTTATTTTAAAAGGAACTGAACGGCTTGTCTATTGGAATCTTTTAACATATTTCTTATACAAAGGCTCAAGTGGTTAAATAAAAATTAGCAGAATGTGCCATTTAAAAAAAAAATCTAATGAATTGATTTGATAAAATAATCATGACTTGCAGGCCTAGTCCAGACCTTTGTGTAAAGTAGCTAGCAGGAAAAGCAGCTGACCTGGTGGACACCCAGTGGCCCTCCACGTTGGGAGGCATCTGCACGGTGATTCGGGCTCCGTTGTGGAGATGCTTCAGCATGTGGTTGCACAGCGAGTCTCTGGATGAAGGACCGAAGGTTTTCTTCAGAGAGCGATGACTGGAGTGAGGCAGAGAGGAGCCTTCAGTCCAAACTGAGGGAAAAACAACACAATTACATTTACAGGATAATCCTGGGGTAGAGCTGAACGAAAAGGCTTAGAAATAAAATTTCTGAGTTTCAATCATCCCTTCTGCGAGTTGCACAACTAAGCATTAGGGAAACTTCAAAAACTCTTCAAAATAAACATAGTTGTTTGCATGATTGTCCTGCTAGTGATAATAATTATTGTTGATGTGCTGAAAGATTAACTATTTCTGTTAAGTATTAAGTGTTAGCTGTAAAACATAAACCAAAGTATAACTTCACAACATTATCCATTATTTTAAGTTTTTGTGAGGTTCTCATAAACTTACTACTTTATTATGGTAATAAATAAAATAAACAATGTAAATTAGCTCTAATACTCAACATCCAAATAGTAAAACATGATTTTCAAACAAGATGGCCGCCAGTGGCATGCTGACATCACCATGAACTATGGAAGCACCAGGAGTTTCCAAAAATTAAATCTTCAAAAACAGAAAACTCAATTAATAAAATGCACTTATCGTCCTGTTCTCAAAGCAACTCTGGGGTTTTATACTCTACTAAATTAACTGTGCAGGACTCATAAAAGGTAAATTAGAGCGAGATCAAAAAATGAAAGGGCCGTGGTTTAAAGCTTTACTCGTGGTTTTAATTGACTGAGCTGCTTTGAACTTCTTTTGAATTCTTAATTTAATCATCTTAAATCAAGCAGGCACATCAGTGACGCCTCTTCTAAATGGAAAATGTGTCTGATCATGATGAATAAACAGTTTAACGGTGGGGCGCTTCATGTCTGAGTTCTGCTGGCCCGCTTTCCGTCAAACCAAACGGAAAACAATAACCTCAGCGCTGGAATGAGCCTGTCGGGATAAAATGTCGGAAATGAAAGCATTTCAAAGCCCACAGACAAAGACCGGCCCTGAGGCTCGCATTCCTCTGAGGTTTTATTCCATGTAATGCCCCATATCATAAAAATCTACCTTGAAATATGAAGACTTGGCTCTAAACTCTGACTCGCCTGGAAGTATCATCCAATGCCCTGGAATGCCACCGCAGGCGGCTCTATGTTTTTAATTTGAGACTAATGAGACAAGAACGGGGGAAAAAAAAACATTTTATGAAAAGAAGCCAAAAGCCCAGAAAAAGCCAAAGCTGCCTCCAGCTGTTTGACACCAAATTGGCCTGAAAAATTTAAAAACCAAAACACAATATGGTTTTAAGAAGCTGCACTGTGTTGTTCAATCCTGCAAACCATTTCAGAAAACACAAATAATGACAATGTTAATCTAAACTAAGTGTTTTCACACTTGATAATTTGGTTCAATTGGGGACCAAAGTTGTAACATTTTCAGCTGCTGTGGTTCTCTTTCACACTGCACTGAGTCAAACGAACCAAACCCTTTGGAAAGCCTGTTCCCCTCCTCGCCTCTGGGGGCGCTGCACCAAGAACCATTGAAGGAAACGACAGGAAAACCTCTAAAGAAGACACAACCTTCTTCATTCCCTTTTTCACAAAATGTAAACAAACATGAACTCGTGCCAGATTACAAGGTAATTGATAAGGTGACAGTTGGATGTTACGATACTTGTAGATGAATATCAATTTTTTTCTAGGAAAGAAAATATCGATATATATCACGATATCGATATTATTATACAGCCCTAAAATACAAAGTGCGTTAAATGTTTCCAGAGGTTACTTTGATCCAAAGTAAATAATCTACGTACTCCAATTCAGGGTTGGTAGATAAGTATAAGTACTTGACATACCTTTAACAAAATTCCCTATTTTTTACTTCCCTGTCATCTGAAGCGTCTAACCTTATTTCCTGGCAAATAAGTGAAATATTTTGCCTAATTTATCTCCTTGAGCTGCGATCTAAAGTTAGCAGCACCGTCCAAACCTACTAAAAATCTCAGCATCATAATGAGATGTGAACTAGTTTTAAATCGGAGTAACAAATCTTTTTACGTTAAAGCCAAATGTGAACCAGCTCCCAAATGGGAACCAGACCGACTGGGAGATAAATGAGGAAATGATTATAAGGAGCCGGTATGTTTCCCGTTTGAAGTCTCATGCGTCTTCCTCAGGTGTCGGCGGCTCCAGAGAGTGGAGCGCCATCTTTTTCAACCTCTCCCTTCATCAAGGCAATAATCATAACAACTGAGACGTTTCTCTGCTGCTGCTGCTTTCCCAAGCTGCTGCACTGTACCTCGAATCAAAGTGACCACAAAACTCCCAGAGCCCTAAACCACAGCGAACATTTCCAGTTGGCCTGATCCCACTGGTGAGGTAAGAGCAACTGGGAGCTCTGACAGCAGCAGCCGAGTAAAAAAAAAAAAAAAAGAATCCAAAGAGCCGGAGTGGGAGCCACACAAAGGACTTTTGTTTGTTTTATCTGAGAGCAGAGAGAAAGTAAAACCAACTTTAAAATGTTTAATTTATTGGCGATATTTAGACTCTACTGGAGTTCAACTGACTTTCTTTAAAGGGGACCTGATGTGTAAAATTCACATTTTTCATGTTTTTCTATTTTCCTGCTTCTAAAAACAGCTCTAGCACTTAAAAAAAAACAACCACGCAGCCGTTTCTTTGCAATAAGTTAATGTTTTCTGGTGTCTGGAAAACGAGCCGTTCCCAGTTATTTAGTCACAATGTTACCTAGCAACTCCAGTCTGTTACCTAGTAACCCGAGCTGAGCTCCAGTACACTTGGTCAATTGGTCTGTTTTGTTGTTGACTTCCCATTCAGAAACCACTAGCTGCGTTCTTGTTGGTTGTGCAGGAGGCTCCACTTTTGCTTTTCAAAGATGTACGGTTGTATAATTGTGCATCTGTTTGCAGCCGCTATTGGGTGTGAGTGTGAAGATTGATTTGTGGGCGTGGCCTGCAGCAGCTTATTCAGATTTACAGTGACAGGATGATCTAAAACATCTCATTCTGAAAGGAGGCCTTAAAACTGAGCAGACTGAAATTTAATCAATAACATTTTAAAAAATATTAGTAAATGTTTCCAGAGGTCAACAAAGGTCAACCAGCTAGTCCACGTTTACAAAATCAAACAAAACACAGAGAAAATTAACTGTGCTACATTTGTGCAACAAAAAAAAGTTTTGTGTTGTTATAATTTTAACATCTAAATAAAAAAAAGAAAAAGGTTCCCAGGTTCACCAGAAGGCAACATGCCACTTTCTTTAAATAAAAAAAATTATTCTGAATTTTTATGAAGTCAGTTTTATTTTAATTTTTTTTTTTTACCACATTTTACATTTTTTTAGTGTTTTTTATTGTTTATGTTTTTGACATTTTGCTTTCAAGTGTTTTTTAGTCAACGTTTTTATAGCGATAATTACCTGAAAAGTGTCACAATGTAATCTGTGAATTTATATGCAAATTCCAATTAAAATTTGAATATGTATTTGTACTTAATACAGCACAAAACATGCAGATGTTGGTTTGGTTTTTATTATTTTGATGAGAATCATAAGCATAGATGAATTTACCGTTTACGCCAAAGCAGCTGGAATATTAAAGTTTCTGTTCTGAATTAAAATGCACACAAAAAAGAAACGTAACTTTAACAACAGAAGTAAGAAATAAAAGCTAGAAATCTCATTTTACCACATTAATGTCAATACGAGGATAAAACCCTCCTCTCCCATCTTTAACACGTGTTTGCACTGAAACAGATGCTTCTCTGGCTGCTGGGTGTTTGTTTGGTCTCAGAAAACCACATCAGCTGAAACGTCTCTGCTTTTATGAAATCTGACAGGTTAAACCTCATTTAGACTCAAATTCACTTAGTGTGGACTAAAATAACATTGTCTAAAAAGATTAATTTGGGCTCAAACGACTGATTTCAGTCTCTCGATGTTGCTATCAAATATGCAGCATCAGATTATTTTTTACCAAATCAAGGTACTTTAAAGTACTGTAAACTAAAGCAATGAAAGGTTAAACATTTGGCGTTTTCATCATACAACATACAGGATAGATGTGGTTACAGCAATGCAGATTATTTTATTAGAAAGATATTTTTATTTTTCTTGGTTGGATAGTTTTGCTTTTTGAAGATTTCATTCTCGGAAAATTGTGGAATTTTGCGTCACCAATGTGTTTCCATCGCTTAGAGTGATGTCATCGCGCCCAGGGCGGCCATCTTGTTTTCACAAACATGTTTTACAGTTATTTATTTATTTGGAATTTGAATTAAAATCAAGAATAGGACAAAATATAAGTGTCAGGCAAATGTTTTTTTTAAAAACAAAAATAAAGTCAAAATGTTATAAGAAAAAATGGATATAAAATATGGAAATAAAGTCCAAATATTAGTAGAATGAATTCAATTTTATGAAAACTTCTTAGGAAAAAATAGCAAAAATGTATTATCCGTGCCTTTTTCTATTAAAAAGTTTTTTTCTTGTAATTTTAATACATTCTCTTGGTAAAATTGCATCTTTATTCTGCTATATTCTTGTAATTAAACAAAAATTACCATCAAACAACTCACAGAAGGGATGATTGAAAGAAAAGGCACTTTTAAAAAATATTTTCTGTCATTTCGTTTTTGGAAAAAACAGCAAGAAAATGGATTAAAATTGGGAATTGGATCCACTATTCTTAAGTCACATTATCCAGCCCTATTTAAAGGTTCATGAAAATATGATTTCACAGTTTGTTAATCTTCCATTCCTGTTTTTACAAACACTCTGCATGTGAGCTCTGAGGTTTTTCTCCTCCAATAAATTTCCAGCACACTGTAATCCACACTGACAGAGCATTTTTGTTGCCGTTGTGAAAACCTGCAATAACACACCACTTAATTGAGACTTTAAGACACTTAAATGCACTTAAGAATAAGTGGAACGCCGAGGCGTCCTTTTTATCTCCAGCAGTTCTTTATGTTTGCTGCCAAAACGCTGCTTTATACTGTCATCTGCAGCAGATGGAGCAGGTCAACGGCGGGCCCATAATCCAGCTCCGCTCAGACACGGGTTTTTATCAGGAACGGATGTTTAAAGTGGCTCTTAACCCGCAGAGAGCTTTCATCTGCAGAACAGCCTGAGGGAGGCCTGGTGATGCCCTCTGACCTTCCAACATAACTCACTGAGGAGGCATTATTATTCAAACCTGCTGATAAACAGGTGCAACAATCGCTGGTTTACTGCTGTAGCCCAATTCACAGGTTAAATCAAACACAAAGGGAGCGTTCACACTGCAGCCTGAAGTGACCCAATTCCAATTTTTTTGACGTAATGCGACCTGTATCCGATCTTTTCATGGCAGTGTGAACAGCTCAGGTCGGATTCTTTTAGAATGTGCCCATATCCGATACGTATCCGATTCAAATGAGACCATAACGTCCAGGTCTCATTCATCCGAACTGAACGTTACTGATTCTCAACAAATCTCACTATTCTGTGTCCTGATACGCGCAAGTGGGAAGAAAAACAACAACCATGATGGACTATATGAGGATTAAGTTGTTAATATGTTGCTCCGGCCGGACAACAACTTCAAATATGTAAGCTAAGCTCCACCGTTAGCCTCCATGTTTACAAACACTGAGCTCTTCTTCTTCTTCTTTTTATGGCGGTTGGCAGAACACTGACGCTATTGCGCCCTCTACTGCGCATGCGGGACACTTTCAGGTCGTTTGCCAGTTTACACTGCATATCACATACAGGTCCATTTACTGGCAGTGTGAACGGCCCGGAAAAAAAAATCGGAATTGCCAAAAAATCGGAATTGGGTCACTTCAGGCTGCAGTGTGAACGCACCGAAACTGACATATTCCAACCATTTCTTTGTGGTTAATTAAGTTTTTTAGAAGAAATAAATCTTACATATCACTAATAAAATAGATTTGTCAGCTTGGTGAGAAAAAATGCCAATGCACTGCACTAAATGCTGAGTCAGGGGCTTGTTTTACATGAATTACTGCGCTCCACTCAGTGAAACAAACATATTTGGTAACCATGGAGGCCGCGGTAGCCGTGGAAACGACAGACTGTTGGCTGGAAGCTGATTAAAAGCTGTTTGAGTTGAGCAGTTGAGCAGGAAGCATTTTGGGCTGCGGGACAGACGCCAGTGACCATGAACCTTCATCAAAAAGGCATTGTAGGGAGTTCCAGAAGAGCCAAAAAAATGTGTGAATTTGAGGGGCTTTCTTTTCTTTTCCCCCCCACAATAAAGCGACTAGATTTGTTTTACTTTTTTTTTTTACACCGAATTTCAAAGAACTACACTTGAATAGGAATCAAATAATTTCTTACTGTTCAATTATGATCTGAGTTTTGTTTTAAAGCCATTTTACACATGTAAATTTAAATTTAGTAAGTAAAAACACAGGAAATTCAGAGTTTGTAGATGTTGCCAAATGCCAAAATGCCTAGGTATTTGGGATTTTTTTAAAACTAAAACTTCTGTAAATTTGCTTTTACTTCTGTTTTATCAATCTTTGCACAGGTAAAATGGATCTATGGTTTACAAATGTTTGTAGCCTTAATTGTGATATTTCTAAAAGGTTTATATACCGTATATTGTAAAATAAAAATTATTTAGTGTGGCAAAAGTATCCAAATTATATTATGTTCTATCCTTTTTTTCTCTGAAACTATAGCAGCTGCTGTAATTTTGATACCAAGATTATTATAATGGAGAGTTTTTAATTGCACAATGTTATTTTAAACACATATTTCAGAAAATCTTATGGGGCTTTTTGCATTGTTGGATTTGGAGTCTCATCTTCCTCTTGATAACATTGGTTCAAAACTAAAACTTGCCTAATAATTGTGCACACAGTCTATGTGTGTTTTCTGGCATGGTAAACTAAAAAATGGGTAACACTTTATTAGAAGGGGTGTGCATAAGATTGACATGATACTGTCATAAACATGACATAACACCTGTCATAAACATGGAGAAGATAAATATCTATATATATAAATACACAAAGAGAGAGAGAGAGATGGTCTATAATACAAAATAAAACAACAATATTCTACATTGGATCACTGAGATTTGTATTATTTGCTTAAATAATATCTGAAACAGGTGCTTGACAGCCAAGGGATGTTAAACAGGGTGGAGATGAAGTAGGACTGATTCATTTTCAGCTTCATTTATTATGTAAACATGAATTAACCAGCATTTCACGGCATCAAAACTTAAGTCCCAATGAAGTTTCAACAATAATGGCTGAAAATGTGTCCCTGTTTCTGTAAGATATTTTCTGTTTGTCCACATTTTGCCAACACATTTTTTCCTTCCACTAAATTTCCTATTAACATACTTGGATACAGCTCTCTAAACAGTCTTTAGCAATTACTTTTTGTGGCTTAGCCTGCTTGTGGGGGTCTACTGGAGAACCAGCCCATCAGCAATCTTCATTATCACTGTTAGCCACAGTAACACTTGTGTTTCAAAAGACTTTTTATGAGTCTCATGTAGCATTTTAGAATAAATTAACTCTTTTAATGCAATGAATTATTACAACATACAAGCTGCACTTTTTGAATGATTTCTAAGTTTCTGCACATATTAACCTCCGGGAATTACAGGTGGATAAAGGTGGAAATTCAAGCCTCTTTGTTGCAGAAAATCAATTTAAGTCAAAATAAAAGTGAACAAAAAATAAAGTTTCTTACCTAAAAAAGCAACAAGAAACACTGCAGGAGTAAGCTCCATTTCTGCAGCCTGAAAGCAGCTTCTCACTAGACAGGTTTGCTCTGTTTCCTCTTTAGTTATTCCCGCAGAAATCCCGGTTTAATCCAGAGTTTGGAGCAAATTCTCCTGCGAAATCCGAGCATCATGACTGAAAGCAAACCTCCGGTTGGGCAAGAAATAAAAACTATCCAAGATTCGCAGGAAAATAAACGCACATAGAAACCAAAGGCGAGTCCAAATGCTCTTCAGCGCTGCAGCGTTTTAAACGAGGCAGCGCGGTGGATCCTTCATGCGTCCTGCGCCCCGGAGGAGCGTTTAAAAACTGAGTCCAGACACCGGAGTCATCGCCCCGCCCGAGGAGAGACTCGGGGGGCGTGGAGGTTGTACTTTAGTGGCCCATTTGAGGTCCAGACTGTGACGGGGAAATGGTATGTATGTTTCTGTGGCGGCACAGAAAAAAAAGCACAATATTTGCCGTTTAAAGTGCAGCGCTATCGACTTGTGACAATTCTATGGAAGTCCAAATGTGCCTGATTCGATAAGTTAAATTCGGACTGAAATACACAATTAAATTTGACACATGCATCTTAAATAATTAGTTGCTTGGCTTAGTATATTGTGGCATTTTTAAAAAACAAACAAACTAATTATTCATATAAAAATGCTGATAGAAAAGCACACAGAAGCAAAACATGTATAAAACAAACAACCCCCAAAAGATTTAAAACAAGTAAAAAATAAATAAAATTGGCATAATAAAAAAAATCAGGGGACATTTTTATTGAATTAAAACATTATTTGTCTATGGTTGGCAAAAAATACTGCATACATGTCTTTATTTGTAGATTCTTGCAGTATTTATCTTTACTTAGACCCATGAGTGATCTGAGTAAAAGTTGCTGGATGTTTGTGGTCGTACGTAATATAAAATTAAACTGAAAGACAAAAAGCTTAGAAAAGAGGAATACTAGGCCACACTATTAAAAAAAGTTGTAATATAAAATGAAGTCATAATTTTTCAAGAATAAAATCATATTATAAAAATAAACTCAAAATAACAGAATAAAATAGTAATAATGAGAATGAAGTCATAATATTTCAAGAATCAAGTTGTAATATGACTTTATTCTCGTGTAACTACTACAACTTTATTCTTGTATTATTTTGACTTTATTGTCATAATTTTATTACTTTTCTCTCATATTTTTATAGAATTTTTTTTTACTTTAGCTTGTATTTTCCATTTTATATTTTTGTGTACAACTCTCACATTTAAAAAAACAGGCACATTTGCACCACTCGTGAAATACATTTAGCGGCTGCAAAAAAAACACTTCAAGGGCCACAAGGGGCCCAGGGGCCGCACTTTGGGCACCCCTGATTTAAGGCACAACTGTGTTAAGAAGTGGATTTTATCTTCCATTTCTGATCCAAACACATTTTGTGCGGTACGGCGCTGGGATATTGTTTGCAGTGTGAGGTCTAAGTGCATGTTTTCACTCAGACACTGAAGTCCGGGAGACGGAGGCCCCACCGATTCAAAAACAGTATTTCATGAGCTTAACCTCTAATCCTCCTCCTCCTTAATCAGAAGAGCAAAGCTCCTCTGAGGGACTTCTAATTAATTTCCATTGTTTGGCATCTTAAACCTCTCACTGCCGCCTTCCTTGGTCCTTGCTACGCTCCACGGTGTTTGCTCTTTTGCTCTAATCCTAGATCCTCGCTCTGGGAGACTGATTCCAAGCCTACAAAGTCCTTCTTTTCTCATTCACCGGAAAAGCCGTTGAGCAAGATCCGGACAAACGCTGGATTTAGAAGGAAACCCACGAGGGGTATTAATAAGAAGCTCTGCATTGAGGAGAGGCCGGAGGCTTGTTCTGCTGTGCTGACCCCTCTGTTGTCTGTGGCTAATCAAAGCATCGCTGCAGCCTCTTTGTGCTGCAGCAGGAATGAGGACATGAGGTGGAAATGAGGCGGCTTTGACAGTCACAGTCGCTCAAAGGGACGGTAAGCCACCCGAAAACCTGCTGCATTTGGGTCAAACAGTGTCACAGAAACTCAGTTGTGCTGATTATGAGTTTGCCTCTGATTGATGGATTTCTCTCCAACATGTTTTTCGCATTAAGCCGTCTTCATTAGTGTCGCCAAACATGCCAGTGCAGACGAATGTGTGCGGGGACATTTCAAAGCTGCTGTCTCTCTGTTTCTTATTAAGCCGGCGTTCTGAAGAACTGGATGACTTTCCTGTTTTCTGTTTTCTTCGAGTCTCGCTGGAGACCCTCGCATCATGTCTGCAGGGTGCCGTAAAAGGTGGAATGAGGAGGGAGTGGCGCACGTCGAGCATAAAAAGTCCCACTGAGTTATGAGATGTTAAGGGGGGACCTATTATGCAAAAATCACTTTTTGCATGTTTTTGTGCTTACATTTGGGTCTCAGCTGCTTCTACAAACAGACCAAGCGCTTAAACAAAACACACCCAGACTTTGTTTGGCAGTAAGTTAATGTTTTCTGGTGTCTGGCAAATGAGCCGTTTCAAAAAACTCCCAGATTGTTGTCACAGTCGACGGGTGCTGGTCTGTTACCTAGCAACCCAAGCTGAGCTCCAGCACTATTGGTTCGCTGATTTTTACTGCTGTATGTGCTGTGCAATGTCTGCTGGAAAAGATGAGTTGTTTTGATGTTGACTTACCATTCTTGTTGATTGTGCAGGAGGCCCCACTTTTGCTTTTCAAAGATGTACGGTTGTAAAATAGCACATCTGTTTGTAGTCATTTTCACGTGTGAGTGTAAACATTGAGTTAGGGGGTGTGGCCTGCAGCAGCTTATTTAGGTCTTAAGCCCTAAACAGCTCAGCCTGAGACAATGAAGGAATGTTTTAACCTCTTAAGAAAACAACTTGCAAAAGAAACATTTCAGTCACTGGACATACAAACCTAGAATAATATCCCAGATATCCTGCAACTGTAATGAAGATGGTTCTCTTTTGGCACTGAATATAAATGCACACTACATTAAAGTGTCTTTTTGGCATATATCAAGTTTTAAATATTAATCCAGGATTAGATGTAATCACTAGTCATGGAGTTCGAACAATGATGTTGCAATCATCATCCAGATGTTTTTAGCCATTTGGTAGACTTTGTAGTTATTTAGTGCAGAATCACAAAACTCTTGTTTTTATGTCTTCTGTGGATACAAAAGCCTGATATTGGACACTATTTTTTCTTTCATTTAATGGAAGAGGACTATTTTCTGTAAAGTATCAATATGGTCGTCGGAGCGCAATTCTCAAACATTTGAGCAAAGTATGACGTACCTTGGCTCAGCTGTAGCTTTGCTCCATTGATTGGCAGTGTTTCCGTAGTGTTCATGTTCACTGAGTGAAGCTCATGTCAAGCGCTGTCTTCCCTGGCATTTGGTTAAAACCAAAATTAATCCAAATGTCCAAATGTTTGCTTTCAAAGAAGACAGATTTTAACTCGCATTCATTAATGCTGCACTACAGCCATTTCTTAGATTTTGATGCTCTTTATTAAAACTCTACTATTGACAGCAGTATTTTTCCAAAACACTATATATATATCTCCATGTTTTCACCTCTCGCCCATTTCCATCTTGTTCCAGTAGCCCATTTTTCATCTGGGTGCTCTGGTTCCCCAGCACCTGACGCAGACCTTGTTTGGCCGGGTGACGTCTGAGCCGGCATGTCGTGCTTATCAGTGTCTCTCATGGTATGAGGTCGGCTATATAGCTCCAAGGGTCTTGCCTAAGGACCCACACTGACAGCTCAATTGACTGTTGTAACTTTGTTGCCCAGCCTGGATTTGAACCCGGGTCTCCTGGGTAGAAGACTGGTGACTTACCCATTGAGCTATTCAGTCATTGGGGCCCTTGGGTGTCCCTAGTACTGCACATTTCTGGACTGAGATGTCTGATGTTCCTGGGATCTGTTTTAGCCACTGCTCCAGTTTGGGGGTTTCTGCCCCGAGGGCCCCGATGACCACAGGCACCACTGTGGTCTTCACCTTCCAGTTCTTTTCCAGTTCCTCCCTGAGGCCCTGGTATTTCTCCAGTTTCTCATGCTCCTTTTTCCTGATGTTGTAGTCACTTGGTATAGCTACATCCACCACAACGGCTTTCCTCTGTTCTTTATCCACCACCACAATGTCCGGTTGGTTCTCCATCACCATCTTGTCTGTCTGGATCTGGAAGTCCCACAGGATCTTAGCTCGGTCATTCTCCACCACCTTTGGGGGTGTTTCCCACTTCGATCTCGGGGCTTCCAGTCCATATTCTGCACAGATGTTCCTGTACACTATGCCCACCACCTGGTTATGTCGTTCCATGTACGCTTTCCCTGCCAGCATCTTGCACCCTGCTGTTATGTGCTGGACTGTCTCAGGGGCCTCCTTGCACAACCTACACCTTGGGTCTTGTCTGGTGTGGTAGATCTGAGCCTCTATTGCTCTGGTGTTTAGGGATGTATATATATATATATATATATATATATATATATATATATATATATATATATATATATATATATATATATATATATATATATATATATATATACATTTGATTGGTTTTTGAAGATTAAATTAGTTATATATACATATATAAAACTAATAAATATATATATATATATATATATATATATACAGGTGTGCCGATCGATCGGTCACCGATCATAATTGGCCAATTTCAGTGAAATCGGTGATGATTGGGATACCGGTATCTGATACTGATATCGGTATCGATCAGCTGCATCTCATTTCCCAGCCTGTCTGTCTGTCCAGCTGGTCTCGTCTTTCCTTCACTGCGCAAAAGCGCAGCAACAAATGCTAAGCGATGTGTAACTATAACGCACTGAGTGAATGAGGACGTTTGCGTGTTGCGGCGGAAAATAGAAGCAGATCAAAATGCATCAGCACAACGAAGCTAATAGACATAAAAACAATGACGGAGTTTGGCTACATCGAGGCTCATGCAGTAAAAAGACATGGAGGATCAGACAGCAGGTAAAGCAGCACAGCTACAAACACTCACCGGATTAGCATGACGGTCAGAAAGATAAACTAATAACCTGTAAAATGATTTAAGTCTTGGAGCTGCGATGTAAGACGCTGGTTCTGCTGTTGAACCGCTGCTCCGCTACAGGTAGTAATATTTAATATTTAGTAATATTTGACACGGAGCCGCTTCTGCTCCACCTGGTAGTGACTCACACCGAACCTGTTTAAAGCTGCAGCATCTAACCTAAAAAATACATTTTACATACGTATTAAAACTTTCTCTGTCCTAACATGAGACAGATAATCTGTAAAAAATAATCGATCTCCTCCCTGTTACTCCGCTCAGTCAGAAACAGCCAATCAGAACTAGCAGTAACCAGCTAGCCGCTATGCTAACAGGAAGTTTTCATTCAGTAAATCAGGATTGTTTATTGTAATGGATCCTGTTTTTGCCTTTGAATGTTAAGTTTTATACTTGAACTTTTTGTCAATGTTGAGAGGTTTTATTTTGGTTCTTTGCATTATTTAGCTTCTTCAGAGCCTCATATGTCATCAGTCTGTTAAAGATAGTATTATTGATAGCAGTTCACAATGCCTGTTTTGTTTAGTTTTCTTCTTGGAAAAAGTTATTAAAAACAAGTTTTTGTCTAAATTAAGGTGAATTTATGGTTCCTTTTTCCACATAATGTAACGGTAGTGTTTATGATAAAAAAAAAAAAATTATGTGATCGGTATCGCCGATCATCCCTCAGGGGTGATCGGTATCGGTATCGGCAGAAAAAAACCTGATCGGCACATCCCTATATATATATATAAATTAGTATATATATATATATATACGTTTGATTGGTTTTTGAAGAACAAATTAGTTATATATATATATATAATAACTAATTTATATGTATATAACTAATCTATATATATATTTATATATATATATATATATATATATATTTATAAAATATATATATATTATATATATAATATATACATTTGATTGGTTTTTGAAGATTAAATTAGTTATACAGTATATATATATACATATATATATATATAAACTAATTTAATTAATTTCGTTTACTACATCTCTGCTTTTAAACCTTTAAAACGGGAAAAAAATGATTAAATATAAAGAACTGAAACTAACACTTATATTCAACTATTCCGATTATTAGTATTTCAGTCATGCAAGAAGGCACAATATAAGAGCTCATTAAATAAACACAATATACCAATGTCAACTGAATAAATTAAATCAGACTACATTTGTAACACTAAGTTAGTTAAACACATATGCAATACCAGTATAAAATGAATTAGAAATGCCTAGAATGAATGTGTTCCTACACACAGACAGAAACTCCAACATAGTAACAAAATGGGTGGACACATAAACACTCAGCATAACTGAGTAAATACAGACACATGAACCAACAAGATACAATCCTCAAACACCAACCATACATTTAAAACAAACTGCAATCAACAGAGAAACACAAACTGTCTGCTCGGTGGCAGAGCCTTTCACTCCAAGCCTCTCTTTTTATTTTACACACACAATCGCTCCCAGTGTTTTTAACCCAAACACACACAAACTACCCTAAATGGATCCAAAAACTAAATTCCAATGCAGTCAGTCAAGGTTTTTCCTTTCTTCTGTGACTCAAATCTCGATCAACTGAAGTCTTCTTCTCTTTTATTATTTTCACTAATTCCTATGCGGCCGTCGTCAACATTCTTCGATGGCACAGATCGGCTTATCTCGTTATATTTCAGGTGCAGCCCTCCTGAGGAAAACTCAATCCAACCCAGCCTGTCCCTTCCCTCCGTCCGGAGAGAAGGTTGGGGCGGCCACCTCCCACTGCAGGCCCTCTGGACTTCAGCCCTTAACTACTGAAGACTTATCAACTTTATCTCTTTTATATCCACTTTATCTGGCTATGAACCATAGGGTGCGTTCACACTGCAGCCTGAAGTGACCCAATTCTGATTTTTTTGACGTAATGCGACCTGTATCCGATCTTTTCTTGGCAGTGTGAACAGCTCAGGTCAGATTCTTTTTCCAATGTGATCCATATCTGATACGTATCCGATTTAAATGCGACCATAACGTCCAGGTCTCATTCATCAGAACTGAATGTCACTGATTCTCAACAAATCTCACTATTCTGGTGCTGATACACGCAAGTGGGAAGAAAAACAACAACCATGACGACTATATGAGGATTAAGTTGCTGATATGTTGCTCCGGCTGGACAACAACTTCAAATATGTGAGCTAAGCTCCACCGTTAGCCTCCATGTTTACTTCCACAGACACTGAGCTCTTCTTCTTTTTATGGCGGTTGGCAGATCACTGATGCTATTGCGCCCTCTAGTGGGCATGCGGGACACTTTCAGGTCGTGTATCCATTTACACTGCAGAACGCAAACATGTTATATGTGTGACATCTTAGAAGAAGTCGGAAGGATGTCATATGAGACTACAGCACTTACTGGCAGGTCGCATTTACTGGCAGTGTGAACGGCCCCAGCAAAAAAAATCAAAATTTCCAAAAATTCGGAATTGGGTCACTTCAGGCTGCAGTGTGAATGCACCCCTAGAGGTCAGCCCGGAGAAAACAGGATCCCTGGAGGTTCACTTTTTATTTAGAAGTACCATCTGTCCACCCAATACCTCAGTGTGCCTGTTTTGTACATGTTCATAAAGGTATTGCAGATTCCTCCAAGCACTCGCCTGCATGGGTTTGGCTGCTGGTCCCCTAATTCCGTTAGCCGTTTGTTAAGCTTGTGCACATAATGCCCCAATTTTTTGTTGTCCTTCTCCAGGAGGTGGTTTGTCTGCTCAAACACTGATTTTTCCTGCTGCAGGGCGGCTGTTTTCTCCTCCAGGGCGGCTGTTTTGTTTTTCTCCTCCAGGTCGGCAATTTGCTGGTCGTAATTTTTGCTTTGCATCTCCAGAGTGGCGATATCCTCTTGCAAGATTAAGTTAATATCAACCAGATGTTTAAATTGTTCGTCTTTGTGACGGACAAGCTTATCTTTCGAAAATGCCTCGTGCTCCAGGTTAAAAATTTCCATTTTTAATCTCTCGTTTTCATTAACGAGTGCTGCGTTCTCATATGACATCCGTCCGACTTCTTGTAATAGTTCATGAAGTCTCCTTCTTTCTTGTTCCATCTTTTGTTGTCCTTTTCCCTCCTCAGAATCAGAAGTTGATGTGTTGCTGGTTTGGCTCATCGTTTCTCTACAAACGAGTGTCTTGAATCAATCCTCCTTTCTCTCCAGGTTCTGCAATGGTTATGACGGTAGAATTCAAGAATGGAGTTTTTTGTGCATCGCTCTTTGTGACATCAAATTGCATGATGTCACAAATTGATGTCACTACCTCAGCAGAACAACTAGAAAACTGCTGAAGTTTGAATAAAAACAAATTTTATGGCTGAATGCAGCTGTTAAGCTGATGCCATTTACAGTTCAGCTGGTAAAATATCACCAAAGCTGAAATCCACACTTAGGAGACAGCGGCTCTTGAGGACAATGGACTCATTTTCATTTCATTTTTTTCTTCTAAAAAAAAAATCATAAACGCATAAGTAATTAAAATATAACAATATATATACAGATTATATATATATATATATATATATATATATATATATATATAATATATATATATATATATATATATATATATATATATATACTGTATATAAACACAGATATTGGACAGAATATTTTTTAAGTAATAAAGCCTACCGAATAAAAACAGACATTTGAGACATGTGGCCACAGAATAATTGGCAGGTGGTGCATTATGGGAGGAGACGCAAAGAACGTCCCCCTAACCAGACGTTTTGATGGACCGTGGGAAGGAAGGACCCTGCAGCTCCTGTTTTCTTCAGGGAACAGAATCGACCCTTTCTGCCTATCCTACCCTATGGAATATCATAGTTCAACTTCCCTAAAGGTGAAAACTAGGTAAGTTGAACTGGGAGAGGATTTTCCATTTTTGGAGGAGTGCCTGGCTGGCAGGACTTAGTTCCTGCAGGAGGGTCTGAAGTTGCTTGTAATCGTCATAATCCCCGTTCATTATCATGCCGATACAGCTGGAAAAGGTAAGAACATTGAGGTGGAGGCGCCTTGGACTTTAACCCTCTGAAGTACCTTCTCCATCCACGGCATCCCATGGTCACGGTACGTCTCGAGGTTGCTGGAGTAGCTCAAGGAACGCCGCTCCACCTCTGTGCATACTTGAAGGGTTGCTGTGGCAACCTTCGCCCCTCGGACTCCAAGACGATATAGTCCCGGTTGTTCCAGAACATTTTGTGTGAGCCACAAAGATCACAAAACTTTACATGTGGAAAGAACCACAAGTTCTCCGTCAAGAAACCCTGAAAGAGACACTTGTCCAGATCCTTCCCATCTTGAATGATCATTTCCAGCTCTGCCTAAGGTGAGCGGTGCAGGAAAGCTGGTCTTGGTGCTGAGGTCCTCGCAGGAAACCTCCCGCTCTTACATATGCATAGTTGTAGGCGCTATATAGAGATTTTTACTTTGATTATTCTGGTGATTAATCGATTATCACAGCACTTAACTAAACAATTGTTTATTTATACAATTAATCAAATGTTCCTGCGATTAATAAATTATTCCAACGATTAATCCAGGGAAATAATTGGCATATTCTAAAGATTTTTCATTTACAAAATGAAAAATTTTGTAAAAGGAAAAGAATTGTATATTAGAAATAAATTAAAAATGTCATTCAAGTTCTTAATTTGATGAGAAAATAAACATTTTATTGCCCAAAATGCAATAAAATAGCATTTCTATAGTGAATTTGATCTGGATGAAGCCAAGACATTTTGACAGATACAGGAGCCTTTATCTTAAATGCAAAATGCATATTTATTTCATGTAGTTTTGGCTTAATTACTACCTCAGCTAGAATTGTTCTGAAAATGAACTAAACGTCTCTTTTTACTAACTAAACTTCAAAACGACACATAAAATGTGTATTTAATGTGAACAAATTGTGTCCGTAACCTCAATGTTGGCGACTCAGTCCATCTAAAATCTATATTTGAGTTTAATTCACAATGAATCAGTTATTTCAGACAAACTCTACCTCCAAGAAGCTGATAATGATGCCAGTAATGAATCAGCCTCGGTAGAATATAAATGTCTGTATCTCATCTTCAGGCCAATTTAGACTCATTTGACGCCAATCTGATAAAAACGTCATCGACATTAGAGGAACAGCCTGAGCATAAATGCCAGCTGGAAATTAGAAATCCATGTAATTGTTTATCAGATATGCGACTGTTTTGTAGAATAGGTCAGCCTTGTCATCCAACGTGAGGAGAACAGCGACACTTACAGATCGCTACATTTTGGTAGCACGACAGAAAACATCACTTACACACGACAAGATAAATAACAGCAGGGACGCGTGAGAAGGTCGCATGAGCTGGTGTTCTGCAAATCAGCATACGTTGTCAGACAGTCATACGCTTATAGCTCAGACATGTATACGCTGTCATTAACCATATGATTTTATTTAATCAGCGACATAGAATCATCACGTAGATCATCATACACTTTGTTATTAACAGTTATACACTGAAAGAAATAACTCTTTGGATTATCATTAAAAAATCATGGAAAGATTTTCCACATGATTACTTTGCTTTATTTCAGCACTATGTAATTCTGTTACTCCAATTTAAAGGAAATGTGTTGGCTCAACTTAATTTATTAAGGTTATTCCAATTTAAAGCAAATGTGTTGGCTCAACTTAACTTTTGTTGTTGATTCAACTTATTTACTTTAGTTGGACCCAATGTAATTTAATAGAGCCACCCCAACTAATTTTACAGTGAACTTCACACTACTTAATTAAGTTGATCCAACTCATGAAAATTAAGTTAGCTGAACAAACATGCTTCATGCTGAAAGAAAGCTATATAATCATGTGGAAAATCTTTCCATGATTGAATTATGTTAATTCAAAGACATTTTCTTAAGTGCTATTAAATTAAGTGTTTTAAGACCAGACTGAAAGAAGAAAGAACACTCAACAATTAGAAAAAGTACAACATGAGCTGATTTTCAAAATTGTTTTCCATTTTTTTTACACAGCACAAAAAACAGCTGAGTTGAAAGTTTAAATAAACAACAAAAGGTCATTTTTGTTTTTCCAGAAAAAAACTGGGCTGTGTTGATCACTATTTAGCATAGATCAAATTCTTAACAATATAAAAGTGTCAGTAAATTCACTCAACTTTGCGAACTGTGACAATTAAAATTTAGTTTTTGACTGCGGTCTTTGGAAAAACATGTAAAGATACATTAGATGCCCAAGCTGTTCATCACTTCCACCCCCTCCAGGACAATCCCAACATCCTCATTGGCATCACCAGGCTCTGGAGTCTCCGGTCGGATAACACAGATTCCACAGACAGTCTCAGCCATTTGTGCATCTTGATCAACATCCTATGGGAACAAGGGTTGGGTTTTGGGGGTGGGGGGAGAGAGATTTCACATCTCATTAAATAAAAAAATAACTTTACACTTATTTGGCTGACTCACCAACAAATAGGCCCCATATTCCGTGGCCAGTTCAGTTGAAATGACAGTCTGAGGATCCACCACATAAACTGCCATTCCAAACCAGTCAGACTTATGTGCAAGAACAAAGCCCTGAATGTATACAAACCAAACATCTTATACATGCAGAACCTGTCTAGTTTTATGGATGGAAGAAATGCTGACTATGTGTGGTAGTTATTTCCAAAAATATCAGTACTAACATCTTAGATAAAGTTACTTAATATTTTTGTCTGCGTATGAAACAGTGCTGTTAGAAAAAAAGGCTCAGTAAACACGCCAATGATCTTTTTATGGAGTTTAACTCACCTAAAAACCCTCATTTTAAACCCACTTAACCAAAACTGTAATTATATCAATCTTACTAATGATTCTCCTTTTCTGTTGGAGAAATCTAAAAGTATATCAAAAGTCAAATTAAAATTGAATGTACCCAAGTGAAAAAAAAGAGTTTTAATGATCTTTTCTTATTTTAAATTTATTAGTAATTCACAGGAAGTCCAATTAACTATAATCATCTCTTTTGTAGACACAAATATAAATTAACATACCATGCACTCTTTCACCAGCTTCTCTGGATCTTCATTCAGGATGGACTCTCTTCTGACTTCAGCAATGTTTTCCTAAATATGCAGATCAGAAAACAATGAGAACAATCACCAAAATCCAGCAGTAACTTTACTATATGGTCACACACTTGAAAACTTAGCTAAATTTAAAGGAAGTCACAACAAAAGTGATCAGTTGCTTGCAGCCTATTTGAAAGATCTTTAAAATTGTTATTCTCCTTTCATTATGCCATGACTAAACTCGATGCTTCATGTAATGTTAGCATGTTAGGCACTGATTTGAGAACATCAATTACATAGAAACGTGACCGAACATAGAAAAAATGTTTTTTTAAAAAGTCTGATGATTTAAATTTCCATCTTTTTATTTGGATTTTTATTTTGATTTAGACGGGTGAAAAAAGATTGAATCTTACCTTTTTCAAATTAAGCGGACGCAAACCAGGAATCTTCCCGCTTCTCTTGAAAGAACCGTTGGAAATTTACCCAGACACAAGACCTCGCGTAATCTCGCTAGCATCTCGCGCGATCTTCCGTAATTTTGCTTCCATCCCGCGTGATCTCCGGTATTCTCGCTAGCATTTCGCGTGATCTTCTGTAATCTCGCTACCATCTCGCGTGATCATCTGGTCTCGCTAGACCCTCGTTGGCGGGAGATTAGTCTGACTAAATTGAATCACGTTGTCTCAACTTGAATACATTTAATTAACGCTGGGTTGTTGAATTTTATGTTTATTTGACATGATTTTGTCATATTTGCCTTTGAAACAAATTTATATTTTTTATAAATGCAATGACAAGCATGGAGAAAGCAGGAAATGGTGCAAATGCAAGAAAAACGCCGATTATTTATCAGCTAACCGTCACTTCATGTGATGTTAATACATGTTAGCTAATAAATGAAAATCAATTACATAGAAACGTGACCAAACAAACAAACAAACAAAGAAGCACACAAAGGAAAAAACAAATTAGATATATTCACATTTTAAAAACAACACTGTATTTAAAAATACCTACTTAAATATCAAAAACAGAAAACTTTTAAATCACGCAGTTCATAGCAGAAGAAAGAAAATAAAAGATGCATATTAGCAGGTAAAATGAATGATGAAGCTTTTATTTGTCAAAAAGTCAGGGGAAAAACATCTAACCCTATTAAAAAATAGGGTTAATAGGGTTTTATTCAAACTGAAAACTGAAGTCATTGGCGAAAAACAGGTGCAAAAAAACTGCACATCTTTGGAACCAAAAAAATAACTTGACAGGAATAAAAACTCTTATGCCTTGCTAAATTAAATGTGAGCAGGAGTCAATGAAAAGGCAGAGAGAAAATAAATCATAATTCTCATAAAAACTGTTTCTGTATGTTTGGAAAAAATGGCTTGGAAATGTCATCTCTCTGTTGTTCATATGGCAGAATTCACTTTGAAGCCAACAGAAATTAGACGATTTCTCCTTCAAATCTGCAGAAAGTCTTTTGTTTCTTCGTTGCTTTTTCACATTTCTATTCTTCCAGCCTCTTCTAAACTCACTTTGTTTCCATCCACCTGCATCCATGTTTGTCTTGAGGCCATTTCATTCAGCTATACGGCATTTCTCTGGACTTTGGTTTTAGTATTCATGAAAAGTTGTATTTGCTTCTTGAGACCCCTGCTGTGTGTGCAGAGCAAACAGGGCTGGAAACACCTGGGTGACCCAGGAGAAAAACCTCAAGATGTCACAGGATGTGAGATTTAGATAACTGGATGTGTTGGTGTTTGCACCGAAGCTCACATTTTTAGATTATCATAAAATTGTGTAACCTGAATGGAGGCGTGTGGCGACACAGGCGCGGTGATGAAAATTGTTATTCATGCAGCAAAGAAGTTGAAGTTACAGACAAAAACAACAAGATTCTCGCTGTTTTTCTCTTGCTGGTATATTTATACCAGGTGAGGATCGAGAGGAGAACTTAGCAGGAGGCGCGACTGACAAAGGGGTGAGGAGAGAGCAAGTAATTAGGACAAAAACAACAAAAACATAAAACTCAACACTAAAAACCTAGAAACCCTAATAAAACCTAAAGTTTAATTTTCATAGTGCCAATTCACAACAAATATTGTCATTTTACAAAGAAGTCATTTCAGTTCAGACTCAGACAATCCATTTAGTTATCAAACATCAAGTTCAGTTCATGGTTCAAATGAGTTTGACCTGTTTTCTATCTAAAGAAAACCAGCAGATTGCATCGACTCAGCAGCTGCGTTTGCTTTTCAAATGTGGACAAATCTTTGTCTTTAACGTTGAAAAAACTCACAATATTGTTATTGCAATGTTTCCATTAAATAAGGAATTCAATTAAATTTCCTTATTTTTATTGAATAAAGTGATGGCCTTGTTACACAGGCCATCACTTTGTATAACAAAAGTTAAGACATCATTGTAGTTCACAAAGCACTATTGTACAGGTTGTATAGATTATTAATATACAGATTATTTATTATTATTATATACCGAACCTTACATTTTACATTCTACATTTTATAGTATTTTATATTTTATTTTATTTTTATTGGTAACTTGATCTGTGTGTGTGTGTGTGTGTGTGTGTGTGTGCGTGCTGTGTGTGTGTGCTGCAACTGCACAGTAATTTCCCGGCTGGGATGAATAAAGTACTTCTATTCTATTCTATTCTATTCTATTCTATTCTTTTTTTGGTGCTTTCGTCATCTACGTGGCTCGCGTGAGTACGGCTGCATGGTGACGTCAGAACATCCTGTAGTTACAAAACGGAACCAGACAGCTTTGTTTTATTTTTCAAAATCGATTTCGGGGACATTTTAAATCAATTCAGAATCGTAGAAACAAAAATCCCGATTCTTATGTGAATCGATATTTTAGCACTCTGCTAGTGAAGGGGATTTAAAATCAGAATACAGGACAAATAAATATACTTGGATCCATCATATTAGTTAAAAACAAGCAAGGGGAACCAAACCAGAGTCACCTAAGAGTGTCAGAAATGGGTCGGAAGGAGCAGAGGTTGCAGTGAAAGAGCGAAACATTGAGCAACATGAAGAGGATAAACCTTCAGGATCAAATGCAGGTCAGAAAATATACAGACACAGGATGATATCTCGGCCCCCTTCTGTTTCCATCTGGAGACATCATCCAGCAGCACAGTATGATGCAGTTAAGTTTCTATGGTTTCATTGTGTTTCAACATTGTTTCATGCACACACTGCATATCAAGCAGTCATGGTCGAGTACAAAAAGCATCAAAAGAAATATTCAAAAACCCCAACTAACTGTTGATGAAGACAACTTTAAGAGATCTGCTGTAACATCTGACTCTTTAGAAGCAACATACATGGAGATTATGTTGCTAATATCTGCTTTTCATGAGTTTCTGCTTCCTGAAGGAGTCCTTCAAACTGTTATTCAACAAGCCGTTTTAGATGATTTGTCTTAAACGCATCAGAAAACCTGATTCTTCTTTTTTAAAAATTACAATAAACCCACTGAATCAAACATGAGGAACGTTCTCCAGAACTCGGCTGGCTCCAAGTTCAGTTTCAACTCAGCCAACATCTGCTGCCTCCAAGACATATTATACAGTTAAATCAATCCAGGCTGGGAGCCGAGAAACGGAGAGAGAAGACAAAGGAGGGAGGTCTGGCTCAGAAAACGTACAATCAGAGATCCTGTTGTGTGGGGCTCCTGCGAAAGAAGAAAAAGGTCCCTGGGTCAAGGATAAACTGTCCCTTAGGATGAAAAACAGCCAATCCATGAAAATGACCAAATCTACTTTTATCCAGAAGAACATCTACTCTTCATTTTTTAATATTTTGTTACAATAAAACCACAAATTTCAGCATATTTTATAGTGTTTTTTACTATAAAATAAACCAACACAATGTAGTACAGGAAAGTTTGACATACATTTGTATCATCTCCCTTTACTCTAATACTACAACTAATGAATTAACTGCACAATAAATGAAAATAAGCTTGGTAATATTATTTCATATTATTTGAAGAGCTATTTTGTTTACAGAGACTTCAATAATCATGTTTTTATTTCTGTTTTATTTATTGTTTTTGTGTTTTATTTTAGATATTTAACATATTTCTCATTTCCAGTACAAAGTATTTGTCATGTCGGGTTTAATGGTTTTAGCCCACATGCAGAAACACTCACGGAGAGAGACTGGTGTTAAAGACAATGGGTTTATTTTACTCAAACAAAAACGCAGTTCAACTGATAAATCGGGGATGGTCTTCCTCACAGGGGGTGGGGGTCTGGGAGCAACCGCTCACTGAGGGAGAGAGATGAGGTGAGTACGAGGTAAGGAGAAGACAATCAACTCAGAGAACGGGAACGGAAGCTCTTACCCGAGGAGGTCGGGATTAGTATTGCGGAGGGGAAAAGGCCAGGCGGTGGGTCTGTTTGAAGGTGATGCTGGGCGGAGAGGTGGAGTGCCGGCGGGCGGACAGGTAAACCAAGAACGCTCGGAGGAGCAGTGGTGCTGGCTGCCAAGATGCCTCGAGAGGTTTCCTTCCAAAGAGGGGGGGAAAGGCTCGGGACTTTCTGGAGGCTCTGACAAACGTCCTGGAAAGAAGGATCACAAAGGTAAGTTTCTTTTAGATTCCAAACTACTCAAATTACAACAAGAATGCTCAGGGAGGTTTCTAGATGGCTCAGTGTACCAATTCAGGCAAACACTCTGGCGAAGATGTGCTGGCAGCCAGCTGCTCATATCCTCCACCAGACGATGACAATTCCCTTCAGGTGCGTCTGGTTAGGACCTGTTGGCACGCCCTCCCGGACCCTGCTGACAGCAGGCGCCCTCTGATGGATGATCTGAAAACAGAACCCAGCAGACCCACCAGCCTGGTACCTAACAGTACCCCCCCCTCAACGACCGCCACCAGGCGGTCCAGAAGATGTAGAAGGTAGGGAGGAGCGGAAGTCCCTAATGAGGGAAGGATCCAAAATAAAAGAGCCAGGCACCCACATGCGATCCTCTGGGCCGTAACCCTCCCAGTCAACTAGGTACTGCCAGCCCCGCCCTCGCCGGCGTGAATCCACAATCCGGCGGACTGTGTAGGCGGGGTGGCCGCCAATAACACGAGGAGGGGGAGGATCAGCAGGAGGGCACAAGGGACTAGAGTGGACCGGTTTGACTTGGGAAACATGAAAGGTGGGGTGGACACGGAAAGAGGGTGGCAGACGCAGACGGACGGCAGAAGGACCGACCAGCTTCTCAATCTCATAGGGACCAATGTAACGGGGGGACAGTTTTCTAGGCACAGATTTTAACAGGACGTCTTTAGTCGATAGTCAAACCTTTTGACCTGGAACAAAAATGGGGGCAGGTCGCCTCTTGCGGTCGGCCCAGCGACGATTCAGTTCAGCTGTCCGGTTGAGGGCGGAAACTGTTCTATCCCAGAAGGTCTTACAACGGCGGATATGGTGTCGAACGGAGGAGACTGCAATCTCCTTCTCGTCAGCAGGGAAAAGTGGAGGCTGGTAGCCCAAAGAGGCTTCAAATGGAGACAGACCTGTCGCAGAAGAGAGGTGAGAGTTGTGCGCATATTCAACCCACGGCAAGTAGGGGCTCCAATCAGTCGGACTGGATGACGTGAGACACCTAAGGGTGGCCTCCAACTCTTGATTCATACGTTCAACCTGGCCGTTAGACTGAGGATGATAACCTGAGGTTAGAGAACTCTTGCCCCCCAGGGCCGAGCAAAAATGCCTCCAGACCTGAGAGGAAAACTGTGGTCCTCGATCTGAGAGGATCTCCTGTGGAATCCCATGTAATCTGAAAACATGTTTCACTAGCAACTGTGCTGTCTTAAAGGCTGAAGGGAGTCTTCTCAGCGGGATCAGGTGGCAGGCTTTAGAAAAACGGTCGATTATGGTCAATATAGTGGTCATACCTTTAGAGACTGGCAAACCCGTCACAAAGTCGATGGCGATGTGGGACCAGGGGCGTGTGGGTGTGGACAGTGGTTGCAGGAGACCTGACGGGGGCTGATGGGATGCTTTATTTCTAGCGCAGGTTGGACAGGCTAGCACGTACTCCTTGACGTCTTTTTGAATGGACGGCCACCAGAAACGTCGATTGATCAAGGCTACAGTTCTGCTAATACCTGGATGGCCAGAAAATTTGGAGGCGTGTATCCAGGTGATCAAGCGTGCTCGAATAGATGTGGGAACGTATACCCTGTTGTCTGGGCCAGTGCCTGGGTCAGGTTCTGTTTGCTGGGCTTGCGTCACTAAATCCTCGATCTCCCAGGTGACCATGGCAACAGAGCAGGTAGACGGCAGAATGGGAGCTGGCTGTTTCTCTGAATCGGCTGGCGAGTACAACCTCGAGAGTGCATCGGGCTTGACATTTCTGGATCCTGGACGATAGGAAATACACAGGTTAAAACGAGAGAAGAACAGCGACCATCGGGACTGACGAGGATTTAGTCTCTTAGCTGACTTGAGGTAGGATAAATTCTTATGATCAGTCCAAACCAAGATGGGATATTCAGCGCCCTCCAACCAGTGTCTCCATTCTTCCAATGCCAGTTTAATGGCTAGTAACTCCCTATCCCCCACATCATAATTTCTCTCAGCAGGAGAAAGTCTACGGGAGAAAAAGGCACAAGGATGGGTCTTGTGATCGGTCTCAGTGAACTGTGATAGAACCGCTCCACCCCCATCTCAGAGGCATCTACCTCAAGGATGAACTGCTTGGTGGGATCCGGTTGTATGAGAATGGGGGCATTTGCGAACAGGGTCTTTAACTGTATGAAGGCTGCCTCCGCTTCCGGGGTCCAGCTAAATGGAGCCTTGATGGAGGTCAGGGCAGTTAGCGGTTGGGCGGTTTGGCTGTAGTTTCGAATAAACCGCCGGTAGAAATTGGCAAAGCCGAGAAACCTTTGTAGTTGCTTACGGTTCTCTGGGTGGGCCATTCCAGGACTGCTCTGATCTTTTCATCAGTTGGTCTTACCTGTCCGCCCTCGAGGACATATCCCAGAAATGTGACTGATTGTTGGTGGAACTCGCACTTCTCTGCCTTAACAAACAGTTTGTTCTCCAAGAGGCGTTGAAGGACCTGGCGGACATGGTTCTTGTGTTCAGGTAAGTTCTTGGAGTAGATCAGGATGTCATCTAAGTAGACAAACACAAAGACATTTAAGTAATCCCTCAGGACATCATTCACTAGGGCCTGAAAAAAGGCTGGGGCGTTACTCAAGCCAAAAGGCATTACCAAATACTCAAAGTGGCCTAAGGGGGTCTTGAACGCCGTCTTCCATTCATCACCTTTTCTAATTCGAAGCAAATGATAAGCATTCCTTAGGTCCAACTTGGTGAAGATGGTGGCTCCGTGGAGGGGTTCAAAAACAGAGGAAAGTAAAGGTAGGGGATATTTATTTTTAATAGTTATCTGGTTTAATCCCCTGTAGTCTATACAGGGTCTCAGAGAACCATCCTTTTTACTGACAAAGAAAAAACCGGCACCCAGAGGTGAAGATGAAGGTCGGATAATGCCCGCTGCTGAGGATTCCTTTATGTACTTCTCCATTGTTTCCCGCTCAGGTCTAGATATACTATAAAGTCGACTATTGGGCAACGGAGCTCCAGGCAGGAGATCAATTGCACAGTCATACGGTCTGTGAGGCGGTAGGGACGCGGCTTTGGACTTGCTGAAGACCTGCGCCAGATCGTGATAATCAGCCGGAACTCCGGAAAGATCAGGAGGATCCGCCTCGTTACCATTCGCCGGGGAAGGACCTGGAGGAACGGCTGAGCGGAGACAAGTTGAATGGCACAAAACTGACCAGGAATCGATGTGTCTGTCGGACCAGTTTATATTTGGATTATGTTGTTGTAACCATTCGAACCCTAAAACTAAAGGTGAGTTGGCCGCTGGAAAAACATAAAAGAAATGGATTCAGAATGATTGCCAGAAACGGTTAACTGTAGGGGTTTTGTCTGATGTGTTATCTGAGGCAGAGCTTTCCCGTCGAGGGCGGAAACACGAAGAGGAGTGCGTAGGGGAACCGTTTCTATTGCCATTTGTTGAACAAAGTTAATATCCAGTAAATTCCGTTCACAGCCGGAATCCAACAGCGCCGACAGAGTCATAGTGCGGTCTTGAAACTGAATAGTTGCGGGCAACAATAAACGAGGAGAGTCTGATCTACTTTGATGGTCCGCCAGTTCCCTCGTAGTTACTGGCGGACCCTGGCTTTTAACAGAATGGGGCAGTCGGCCACGAAATGTCCCGCTTCTCCGCAATAGAGACAGAGCTTGGCCCGCATCCTCCGCTGTCTCTCCTCAGGAGTCAGTCTGCTTGGCCGATCTGCATAGGTTCTGGATCTGATGGACCTTGCTCTCTCTCTGCTGGGACTGAGTAGCGGGGAACAGGAAGCGATCTGGGTGCTGCACTTCGACTGCTTCTTTCCTTAGCCCGAGCACGAATACGGTTATCTATTCTTATGGACAGTTTTATTAAATCCTCGAGAGAACCGGGCTCGTCTAAAGTAGCCAGCTCGTCCTTTAGGGAATCATTTAGAGCATCCAAGTAGGCGCTTTTTAGCGCTGGGGTGTTCCAACCCGAAGCAGCGGCTTGGATGCGGAAATCAATAGAAAAATCTACTACAGATCTCTGCCCTTGTCTCATTTTCAACAGAGCTCGGGAACTCAGGGATTTATCAGTCTCTTGATTGAAAGCCTGTTTAAACTCTGTTAAGAATTCGGCAAATGAACAGCCATACTCAGGAGAGGAGGAAAACCTGGCTTCTGCCCAGTCTAGAGCGCGGTCAGATAGATGTGCAATAATATAAGATATCTTGGCTGAGTCTAGGACGAATCTATGGGGCGAATGGTTGAATTGAATATTACATTGCATCAAAAACCCTCTGCATTTTCGAGGATCTCCATCAAACCTGGATGGGTTCGGCAGCTGACAGTCGGAAGACGTGGACTGGACCTGGACCTGGACCCCGGACGCCAGATCTGGAGACTGCGAGGGTTCCTGTGCGGACTCTGGAGCGGACTCTGAAGTGGATGTCTGGGGAAAGCGACTGCGGAGAAAACTGGTTAGCTCAGCCAAGCGGTTATTTGTCTCTGTCTGCCGGTTACCCAGCTCCTGAAGTGCAGCCTCATGGTTTTGAATTAGCGTTTGTTGGTGATGTAGAGCTCTCCGGATTGTTTCTGCTGGAACATCCGTTTGGCCAGAGTGTTCTGTCATGTCGGGTTTAATGGTTTTAGCCCACATGCAGAAACACTCACGGAGAGAGACTGGTGTTAAAGACAATGGGTTTATTTTACTCAAACAAAAACGCAGTTCAACTGATAAATCGGGGATGGTCTTCCTCACAGGGGGTGGGGGTCCGGGAGCAACCGCTCACTGAGGGAGAGAGATGAGGTGAGTACGAGGTAAGGAGAAGACAATCAACTCAGAGAACGGGAACGGAAGCTCTTACCCGAGGAGGTCGGGATTAGTACTGGGGAGGGGAAAAGGCCAGGCGGTGGGTCTGTTTGAAGGTGATGCTGGGCGGAGAGGTGGAGTGCCGGCGGGCGGACAGGTAAACCAAGAACGCTCGGAGGAGCAGTGGTGCTGGCTGCCAAGATGCCTCGAGAGGTTTCCTTCCAAAGAGGGGGGGAAAGGCTCGGGACTTTCTGGAGGCTCTGACAAACGTCCTGGAAAGAAGGATCACAAAGGTAAGTTTCTTTTAGATTCCAAACTACTCAAATTACAACAAGAATGCTCAGGGAGGTTTCTAGATGGCTCAGTGTACCAATTCAGGCAAACACTCTGGCGAAGATGTGCTGGCAGCCAGCTGCTCATATACTCCACCAGACGATGACAATTCCCTTCAGGTGCGTCTGGTTAGGACCTGTTGGCACGCCCTCCCGGACCCTGCTGACAGCAGGCGCCCTCTGATGGATGATCTGAAAACAGAACCCAGCAGACCCACCAGCCTGGTACCTAACAGTATTGTGTACAAAACTGAGGTTTATCGATCTCGCATAGCGTGAACTTGCACTATTGTGCTATTATGTTACTTGGAAATGATCTCAAAACAACAATGTTATCATTTATATCCAGTGGCAATTTATATCCAGGGAAATGTATTATTATGACTTGCATAGTCATCTAATAAGCATCTAATTTTGTCTCAGGGTAAAGACCTCAGAGGACAAATGGCACCATGTAGATCAAGAAACAAACAGGTCAGGGATTAAGTTGTGAAGTTTAAATTAGAGTTATATTTATTTAAAAAATCCAGTATTTTGAAAATAACAAAGAAGGCTGTTCGATCCATGTGAGAATGTAGAGCTTGGTACAACTGCAGACATACCAAGAAATGATAAGAGCCACAGGGCAAGATAGACAAAACTGGTAGAGTCCAAAAGACTCGTCTGCATTGCACTAATTCAGCTGGAATAAACACAAATGCCTGCCACTTTTCAGATTTTACTTTTTTAAGAAAGTCATACAATCTTTTTTACACTTTGGAATCAACAGAGCTCTTCTCTTTTCCAGCAGCCATTGTACAGCGCATACAGATGTAAAACCAGCCAATCAAACTTCCCGGAACCCCACTTGGGTTACTAGGAGACGGGTGTAGCTCTGCTGAGGTTGCTAGGTAACGACGCGTATGCATTGATTGTGACTTAATACTGAAGAGGTTTTTGAAACGGCTCTTTTTCCAGACACCAAAAAAAACATTATCTTATTACTGAAAACCAGAGCTGGCTGTTTTTAGAAGCAGCCAACTCTGCTTTAGAGAACCAAATGGAAGTATAAAAACATGCAAAAAGGGAATTTTATATAACAGGGCCCCTTTTGGAACAATGTTGTTTTGGTATAACACACAAAATCTTATTAAAATACACTGAAATTTGTGATTATAATTTGAGAAATCTGATAAAAGTAGAACAGCATCCATAGTATATACATAGTATAGTGTGTATAATGCAGCAACATAAGCAGTTTGAATACGAATGATTATTTCCTGAAGCTCTGACTGACAGAAAACGGAGCAAGATGTGATGCAACGCTGACAAGAAAACACCCGGCTTTGCAACAGGAACCTAACAACAAACCCGAATCGCTCACAGAACCCATTAGCTGTCATGTTTCCTCTGATGGATCGTTTACCTTGGGTGGTTTTCAGGACTGCTGAGGCCGTTTTCCACTTGTGGATGAGAACCGGCTGCTCCCTGTGGGTCAAATCAGAAGAACAAAGTGAAAGCAAAGGAGAACTGATGGCTCCAACTAAAAATAAGACCAAATACTGTAAATGCAATAAAAAGAATGATACAGCACCATAGTTTTTTCATTCAAAATGACCTAAAGGCGAGCGAAGCCGTCGCAGTCCCACGGTGGAGTGAGGATTTTTGTGGGTCCTGTGGGCTCCGGGCGGCTCGAGGGCCTCTGACCTCATCTGACGGGCCCCTGCCTGTGATGCCAGCTGCGTGGTGAACATACAGGCTGACTCTGCAGCTCTCACAGGAAACAGCCTGTGATTTATACTACGTGTCCAACCAAAAATACACGCAATGCATTATTTTGGAGCACTCAGTCAGAACATGCAAGTGGAGAACATGCAAAAAAAATAAAAAATCTATCTACGCACTGCAAAAATGTAAAATCCTGACCAAGTATTTTTTGTTTTACTTCTGGCTCAAATATCTTAATTCACTTGAAATAAGATAAAACTAAGTTAACATGTATCTTCTATGCAAAATATCAGAGCTTTTTTATAGTCAATAAATCCTTATTATTGACAAAAAGTAATAGTTCCACTGGTATATTACTTCACTCATAAGATATTGTTCCCATGATACAAGTGAAATGATCTGCCAGTGGAACTTGTACTTTTCCAAACATACCAATTAATTATTTACTTAAAACAAGCTCCTATATCTTGCCGAAAAGTTACTTCTAATTTAGTTTTGTCTTGTCTCAAATATACAAATATATTTGCATTAGAAACTAGACAAAAATACTTGATAAGAGTTTGTGTTTTTGCAGTGCTGGAACCACAGGTAAAAGAAAACGGCATCATTGCCTGGGCATTAAGAGAATTTGTTCAATGGATGGAGAAATCTTTCACCAGAAACGGGTCGCTTCACACAGGCAAAATGGAGGAGATTCGTTAAAACTAAATAGATCAGGAAGATGGATTTCTTTTTACCATAAGTGTCGTTTGTGAGCATAAAGTTCGCAGATATCTGGTGATTTCTCAGATATCTGGTTGACACTGAAATTAAACAGCGACAGCCCGTTTTAAAATGAGCCTGCCGTGCATTTGTCCAGACTAAATGACTGCTGGTGGGACTTGGTTTTTCTCACTGCCTGAATACAAATAAAAATGAAAATATGTCAGCTTTAATGAGCTCACTGGCGAGACTCATTGAAAAAAAGAGAAAACATATAAAACACTTTGCAAAACCTAGATGTGGTTAAGAAATGTTATAAAGTGTGAACTGTTTCCAGTGGCTCATGACTGAGGACACAGACACTTTGTCCTTTATTTAAATTTAAAAAGGATATATTTAGAAACATCCATTACACTATCAGCCATGATTCCTGCCTTTCAATGCCATAGGAAGATAAACAGCTTGAAGTACATTTTTATTCTGGCAACACATTTCCATAAGTTTCATATATAATGTCTACAATGTGTCTGGATGTTTTACTCTTTTTATTGCTTCTACAAATCAAACATAATTAACAAAATTAGACTTTTCCGACCAAAAATTTACAAGAAAAAACACTTAATTATTATGATAATGTAAAACTGATGTTGCAGTGAAAACTGATTTCTACAAAATAATAACAATAAAAATATTTAACAGAAAATAATTTCCTCAAGTGCTACTGAACTGTTGCAGCAATGATCTGATAACAATTTAACTCCATCTCATGCTAAGCTGTGCAGACTCTCGGTCTACACAGTAAAAATGCCAGTGTTGAATTAACACCCAAAAGTGTCTATATGTGTCCAAGTCA
Source organism: Poecilia picta (assembly GCA_033032245.1). Lineage (NCBI taxonomy): Eukaryota > Metazoa > Chordata > Actinopteri > Cyprinodontiformes > Poeciliidae > Poecilia > Poecilia picta. Next base: position 9,613,134 of record CM065369.1, read on the forward strand.
GCTGGTGTTAAAATAATACTTTTGAAAGTGTTAAAAGTTTTACACCCATATTTTTGTTAAATTAACATTGGTCTATAATACTGAAATGGGTTTAAGAAAAGTTAAAGTTTCCATTTCTGTGTATTGTTTTTAATATTTTCCACTGGATTTGATTGATATTGGCACCTTGTGGGGTCAATTACTTACCCCACAAGGGGTAAAGAACACCACATTATGTTTTGTGATCAACACTACACTGGTGTTACTTTTAATATATTTTAACACTAACAGCGTTGTAATGTTAATATGACACTATGTAGTGTTGAATTTAACACCAGCTGACTTGGACACATATAGACACTTTTGGGTGTTAGTTCAACGCCGCCATTTTTACTGTGTACAACAACAAAGATTCCTTCAACTCGGCATGCTGAGTGTTTGAAGAAGCTGCCAGGGCAGGAGAATCGGATCTGGTTCCTGAAAATTTCAGTGCTTTAATAGTTAAAGCACTGAATTTTCAGCTCGAGGTGATCAGGTGGTTCAAAAGTAAAGAAAAAGACAAAAAAGTGATGATAGAACAAAACGAAAACCACAAGTTGCATTTCCGTTTACCATAAAATTGTGCAAAATTGAAAATACGAAAATGAATTCACATGATGGAAACATACCAATTAAAAAAATGAGGCAGAAGCATGTTTTTAATGACTTATCATATGAACAAGCTCATTTATGTGTGATTTTAATTGAGTTTATTTAATGGAAACATTACAATTGCAAAATTGTGGTTTTTGGACATTGGGTAAATATAGTGTAAATGCAGCCAATGCCAGAACTACAAATTCTTCCTTAAAGACTTAAAGTACTTTAAAAATAATTTAATATTAGACTAAATTTCAACTTATCTGAAAAATATATCTATGATTTATAGAAAGACACTGATAATTCATTTCTAAGAGCAGCTGGATACAGATTCTTTATATCACGCACTTAACAAGAGTTAGAGGATTATGAATAAGTCAAATACAATTTATCATCTTATTTTTGTTCAAAGGATTTTCTCCTGGGTGGTACAAGCAGCTGCATGACTGATAAATGCTTCACGTCCCTCAAGGATATTCTGCTAACTAAAGGAAGAAAAGAGGCACTTGGGATGTTTCTGACAAGAAAGAGGCGCGATGATGAGTGTGGGAGGTAAGAAGGCGTCCATCACTCATGAGTCTGCAACATTGGTTTTAGTGGATTATTAAGTGACTTGAGCTTCTTTTAATCACACGCCCTGATCGTTTTATTTATGTCAGGGCTTTGATCTAAACAATATGACTGAATCTCTGTTTTGACAGTGAAGTTTCTTGCTAATGTTTTTGATTTATATGCAAGCATTTGGGAAAATGAGATGGTTCCTATTTTACTGCGAATCCTCACTGTTTCTCATCTTGCAGTGGCTTGTAAAATATGTTTTACTGAGGTCTAATCATGAGGAAATGAAGAAGCTTTTGTGGAACTTCCAGACTTTAAACTATGTCAGCTTCAACACACTCCCGTTCTGAATACTGTGTGTTTATGAAGGTCAGTAGTGTGGGATTCACAGTGTTTGACTATATATGGACAAGGCTTAAATTTTCATATTAAAAGATTGGCCTCAGAATGTTGCAGTAGTTACCACTGGTACCTTGCAAAAAACGACTCTTAGTTCAGATCCTTGCCTGTTTCTTTCTGGATTGAGTTTGGGTTAACTGGCCACTCTAAACTGCTCTTAGGCATGAGTTTGTGTGCTTAGTTATTTGTCCTGTGCGCCTCTTGACATGTGATAAACTGGCGACCTCTTTAGGCTGCAGTCTTCCTCATGTCAAATGACAGTCGAAGATGCAAAGAAGATGGATATAAAGATCTGTTATTGCTGGACCAACCGTCTAGACCCCTCAGATCTTCTGGTTCTGCTCTGCATCCCCAGAACCAGAACAACATTAGGAGAAGCACCATTCAGTTTCTATGCACCACAAATTTGGAACAAACTTCCAGAAAACTGTAAAACAGCTGAAACACTGGGTACCATGAAATCTCAACTTGAAACCCACCTGTTTAGAGTTGCTTATGGCTAAATTAGGGTCAGAGTGCGGGTTTTGATGTCTTCGATGCTTTTAATGTTTTTATCTTTACTTTTTATCTAATTATTAACTTCTTTCTATTTCTCTTTCACACTGTCTATGTAAAGCCCCCCCGAAAACGTCCAGTTGAACAAATCTATATCTAGGGGTGTGAGAATCCTTGTTAAATGCGTTTTAACTAAAACTCTGAGGTGTGAGAATCCCTGTTAAATGGTGTTTTAACTAAAACTCAGAGGTGTGAGAATACCTGTTAAATGGTGTTTTAATTAAAACTCTGAGGTGTGAGATGTTTAACTGAAGTCCTACAAAGGGTGCAGTTTTAATGTTTTTTATTTTTTTAAACCTTTTTTCTTAAGAAAATACTGTTTGTCTTTCTGTTTATTCACTGTCACATTCTGTTTTTATTTTAATTATTAAAGCACTTTGAAATGCCTTGCTACTGAAATGTGCTATACAAATAAAATTTGATTGATTGATTGATTGATTGATTGATTGATTGATTGATTTGATTGATTGATTGATTGATTGATTGATTGATTGATTGATTGATTGATTGATTGATTGATTGATTGATTGATTGATAGATATAAAAAGATCAACTAATTGTCTGGGAAATGAATGTTAGGTCTTTCTGAGAAACCAATTACTCAGACACTTAACTGAGAAGGTTAAGTTTCTGAGTCATCAGTCTAACTTCCAGTTTCGAGCATTCAGCATCCAGAGGGAGTGAAGTGTCCAGATAGCATTGTGCTTAACTAAGTAATTTTATCAATAGCACATATCCAACATTTTTTTCAGATGCTATAGCAACGTTTTCAAAAAAGCAACTAGCAACAAATATTTTCATACCCGAACATGAGGATGTGATGAGGTTGTAGCGATCTGCATTGCTGAAACCAAAAGAAAATTTCAACAACTTAGGCAACAATCAGCCTAAATAGGAGATGAGTTTAGGCAAAAATATTCTATAACTAAACAAGTTTACATAAAAATGTCAAAAGTCACACAGAAACATAAAGACAGAGCCCTAATTAAACAGATTGTAAGCAAAAAAAGTGGATTTGGAGGTCAACTGTGCTTTAATAAAGAAGAAAATTAACAGAAAACAAAGCCCTATACAGAGGAAAGAAAGCAAAGCAGATCTATAATTAAAAACTTGACCCATGTTTAATTTTTTCAGCACATTTCACAATGTGGGACCAAGACGTTTCTGCCTTCCTACTGACAGCGTCCACAAATACGACACTGGATTGTTAAAGGGGAAAATCCAAAATTAGGAGTCTGTTTTTTTCTTGGTGCCAAAATGTTCTCTCAGCTTTCAGAGAGATTTTAATGTGTTTCATGTGGTTCTGGTACAAACAGGTCATTGTTTATATCTAAGACGTCAGTACGCCTCTGCACTAATGTCAGCAAGACGAACTCCTCTGTGTTTATGGACTCGACGGTAAAACAGGTTCTGATCCTGCAGCTTGTTAAAACAAAAAAAGAGCCTGATCTCTCTTCATTTTTAATAAACACAATCAGTCAGTGTTTCTTCTCTGTTTATTCTATGCTGGGTTTGATTGTTGTCCAATCAAAACATTGCAATACTCACCATTCTGTGTCTACTGCCCAGTCTTTCTGCTACTCGGCTTTGGACTGGTTTTCTGTATAAACAGTTATCTGATGTGTAAAGATAAACACTTCATATCATGTACACCTCTGTAGGAAAATGCAAACGAAAACAAGAGAAGACGTGCAAAAAGAGTGGCTATTTGGGCCTGTAGCATCTAGATGGAAGTGCATCTAATTTGTCTCTGCTCACCAGTCGCTCAGGGGAAATTCTTAATATATGGTTTCATGTTCTTGTGGCCGGCTGGAGGTAGAGCAGCGTGGGCTTTCTGCCAATCTGCTGTGTCACATGACGGTCATAAATCTTAACTGCCGTGAGGTTTCATGCTATGATGCAGCACAGGCCCTTTTGGGAGAAGGATGGATTTGATCCGGCTTGTGTTCGGTGCTGCTGCTGATGCTGGTGTGGTTATTGGTGACCCAGCGGTCAGACGGGACGGTTCTCAAGCGTAGGACCGATGAACATAGAGAAACAGCTGCGTCATCACATGTTTAGAAGACCTCTCAGTCCTTTAGAGGAAACACCAACATCTCCTACTGCAAAGTTTGTATTTTTAAAATTCATTTTAGTAACTGAGAAAGAGTGTAGCATCCTCAGGTGTCAATGATGATTCAAAACACTTGTTTGAAGAATGTGTTGAACGCACTGTAAAATCTATGAAGAAAAATAAAACAGAAGCATCAAGCTACTGTTTTCCATCACACATAAACAAAGAAAGGTTCCATTTAGATTGATTTTGGGGCATACTAAACAAATAAAGTTGCAACAGCAATCAGTTGTGGGTTTTGAGGTGCATTTTTACAATAAACAATCTTAAAGGGGCTCTATTATGCAAAATTTAAATTAACTACTGCTTATAAACACCCCCCTGACATCTTTTGGTACAAATCAGCAAATGCTACACTTCACCTAGCAACGCCAGTGAAGAACAGTCTGTTACCTAGCAACCTGAGTAGAGGTCCAGCTTGTTTGGTCAGCTGGTTTTACTGCTGTATGTGCTGTACAATGTCTACTCGACATTTTCAGCAACAAGGCACTTTGAATTGCCTTGTTGCTGAAAATGTGCTATATAAATAAAATTACCTAGCCTTAGAAAATAAAAGTGATTTGTTGTTGACTATCCAGAAATCACTTGATGCATTCTTGTTGGTTGTGCAGGAGGCTCCACTTCTGCTTTTCACAGATGCACGGTTCTATAATTGTGCATTTATTTGCAGGCATTTTAATGTGGTATTGTAAATGTTGAGTGGGGGGCGTGGCCAGCAGCAGCTTATTTGGATTTAAAACAGCTCAGTTTTGTATTGAACATAGACTCATCCAAACCCCTTCAATCTTTAACAAATCTTTAACTTTAATAACAGAAAGACAGAAAGAATGCTTAATTATTTCTACCATTACATCATCCAATTCACCAAGTTTGTTTTTTGCGCTAAATAAAAAACTTTTATGGACTTTAACCTGGACTTTAACCTGTGATCTGCTGTCCTTTCACTGCTCGGTTCATAACTGTGCATGTCTAGAAATATAAAAAATAATCTTCAAATTGGCTTCCTAAGTAGCTTTGTTTTACCGCTACAAAGTTTCCTCATCTTCATGTTTCTGGCCTCAAATGTTGATCTTTCCAGCTCTGGTCTTAAAATAAAGCGCCCATCTATGCCGATGATGATATTTTTTGTGCCAAAAACAAGCAGTTACACAAAGAGCATCTCCAGCTCATGTCTCCATTAGTCTCTTCTGACTTTTGGTGACGATAATACTACTAAGTCCTGCTTTAGTGTGGCTTAATTTACAGTAAGTCAGCCCCCACCAACACAGCCCATCTTCTCTTTTTTCCTCTTTTTTAAAATTTATATATTTGCCAATCTACCACAAGCCAGTCCAAAGAGCATCTGGTTCCTTTTGGGCTTGTGGTCACAACACTGAGAATGCCACATCAAAGCTTTTTTTTAATACAGCCAACAGAGAAGAAGAAGAGAGCAAAGAGGGAGGAAGAAGAAGAAGAGAGAAAATCTGGGACAAATTCTGTTTCACACACAAGAACCACAAATCTGTCCGTCCACATGGAAAACTGCAGCACACATCAATAGAAATGCTTCAACAATTCATCAATCTTCATGCTCCGACCGCCTCCCTCATACAGATAGTCTGGCTCCCACGCTCATCTCTCTCTACGCTTTAGGGGATGTTCCAAGAAGTCTAAAACCTCTGGAAGTTTATTGTCAGTTTCTATTATATTAGTGAAACATCATTTTTATGAGATTATGTCAATAGAACCGTGTTTGCCAGATTTAACCACAGTCTTCTTTGAGTATGTGTGCTTAGAAATCCCTGCACAAACATGTCTGCTCATGAAAAACATCAGCCCTGATCAAAACAACCCTTCCTGACTTCAGGGTTGGACCCTCAAAACTGTCTTTAGATCAAATGTAGAGAGTTGCTACCTTTGGAAACACGACCTTGGAGCAACATCCTTTGTCAATCAGTGGTACCTAAACACAAACATGTGTTCATGCCAACTCCTGCAGCTTTTAGACAGCTGAGATCTAAAGGAACAGATTGCACTTTGTTCAGACAGGTTTGAACAACTAATGCAAAGGGCAATAAGATGCTATCAAATTACACTTTGATCTGTAGTTGGAGCATCAAAAGTCGTAAGAGGTATCACTAAGACGGTCCAGGAGTGTTGTTGGTTCATATGTCCTCATACAAGTCATTGAAGAAGAGGAGGTCTCTGATCATAAACCCCAGAAAGGTTAAGGAATCCAATGTAACATATACAGTACTTGTGTAAACTTAGTAACTTTTAAAGTGTAGAGAGTTAAAAATCACTGATTTACATTAAAAATGTGAGCAAATCTTTGTCTACATTCTGCTAATGTTGAAAAAAAACATCAACAAAAAAACCCACAATTTTGCAATCGCTGTTTCTATAAATAGAAAATTAAATTAAAATCACACATCAATCCCACTTTTTATTAAATGGTAAATAGATAGTACTTGTATAGGACTTTATCTAATCCAGAGGACCCCAAAACTCTTCACACTCTTCAGTCATGCACACATTCACCTCCTGGTGGTGGCAGCTACTGGATAGTAGCCACAGCTGCACACTGAGGCTGTCGTCAGGCCCAAGGACACGACGACAGAGGCAGACGGTACTTTGGATGTTTTTGTACTTCCATTTGGGTCGCTACTGCTTAAAACCACCACCCTAGCAAACAACAGTTTGTTACCTACCAACCCCAGCTGAGCTCCAGCACATTTGGTCAGCTGGTTTTATTGGTGTATGCGCTGTACAATGGCTGCTGGAAAAGACAAGTGATTTGTTGTTGACTATCCCTTGGGATGGATAAACTCCTGCCATCGCCCCTTTTCATTATTTTCCATTATTACGTCAACAACCCAATGAGATATGTTCTTTGTTTTTATTATGTAGAGCACTTTGAATTGCTTTGTCGCTGAAATGTACTGCACAAATAAACTTCAATAAGCTGCTTCCATTTCAGAGGTGTAATAAAGGGTCAGTTCAATTTTTTTTCATTATTATTTTGCCATCTGAAATGTTTTTATGATCCGATTGTCTTGTGTGAATGAATGTTTGAAATGTATGCAACCATCAGAACAGCTTCAGGCAATCCACAAATGAGTTTCATAAAATAAGAGCTTAGTTGTTTTTCTATCCTATCCTTTGAAATGAATGGAAACAGTTGCAAGAGTAAAAATACAGTTTTATAACAAAGGACCAACAAGGTCAGGCCAAAAACCCTCCTAATCCTCTTTTTGCTATGCAGATGTTTTCAGTACAAGTACATGTAAAGTGGTCTACTTTGGTCATTGGCCATTGGTCTACTAAACTTTAAAAGACGGGTCTTGACATAAAATATAAAGTACACAGTCAAAACTTCAATGCACTGCCTTTATGGAGATTCTTTTAGCTCTTTAACAACATGTCTGAATAAAGAGCAGCTCTTTGTCTCCCCAGAACAATTCAATATTTCCAGCCTCAGACAAAGAGTTTCTTTTTAAACACCCAAATTCCTGGTTTTAAAAGTTTTTAAAGAAGAGATTTCTTTTCCAGGCTTCGAGTCAGATGAAAGCTGTCGACAGAAAAAACATCAAAACTATGCCAGTGGTTTGTTTCATGTGGACGAACTGAGGCAGTTTAAGGATCTTTTTTTGGTTTTCCTCTTAAAGATCAAAGTGTTCGGGATGATCTGTTTTACTGGGGGCCCTTCTGTCTCCACAACAACAAGATCACAGACAGGAAGCCTTTTCTTCCTTCACGGGGCCCTTGTCATCAACAATGAAGCCACTCAGCAGTGTCTGACTCTCCCATAAGTCACAGCACATGTGCATACGTGATTGTTTGCATTGAAGGGAAATTTGACACTACAGAGAACTAAACATTTTAATTTGAATGCCATGTATTTATGATATGTACAGGGTCATGAATGTGGCATAAAAGTCTATTTACCCACAGGTGTTTATACGATGTGAGGAAGTGTTGAGCCGTCGGTGACCCACCAGACATATTTAAACACGGTTTTCCTGCATTTCCGAAGTCTTCGTTATAATCCCAGCAATTCATTAGGAGCTGTCACATGCCTCAAAGAAGAAAAAAGGGATTATTATGCTATAAAAGTCCAGTAATGTTAAAAAACACAATAGTTCTAATTATCTATGAACAGAAAGCAACAAAAAATATTTTGCTTTGCATGCTCAGCAGAGAGAGATACCATAACAATAATAAATCTGTTTTTATCAGTTCATCTAAGTCTAGCAAACATTTCCATTGGTGTAGGATGTAAAAAAATAATTTAATATAGCAACATAGAATAAATAATTACATACAGAAGAACTATTTGTCCTCTTATTGCCACCTACTGGCTGGATTCAGCATATCTGCGTCTTGTTAGGAGAGATAAATGTTCTTCCCTTCAGTTGGACTAAATCAAATAATAATAATAATGAAAATAAATATTCAGTCTAGCCCTGTTAATATATCTTTCATTTTTCCCATTAATAATGGGGCTTCCATCACAGTGGATTAATTTAAGCACTTTATTGGGGAAAAATAGAAACAAGATGGAAGAAAATAAAGTACCGTTGTCAGGCCAGAAGGTGGAGATAACAATGCTATTAGGACACCTGAATTTAAAAAGGCAAATTTTATTTCAGTAAACTTAAATTAACTAAAGTCCTCTGATTTCACTGGCTACCCATAATCCACTGTGGGACATTCTGGTGGTTGTGAAAGGCAAACAAAGGTTCCCAATACACAGGGAAGACGTAGCTCAGTACGGTGAGTGAATGGTAAGAGTTCATTAATTCATGGTCAAATGTTACCATGGAAACAGACCCATACCATCACAGGTCCTCCACCATGCCGAACAGTGAGGAATAGGGGTGATTCCACACATCGAACCAAAGTGTTTGTTAACAAAATGTGAGTCACATTTAACCAGCCACCTGGTGAGGAGGTGAACAGGAAAGGATATTTGTTGCTGTGGTTTCCAAAAACAGCAGTGCACACATGCACAACTTTATATTTTTAAAAGTCGACTACAACATGATGAGAATCGAGTCAACATCGACTAGTTGCAGGGACATGACAGTGGTCTTCGAACGACCCTGTCTTTTGACAAAGAACCAGCTGTAGTGACCATTTGTCCCAAAACTTAAATTTGAAAATCAAAAATCTCAAAACTCAGAGGTGATCAAAACAAAAGTGAATCCAACTCAAATAGTCACCTGATGCACATGGATTCTGGTTTACGCAGCAAAAAAGAATCAAAAGTCAAAATATAGTACTTTGGTTTTATTTGCAGTTCAGGCAAAAGGTTACAGGCTTCTGCTCCTATTCCTGTACCTGTTCTCTGACTGACAAAAGAAACTGATGTGACTGATTGGCTGGTAAAAAACCTTTGACCACCCACGTGCATAATAAGCTACCTAAGACCCAACTATTTATACCGTGAAATACCCACATCCCAAACTGAAATTAATAAACTAATTAAGTGAATTACTAATCAAAAGAACTTATTCTAAACAAATTAAACAAAAATTCTAATGATAAATCAACTAGAAAATAAACATATAATAATAAACTAAACAATTTAAATTCTAAGATTTAACCAAAAAATGGGAAAATGGCTCCTACACCCACTTATGCTAAGCCTATTATGCAGAAGAACTAGAAGCAGAGCACTATCCTGCATTTATTCTTCAGCAGTGGAGCAGAAAAGTTGCACAAAGTCGTGTCAGATTATTTTTTTAAGCCATTTATACAACCTCTCTTGTGCGAGGAGCTCGCTTTAACCACTCTGCCATGCATTGCGTCTATTCTGGTAGCCTTTGCCCTTAATGGTGCGTTCACACCAAGCACATTTCACGCATCAGGCGCTTCTTTTCCACAATCAAAGTCAACATGGAGGCTCGTTGAGGGCCCATTGCGATGCGTTTGGAGCATCTAGCGTAGCCTGAGTTAAAGCGTTTGGAGCATTTTACACATCAAATATGTCCAACAAACAGGCCGGCAACAAACAACAGCTAGAGCTATTTTGACGTGTCTGACACCCTCAACGCGGCTCGACATAGACTTTGAACGCGTTTGGTGTGAACACACCACAAGATAAGGACAACTACAGTTAAGTAGCACCTTTCTGCCGTACTTCAGCGACATGCTCACTTGTCTTTCCTACTTTGAAGAATGGCCTGATCTAGATATAAAGAAAGATATTTTTCTTTATATCTAGACCAGCGGTTCTTAACCTGGGTTCGGTCGAACCCCAGGGGTTCGGTGAGTCGGTCTCAGGGGTTCGGCGGAGCCTCTGCCTTGGAGGTAAAGACTCACTTGTGTAAAGTCGTGATGACGCCCCGCTTTGCCATCACTTGCTGCAGAGGATCAGGTTACATTGATTAGCCAATCAGAGCTGCGGAGGAGCAAATTCTATAGTCTAAATCTGCTCCTTAGTCGCATTTTTTTGGGGTTGCTACTGCCTCTAGTGGCGTGGGGGTGTAACACAGCTAATATGATTACATTATTACATTACTAAATCAGAATACCGCAAAGTATTTTGTGTGTCGGCGGGTGGGGGAGTGAGAAGGGTTTGGTGAATGCACATATGAAACTGGGGGTTCGGTACGTCAAAAAAGGTTAAGAACCACCGATCTAGAGACTCAATCTCCCCGTTGCAGAAACACCTCAGCTACTGAACTCAAGACCTTCTAACCCAGATCCTGTAGAGCCGGTGTCCTGGTCCAGCACACTTCAATCCAACAGCTGAATCTCCTCCTAAGTGCAGTCAAGTTCTGCAGAGTCCTGCTAATGACCTCTTTATTTGACTCAGGGTGTTGAAGTAGAGGTGCATCTAAACGTTGCAGGAGACCGGCCCTCAAGGCCTGGAGTTTCCCACCCCTGGTCTAACCCCAACCACCTATCCGCCAGATTCAGCTGTGTGAGTTAAGAGTATTTTGTATGTACTAAATGGGTTCTGAATCATCTCGGATGTTTGTTCTCCTAATACAACCACAGGAATGTCAGTTTACACGATGGAAACGTGCAAATTTTAATAAAAGGAAAAGACAAAAAAAATCTAATTTAAGAAATCCCTCATGGTTGAACTCTAGACCATCACAGTATGTTCCTGGAACTAGATCAGTGTCACGACAAAGCAGGTTCAACAATAATTCAAAACAAAACTTTATGAGTAGTCGTTTTAATCATCTCCTTCAAAGTTTCCAGAACTCTAACTTCGTTTTCTTGGAGCTCGAGTGCGATGTGTTATAAACACCATCACCCAGTCTCCCCTTAAACCCAGTTCTTGATGAGAACATTGTGTCTGTGTGTGCGTGTCACAGGCTTTTTGTCATCATCAGATTGTTTCAAGATGAGGGCGAACAATAAGATTTGGATGCCCACAGGCATTTACAGTCCACAGAGGAATGTTGAATCTGTGTCTTATTAAAAATCTGTTATAGTGTTATGAGTGAAAGATGGAACGAGGCTGTGAAAGCCGAGTGGATCAGCTGCAGCGTATTAGGACAAAAAGCCAGACAGATCTCGCTCTTCTTGTTTAAAGAAGTTGATGCTGTGACGTCTCGGTCACCAGATTTATTTCCCCATCTTGTTAGCATAACATCAAGAGCTGAGGGAAGTGGAAAGATAATCCACCTTTTTATGAGTTGCTGTGGGGTATGTTGTGCTTTATATTATAGTGAGTGTAGATGATTTGAGTTCTTGTGCTTATTGAGGACATAAACACAACCCCTGATGTGATCTCTGTATGTGTAAGTAATAATTTAATGAATTCTTTGATGGTTTTACTGTACCAGATGGATACCCATGTTTAGACAAACAGTAAATTTATTTGAAGCTTTAAAATGGAGTGAAATTGTAAAATATGCTTTGCAGATGATCAATTGACATTAAACTGCAGTCAAAAGTGGCAAAATATTACAATGAGCAAAATGTACCTGAAATAATAAAGTGTTTATCTAGATGCATGTGAATTTAATGTTTTTAAACTAATAATTTTCCGCTACTAGTTTAAGATATACATTTTGAAATGTTCTTCCCCTAAAAGTGATGACTTGCTGAGGGCATACAGTCAGAAAGAGCAGAAGCTTCTTAAGGAGACAGATACCACTTTCAAAACATTAAATTAAGTCCAATTTCTTTTAAGTTTTGTTTTACAACATTTTTGTAACAACTGAAGGTAAGATAGTTACTTGATTTTGCTATACACTGGAACTATATGCCTGAAAAATACATAAAAAAATCCCCTTTAAAAGTTCCAGCAAGCTTTGTTTAGTACTACAAAAAGCCCTGACAATCCCAACAGTACATTTATTAATCAATAAATTAATTAATAAATGTATTGATTTGTTGATCAGAGTACAGTGATCTGATCGTGTTCAGATTTCCTCTTTTTTGTGACCCATGACCGGAGCTTGGTGAGTGGTAAAACATGTTCTCTAAACACAATTGTATGGCCTCGCCAGAAAATTGGGCCAGAAAAATCGCCACTAAATTGTCCGTTTAGTGAAAGTATTGCCAATCTGCACCACTATACTGCGCATACTCGTAAAACTAGCTGGGTTGCTAGGTAACGGGCTGGGCTTCCCTGAGTTCGCTAGGTTACAACCTGGGCTTCCTTGAGGTTGTTAGGTAACGGGCTTGGCTTTCCTGAGGTTGCTAGGTAACAGTCTGAGCTTCCCTGAGGTTGTTAGGTAACAACCTGGGCTTCCCTGAGGTTGTTAAGTAACGGTTGGGCTTCCCTGAGGTTGCTAGGTAATGGCCTGGACTTCCCTGAAGTTGCTAGGTAACGGGCTGGGCTTCCTTGAGGTTGTTAGGTAATGGTTATGCTTCCCTGAGGTTGCTAGGTAATGGCCTGGACTTCCTGAAGTTGCTAGGTAACGGGCTGGGCTTCCTTGAGGTTGTTAGGTAATGGGTTATGCTTCCTGAGGTTGATAGGTAACAACCTGGGCTTCCCGAGGTTGTTAAGTAACGGTTGGCTTCCCTGAGGTTGCTAGGTAATGGCCTGGACTTCCCCTGAAGTTGCTAGGTAACGGCTGGACTTCCCTGAGGTTGTTAAGTAACGGTTGGGCTTCCCTGAGGTTGCTAGGTAATGGGTAGGCTTCCCTGAGGTTTCTAGGTAACGGCCTGGACTTCCCTGAAGTTGCTAGGTAACTGGCTGGGCTTCCCTGAGGTTGCTAGATAATGGATTGGGCTTCCCTGAGGTTGCTAGGTAATGGGTTGGGCTTCCCTGAGGTTGCTAGGTAATGGGTTGGGCTTCCCTGAGGTTTCTAGGTAACGGCCTGGACTTCCCTGAAGTTGCTAGGTAACTGGCTGGCTTCCCTGAGGTTGCTAGATAATGGATTGGGCTTCCCTGAGGTTGCTAGGTAATGGGTTGGGCTTCCCTGAGGTTTCTAGGTAACGGCCTGGACTTCCTGAAGTTGCTAGGTAACGGGCTGGGCTTCCTTGAGGTTGCTAGGTAATGGGTTGGGCTTCCCTGAGGTTTCTAGGTAACGGCCTGGACTTCCCTGAAGTTGCTAGGTAATGGTTGGGCTTCCCTGAGGTTGCTAGGTAATGGTTGGGCTTCCTGAGGTTTCTAGGTAACGGCCTGGACTTCCCTGAAGTTGCTAGGTAACTGGCTGGGCTTCCTGAGGTTGCTAGATAATGGATTGGGCTTCCCTGAGGTTGCTAGGTAATGGGTTGGGCTTCCCTGAGGTTTCTAGGTAACGGCCTGGACTTCCCTGAAGTTGCTAGGTAACGGGCTGGGCTTCCTTGAGGTTGCTAGGTAATGGGTTGGGCTTCCTAGAGGTTGCTAGGTAACGGGCTGGGCTTCCTAGAGGTTTCTAGGTAACGGCCTGGTCTTCCCTGAGGTTGCTAGGTAACGGCCTGGGCTTCCCTGAGCTTGCTAGGAGAGGGCAAGTACTTTTCCAAAAAATTAACTTATTGTCAAAAAATATCCCCGAGTGATTTTTTAAGTGCTTGAAAGGTTTTTAGAAATATTAGAGACCCAAATGGAAACATAAAAATGTTTCATTTAGACTTTAACCTTTTATTCTTGTTTGTTTCTTCTTCTTCTACGCTATGAATCCACATCATATTCCTCTCCTTTTAGGCCAATTTATTACACTGATTACATTTTTCAAAATTAAACGCAACCCTCCATATACAGGATGCTGATAAGACATTAGGTAAGAAAAGTAGGTTTAACAAAAAAAGAAACTTGAATATTTGGGAACCAACAAGGGCAGCACAACAAGACACAAAGAAAAACCCTTAAAGTATAACTGGGAGGACTGCTTGAAGAGTTGAAACAGGTGGACTGATAAAGAATATAAAGGAGATAGTAAAATAGGACAAGTAGAAAATTAGAGACTGCGGCTACTTAGACAATATTGCATAAAAAACAAGAATAAAAATTAAACCCAGACATGGAAAAAAGTAGCTTTAAGCTGGTGCGATACGTTGTTTTCAATTAATCCCCACAGATGTGTAGGGTAATTAGCTCACAATCTCTGAGTCTGCCAGAAGATAAACTGCTTTCCTGCTCTAATCACCCACAGGGAGTTATGCTCCAGCCTTTTGCAGATTAGATTAGATAAATGCACCCATTCAAAAATGGTTTGCAAACATTTAGAATAGATGTGTCAAACTCAAGGCCCGGGGGCCAAATCTGGCCCGCCGTAGCTTATTATGTGGCCCTCTACACTCTACACTCACACAAAATCAACAGATCCCCACATTTTTTCTGATTTGACTGCAAATTTTTCTCAAAATTGATCAAAAACCTTGGGTTTTATTCAGTGTTGTCAAGTTGTTTTCCATGATCAATATGGCAAGTAAAAAAAGTAACTTTTAACATAATAAATTAGCACCAATAATGTAAAAAATCATGTAATTTTGAATGCAAAATACCACTGAAACAATCACAAAATCATGGAGAGATGTTCAATGTTATTTATTTTAAGAAATACTTTTGAAATATTAATAAATAGCTGTTTGTTTAAGCATTTAATAAACACAATGGGTTTTATCAATACATTCTGGCACAACTGGCCCTTTAAAAACATTAAGATTTTGATATGACCCAAAATAAAAATGAGTTTGACGCCCCTGATGTAAAACCTAAAGGTACAGAGTTTATTGGATGTTTTTTAAAAACTAAAAACACATTTTAATGTAAAATCAAAGCATAAGTGACTTAAAGAGGTCTGTGTTTTTCACAATTTGAGCAGGCACAGATGTGATTTTGTCATTGGCACCCTCTAAATGAGGAGGGACCAGATGTCACTTTACAAAAACAAACGTTTTGGAGGCTTTTAACTTTATTAATGACCAGACAAAAGTGGTGTGTGACTTTTTGAGCTATTAGAAACATGCAGAGGATTTGTCACGAATCCTATGGATCTCGTCTGTTCCTCTGATTTTCCAAGTTCGTTTCTAGTCGTTTCAAACACTTCATTACTGATGAGATGCGAGGCAATGAATTTTCAAACACATCAGTGACATTTCTTGGCCGGGTCGGTTCGTCTCGGCTCACCAGCATGTTGGAAACAGATGGGAGGAGAAATGCGGGACAATATCTAAACCATCACCAACACTTCTCTCATGGCTCGCCATGAAAGATAAAATAAAATAAAAAACTTACCAAAAAGGAGAAATTCTGCTGCAAATATATGTCTCTTTTTTTAAGTAACATTTTTCCAGATTTTCCCCCTTTAATTCTTTGATTTCAATTTTGTCAGTCTAATGACATAATTTCTAAATATTAAATCAGGTGTTATCATTTACATTTTTTAAAATAAAAATTATTTTATGAACAGCTACTTTTTGCTGTTAAATAAAAATATTTTGAAATGGTTCTGTTTTACTGGAGAAAAGTTTTTCCAGGATTAATATTTAATTTGAAGGCTATAAAAGGCTTCTGGAAAAAAAAGTATGATTTTTAACGACAAAATTTGAGGGGCATGTGGGTCAAGGGTCTACTGTAGGGAGGGCAGTTTCCCCCTTAGCCCACCCCTGTAGATCCGCCTCTGAAAGTTAGAAACTTTCTAGTCTGTACAAATATGTACTCATGAAATTCTGAACTTCTTGTTTTCAATTTTTGTAACAATAAACATCCTTTTTCTTTTTTTTTTACTTGGAAAGTTTCATAAAAACATGTTTTAGTTTGGATTTACCTCATGAAGGTAGTAGAGGCCGCCAGGGGGCGTTATAAGATGGAAAAAAGCAAAAATAAAAAAATGAATCAAATACTTTTTTTTTTACCAAAATTTTAATATTTTTGAAATCATAAAATTTAATCTGTTTTCAATCATTGCAGAGTAAAATGAATTATTGAACTATTATTCGTCATGCTCATATTTCTGATTCATCTAGGTAGCAAAGCAGGGACAGCTAAAATGAGAAAATATGAGGCAGGATTTATGCTAAACCAATGTAATAATTTCTGAATAGAGACTAAAGGTTGGTGCTTCTTCACATATTTTGTCGCATTGCTTGGCTGTGGGTTTGTTTAAGGATTCTTGCCCAAAAGCTAATGCCCCTTTTCCATATCTTTTCCAACATATGGAAAAGTTTGGGAAACTCTGAATTATTGAGGTACAAATTGACAATTGTCTGAAAACTTCTGGAAGCTGGTTGTCCAGAGGATGACAGGGTGAAAAAAACTAAACAAAACAACAAAAAAACCAAAAGCTAATAGTTTCTCTATTGAGTGTTATTTTTTGGAGTTTACTGATACTTTTTAGGCTCAACAAATGTGTTTGCAGGTGCTGTGATTTTGTTTTTGAGAACCAATTCAGATACATAGCAACAGAGCAATTTGTATGAGCTACACAGATAAACTTTCAGCATTCTTCCTTCCAGAGTCAGACCACCCAATAGGACCCACACACTCCTACTTCTTCCCCAGCAGCTCGCCTCCCCCCTTCTGTCTCTGGTTACAGTCACCGGGCTCCAAAAGAAAATGTCACAGAAAAGGAACTTGGACTTCAAAGAGCGACCAATCTGAAGTGGTCCGAGTTAATTGTGTGCATCTGTTTCTCAAAGCTCAGAGACTTCTGACCTGCAGCAGGGCTTAGGCAACAAGCTCCAAACACAAACCTGAAATTATTACCACTTGGTGGCCGAGAGAAAGGCGCTAACTGGTGGGAGCTGTTGATCAAGCCACATGGGAGGAGGAACTCATGGGAAGGGTCTGAGATTTCAGTTTAAGAGGCTGTTTTTAATTTGTTGTCTTGACCTCAATGTTGCGCTAAGGTATGGGTAACCCAAATCAGTTCAGGCTAAATGAAACACTTGGCACGTTTTTGTACTTTTACTTGGGTCTCAACTGAGTGTTTTACAAAAGACACCCAGATGGTTTTTTCGGCAATAAGTTAATGTTTTTGGTGTCTTGTTTCAAAAAGCTCCAGGTTGTTAAGTCACATTCCAAAGGCACTGTGCCGTTACCTAGTAACGCTAGCCTGTTACCTAGCAACACAAATAGCAGAACTCAAGCACGACTGGTCAGTGGCTGCTGGAAAAACAACTTAAATAACAACTCCAGTTATAAAATCTTGTCCTGAGGAGCTGCCAAAGTACAAAAGAAGAATTCCACATTGATAACATAACCACAGTTTAAGTAAATCATACAAAATTGGTCAAAAATGTTTTTTTTTGCTAAAAAAGAAAGAAAATGCAAATGCTACTGCTAGCGTCACACATGCTCTTTCCTTTCAGGTTCAATTTTCAAGAGACATGAAATAGGAAGATAAATTAGGAAGTTAGTTGCAATATGAATTAACATGAGCTACAACTTTTAATTTCCTTTTAGGATCAATAAAGTAATTTGAGTTTGAAAATTACTCAAATTTCCAAAAGACGGATTGGTCACAATTGAGTGGCGTTGCAGTGATTGATTAGGAAAGGAAATACAAAGAGCATTAAGGTGACTGATCAGATTTGTGGAATAGTTGCAATGACTGGTGGAAATTGCAATTCCATGCAAAATTTGTGAATAATGAGTGAATTTGAAGTAATAATTGTGATTGAAAAGTTGCAACTTTCAGAAGGGATTGATAAAACATGGCAGTGGCAGTGTTATGCTGTGGGGGACACCGTCCGTTATCAGAGACGATCTCCGTCAAATCTGACTGAGCTTCAGCTATTTTGCAAAAATGAACAGACAAAAATTTCAGTTTCCAGATATGGACATTTGTTTTTAGCAACTTCTCCTAAAAAGTAGGTTAAGATGTGCTCTGATTTAAAAATGGCGTCAGATGGAGGTCCCACAGTTTTGGTGTTTAAAAATCGACCTGCTGCCATAAGAAGGAATGTTTCTGATTTGGATTGCCTCCACCCAAGGAGTTGAACAAAGACAAGATCGTTACAAATGGCTTCCACCGTTTTGTACTCGCAGTGATTTATACGTTTGCACAGCTAACCTAAAGGTAAACACATTAATGCTAATGATGAAGAGAGACCTCATTAGCTTGACTTTTATCTGACTGCAGCCCAGAAACAGATTTTGGGACCTAAAACACACCTCTAATTCCCTGCAGTGTACACATGCCTATGCTAGCTTGGAGAAACCTGGATGATTAAAATCTTCCTGGGGCCTGATAAGGCATCTCTGTCCACCAATCACAAATACCTTGGCCAGAGGGTAAATGTGTGCAAAGGTGTTGGGCAACGAAACCAACACCTGAGGAGCTTTAAATGTAAACAGAGAGATGAGGAGTTGGAGGAAGAGGACGCGTCTGCCATGACTCCTGACAGCTTTATGGTCCAGGTGGTCGAGGTCTGCGAACTGACAGACCAGGCAGAACTACGGTACTGTGCAAAACTCCTAAGTCAACTCATATTTCTTGTCTTAATCAACAGTTATTTAACTTTTCAGTCTCAGTGCTGCCCTCCTCAGGTTGAATGTGGCTACTGCAGTTGAATTCTCCTGTTGCTTAAAACAGCGGAACTTTATGACAAACAGCACCAGAGAAGCGATGCTTCATAGTAAAATTACCCCAAAATTGTACTGAAGTAAGAATAGCGCTACTTCAAAAATATTTTTACTCAAGTAAAAAGTAGCCATTACTTGAGAGTAAAAAAGTATTTGGTAAAAAAGCTACTGGTCATTTAATATTTAAAAATAACATCATCATAAGGATCAAAATATAAAGTTATATGGAAATTCTTTTTTTTTTAAAGATAAAACCTAAAATATTTTATATAATTCATATAAAATCAGGCAAAAAGAAACGTTTTTCCAAATTAAATTTTAAAAAATAGAACATATGAAATTTTTGTATTTTTTCTAGAAAATAATCTAAAAATGTCTCCCTTTTTTGTAGCAAATTTTCAACTTTCAGAGCTCAGAAATTTATTATTTTTTTCTATAAAATTTCTAAATCTATAATCTAAAATTTTTTGAGTTATATTTAGCTTTTTTTAAACTTTTAAAGCTCAGAAATGTATTTGTTTTTTCAATAAATTTTCTGAGTTTAATCTGAAATTGTCTTTTTTGGCAAAAATTTACTGTTTTTTTCCTATACGCCATCATATAGGTCATAGTAAGAAAAGTGAAAAGGGAGTGAAAGGAATGCAAATAAACAGAAAAAAATAAAATAAGGAAGAGTTGGAAAAGGAATAGGACTCAAGGAAAGGATAAGAATAAAAGAAAGGAAAAATGAATAGGATGAAAAAAACTGAAATTAAATCTTTATTTACGTCAAACATGTAGAATGTCAGAGATGCTGTTATGCTTTTGCAGGGCAAGCTACACGTTCACTTTTAACTTTGCAGCATTCCCATAGCATGATGCTGCCACCACCATGCTTCACAGTGGGCTGGGCTATAAACTGGGTTACAGCCAGTTTTGGTTCTCACACCAAAATGTGTTTATCAACCAGTATGAATACTTTTGAAAGCTACTGTATGAATCATTAAAAGAGTAAAGATAAACATGATAAAAGATATATAGACAATTTTAAATGTTAACTTTTATCAGAGTGAGATTTGCACAGTGAAAGCAGGAATTGCAAAACGCAGATAGTTTTTTTTTAATCTGCGCTACTAAAGAGGAGAAAAAGAGGTTTAAGATGAGAAGATAAAATCCTGAATGAGTAAAACGAGGATGAAGCAAAGTGTCAATGTGGGGGAAAAAAGATCCAATAAAGACGGATAAGAAAAGACAGAAGGGAGGAAGGGATTAGATGGAGAGAGTTGGAAGAAGAATGCAGTGAGGTGCAAGGAGTGAAGAGAGAGATGGAGGAGGAGCTGGAGAAGAAAAATGAAAGAGATAAAGAAAAGAGAGTCAAGGGAGAAGATAAAGAACATGAAATGATAAGCTGCAGGGAAGAAAAGGAGCAGGAATAATCTGAAAGTAAGAAAAGTGAAAAGGGAGCGAAAGGAATTCAAATGAACAGAAAAAATAAAATAAGGAAGAGTTGGAAAAGGAATAGGACTCAAGGAAAGGATGAGAATAAAAGAAAGGAAAAATGAATAGGGTGAAAAAAACTGAAATTAAATCTTTATTTACTTCAAACATAGAATGTCAGAGAAAAAAACAAAAAACTAATAATAATAATAATAATAATAATAATAATAATAATAATAATAATAATAATAATAATAATAATAATAATAATAAATACAACTTTCAAATCCAGTTCCACAGAAACTAAAGCTTATTAAATTACAATCATAGATAAGGGTTGAAAAATAACATAAAAATGGAACAGGATGGGAAAAGAACAGCAACAAGAGTAAAGCTGAAAACAGAAAAAAGAAGAAAAGATGAAAGATAAAATAAAAGGAAAGAAAAGAACAGAGACGGAAATGAGAATAATAGGAAATTGCGCAAGAGGAAAACGATAAAAAAAAAACAAGCAAAAAATATTTGAACTTATTTCCATTCAGACATTCTGCTTTAATTGTGTTTGGCTGCAGAATAAAACTCCCTGCAGGCCTGAATAAAGCATCCCGCGGGTTTCTGGACACCAAAGGAAACAGTGCAGGTGGAAGATAAGAGGCCCGGACTCCCCGCTGAGGAGTGACGCGATGCTAATCTAGCAGCCGGAACATCTGGACCGGGCCCGAACAATGACGGCTCCTGCAGGCAGAGCGAGATGACTCGATAACCCGAGTCCAGCCACGTGACTCGGCGGGTCAGCGCAATGGCGGCCAACAAAGACGGAGCCTGTCTGCGGGCGAACGCGGGTCGCAGCTAATAAAGCTGGAGGAAAGAGGTCAGAAAGGAAAGGAGCTCAGGTGTTCAGGGTGATGAGTGAAAACACCGGGACATTCCTGAGAGACACGACGAGCCGCGGATACAGAGTTAGATGGCAGAGAAAACAAAAACTATTATAGCAAGGGAGCACTTCATTTGAAGGATTGATTGACATGGCAATGTCATAAGCGTGAAGGAGTCTTGCTAAATGTTTATGACTGTTGTCATGAAGTGTCATTTGGTAGATAATGACACTTTTAATGAAAGGTTGCACTAAAAGTTTCATTAAAAGTTCATTAAAAGTGTAATTATTTACTGGATGACACTTTGTGCTCATATCAGGTGCAGAGGCGCAAAAAGTGGGTATGCAGCGCATGCAACGCACCAGAGGGGGCGCCAAAACCCCGTCTGGAGGGGGCGACGCGCCGATGATGTTTTCCCAAACAGTTCAGCGCCTTACGCTCCTTCACCTCGCGCACATAACGAAGTTAATGGAGCGAGTTTTACTCTTCACGCATCGTCGTTGGGGGGGGAGAGGGGGGACGTCGCTCCTTCACCCATACGTTCCTTCCCTCCGGGGTGGGGGGGCGAGTCCCTGACGTTCAACAGGTTGGCCATCAAGAGAAACTTGAACCACTTTAAGGTCTTGTTTGGATCATTTAATTAGCTCTACATTCTTAAGATAATGACAATTTTATAATAAATACTAAAGACTTTGCGGTATTCTGATTATGTAATTATATTAGATGTGTTAGCCCCCCCTCACCACTAGAGGCAGTATCAACCCCGAAAAAATGGGACTAAGAAGCAGATTTAGAAGTACACCGAAAGAATTTGGTAAAAACTGTGAGCTTTGCTGAAGTAAATAAAGACATAAGTTAAAA